>CAVLJG010000001.1:121946704-122546704 GCA_963669975.1 Acanthoscelides obtectus | reverse complement strand
GCAGAGATTCAACAGCTGATCTACTCGGTCGAAAATGAAATTAAAGACATAGAATCACGTGTACCTACATTCCAAATCCTAGAACAAACCTACTCGAAGCTGGCTACTGCTTCAGGAATTGATCCAGAGAACATCCAGGAGCTAACGTCGAGAGCTAGAGTTACGATAGCAAGATGGGAGAACCTCATGCCGAAAGCGCAATCTCTACTTCAAAAGCTTCAGAACGAGCTGATTCCTTTCAAAGAGTTCTCGCTTGCTCATGAAGACGCTGTAGTCGGCCTGACGAAGTTAGATGCACAGGTGACTGAATTGCAGCATCTCTCGCCGCCAGAAAAAGTGCCGTTAGAAGAAAGACTGAAGAAATTAGAGGCAATAGAGAAGCGACTGAACGACCAAACGCCTACTTTGGAAACTGCCGATAAGCTAGGTCTACAGATCATGAAGAAGAGTAAGAAACAAGAAGTTACCAAGATCCAAGAGATGATAGACGAATACCAAATCCTCTGCAAGAACATACACGAAAGGATAGTCGAAATAAAAACGGAAATAATGACGCAGGTGAAACGACAACCGAGAGAAGTAGACGAAAGTGTGCAAGTTGAAACTTTGAAGTTTGAACAGGACACTGCAGTGCAAGTTAACACCTTGCCGCCTCAGTTACAAAGAATGACATCGATAAGCGCTAAAGATGCGTACTTGGTAGAACTGGAAGCTGCGCTAGGTGAATGCAAGGCTAATCTCGACGAGCTGGAGATGTTGGTGAACAAAGAGATACCGAAACAAGGTTCGTCTGAATTGCCGGGTAGCAGTAAGAAGATTGCGAAGATTTCAGCGAATTGCCAAGCGAGTGTGGAGTTGATCAAGCATATACATGACCTTCTGATCAACGAGTGTAATGCTTCTGAGACTGAGGCTTGCTCGGAAATGGTACGGATGCTTGTGGAACGGTTTCAAGTTTTGCTGGTTAAAGCGAAGGAGAAGGAACAGAAACTTAGGGAGTTGAGGTAAGATTTTGTTAATATCTACACTATAACTATCTAAAACTGTAATGACTCATCGATGTTCACGTGAACATCACTTAACTACCAGTAGTCGGCTGTTCATAGGCGGGGTATGAATGTTTAACATGGGTGAACTAGATTTGTCACATGCTTAATGAAGAGTGGTTTGAAACATATTGTAAGTCAAAAATTTGGGAATCACCTTTATTCATCGTCGCTTCCACTTACATCTGCGCTATCGCTTTCCTCGTTGAAATTGACTATAACTGGCTCTATGATGGTGTCGATGTGGTGGTCAAGCTGCCACATTTTTGTTTCTTCCTTCACAACATGACGGATAGCATTCTGCCAAGCTTCGGGCGTTACTAGCTGTATGGAAGTCTCAAGTAAAACCTTAACGTCTGGTAATTTGAAGGTTGTGTTATGGCGCGCAATATAACCCTTCACTTGAGCCCAGATGAGCTCTATTGGGTTCAGTTCACAGTGGTAGGGCGGTAACCGCAGCACAGTGACACCACATTGACGGGCCATCTCATCAGTCACGTAACTAATGTTCGCAGGTTTGTGCTGTTCACACATGAATCGTCAAACGGGATTCCTTTTTCGCGCAACCATTGCTGCATGTCACTTTTTCGAGATCCCATAGTCGGTACACGTTCGGCTCGACGACTATGGTAGGAAGCATTATCCATGACGATCACCGAGTTGGGTTCAACTCGCTGAAGCACCCCTTGAAACCAGCTCTCGAAGCAGCTGGCATTCATTTCGTCATGGTAATCACCTCCTTTCTTAGAGACGAAAATCAAGTCACACTCTTCTAAAAAGCCACTATCGCTACCAATACGAGTTACGATCAATCTTTGACCTTTCCCTGACGGTCCACGAAGACCTGTTGACAAACCTTCAATGCTTGCTTGTCGGTTACTCACTACGTTTTTGTCTATCCAGGTTTTTTTAACTGTGTGACCTGCATTTACCCATGTCTCGTCCAAATAATAGATTTTTCTGCTTTGTCGCCTATATTCAATCATTTCGCGTAGGTGTTTTCGACGCCAGGCGACTATTTCAGGTCTCTCTATCAATACTGACTTCCCATTACGCGTTTCGTAACGAAAATTAATTTCGTGCAGGGATTTCCTCATTACCGCGTCCCTCTTCAGTGCTTTACGAAGCCGTCTACTTGTTCCCTGGCTTTCAGTACTTCCACTCGTGCCATTTGTACTCTCCACGGTTAAGTATAACCAAAACAGTAACCACAGAAACCACAACAATAACAATCACACAACAATTCTTATAGAAACACACAATATGCGACCGCTCAACGAAACACGTTCCAATGCGTTGCCGACGCCTATGAGTCTGCCGGTCTTTGATTTCATTGGTTCTACCGGCGGAGAACAATCAGCCATTATTTCCATCTCTGTCTGTGCTGTTGACCACCGCAAAGGCACAGAAACGACATATGTCGTACGCTATACGGCTGTACTGGAAGGAAGCCGGGATCGAGCTCCGATCACGTGTTGATCACGCGTATGAGTCATTACAGTTTTAAATAGTTGTAGTATAGCTAACTGTAGATTATCGATTGATTTTTACTTCATCATCATAGTTATTGTGTATATTTATGGATACACAAGTTTCGTAGCTAAACATTATTCCCATTTTAATTTTTCTGTAACAGGCTGTTCTGTCTAAACTATACTAACTGGTATTTGGTTTTTCCTTTCTATAGAGCTACTGGTATGGATGCTTATAACCTCTTGTGCAAACAGTAAGTAGCGCTTTTACTAGTATCTTTCTCACTCTAACTCTTAATATCACTGTCTTTGATAAACAGTGCCATCACATATCCATCCTACATCGAGGACACAGAAAATAATATTTTTCGGACTCACCCCGTATATTTAGGAAACAAGCCCTACCTACTCCCAAATCCGTCTGTACCTATCATGATATGATAAAATCACCCTTACAGGTAATAAGTTTCTGATATACCTGGACATCTGTGTTACCTACCTGCGTAAATGATAGTATTTACAAAACTCATTCTAAAGCTAGTACCTAGTCACTTTCTTGCAATCCGCCAGTGCTAAGATTACTCATGTTTTTTTTGCTGGGAAATACATGTTCTTGCGACACCAGGTATGAAGTATAAAATGTTTAAGTTACTTTTTGAACAGTGAAGTTAGCTGAATATGGCACTTTTTTGGGATGAAAGTAGTTAATCGTCCTGCCGAAATGATTCATCCCGCAAAAAGACACTTACGGCCGTATTCACCAATTCGGCGTTTCCCAAACTGTTTACTTATCAGTTGTACAAAATATAACAGTCTGTTAAACAATACTGGTATTCACCAAAACTTTTCGGCTTCTGATAACAAACAAAAATCTTAAATTTCTTCAAGTTGGTGCCTCTTGACAAAAAACGAGAGAACCACATCTAACCTCACTTTATAGCTGCTGTGTGTTGTCATGTGGTTGTCATTCATAGTGTTGTCAGTTTTGTGATGGTTTTGCATCAAGCAAATGTCAGAGAAAAAAGAGCAGCTAACTATACATCAACGGAAAAGAGACAATAATTTCCTTGGTTAAAAAATATCGAAGTATAATTGAAAACAAAAAGACTAACTTGGATTTAACAAGCACAAAAATGAGTGTTGGGAGAAGCTTGCCTGGGAGTCTAATTTACTTATCGGTTCTATAACATTTTGCAATACATTTTTTTCCAGTCGGCTAAATATATTTTTATTTATTCTAAATATCCTTTTGAACTCCAAATCAATAGTTCAATCAAGGGAAACCTCCTAGTTCTTACAATTCTTCCTCTCGGGATATCTTCAATGTCACTTGTGTCTCTTTCCGAAGATTCTAATATGTCGAGAATATCAATTCTACTGAGGCTATCCATTTTGTATGATATACTAAGTGACATATAAATCCGAACACCCAGTTTAAATGGTTTTATTTTAATAAAATTTTGTATAAGTACTTAATGAAGCACCTCAAACCATAACTCCAACAGTGTGATGAACATGTCTTTCAACAAAAAACTGTGGATTCCTCCTTTCACCACGTCGCCTTCTAACCCTGGCACGACCATCGTGCATGCCTAAACAAAATCGAGACTCGTCACTAAAGACAATACTGTTCCATTCCTGATCCCAGAGTGACCGTTGTCTGCACCACTCAAGGCGATTACGTCGGTGTTCTCGAGTTAAAGGGAGGACCCAGTGTGGCCGGTATGAAAACAAGCCAAAACTTCTCATTCGTCGGTAAACACTTCGCATGCCAATAGGTCTTCCGTGTTCTGCAAACCATTCACTTGCAATGGACCTGGTAGTGGAGAAACGGTCCCTAAAGGCCAATAAACTTAGGCGGCGATCTTCACGATCTGTTGTTCTACGGCGGCGTTCAGGGCCCCTTGCTCTTTGCGTACGGCCTTCTCGAAGCCATGCCTGACAACACCTAACCACAGTGTCTACACTTCTTTGCACTCTAACTGCAATTGCCCGAAAAGAAAGTCCAGCTTCCCGAAGTCCCACTATACGGGCCCCATCAAACTCACTAAGTTGACGAAATCGTACAGGTCTCCGTACTCTAGGCATCGTAACCGATCGTAAAAGATGTCAAGAACCAAAATCCGCCAACGTTGATTCTTTACTGCGGCTGAAATATTCATTTTTAGAGCGTGTAGTGAATTAAAAAAAAGCAGTATAAAAACCGAAATGTCCAACTGATAAGGCTGAAAATTGTTTCACTTGTTATTTACAGTAAGATAAATACATTCACCAACTTTTATTAAAATAAAACCATTTAAACAGGGTGTTCGGATTTATATGTCACTTAGTATATTTATACAAAACAAGCCTTTACTCGCTGTCCGCTGACTGTATTTTGTAATTCACTTCTACGAAATCTCCGCAGGCAAAATAAAGTCGTGATGACACTTTTGACTTTTTAATATTAAACAGTCAGTTCAGTGGTTTACCATGCCAACATCGCGCTGTTAACTTATCCATGACTTTAACGGACTGTTTGCTAATAGATTTAACAATGTGTTAAACAATTTAACATTCTGTTAGGGAATGGTGAATACGGCCGTTAGAACCGCTTCGTCAGTCGTTCTTACAATTTATTGTAGGACGCCTTTATGGCCTCCTTGATTTTCATAGAATTGTCTCTCCTTCAGAAAGACTGCGGTATTTCTACTGTTCCGTGACAGCCGCAGCGCTCTCCTGTGTTTTTTTTTAATTGTAGCAAATTTCTGGCTGATATACCAGATGATATAAACCAAAAGCATAAACAATTTGATGCAAATAGATATTTGTAACATAACCTCAAAATAAAGCGCTGACGCGGAATAGTAGACAACTATGCAAATCAAGGAAGGCCATAAAAGGATCCTACAATAAATTATTGAAACAACTGACGATACTACCCTATGCTGGGAAAAAAGTATTTGATATCCGTGCATTAAAAGAGCACGTATTTTTTTAGGCCAAAGTATACGATTATTATTCGAAATGAAGTGACATATTGTAGAGTATATCTCTGAGAAAATCTGTCAGAAAGAAAATTGGTTGAGTAGAGAGGTTATGTTCAACGTTACAAGTTACGATTTTACCCGTTTTTTGCGTTTTCAAAAACTTTGACACACATTACGGGAAATCACCACCGTGCCCGCGTAGTGTGTGATTCAGTCACATCCCATAAAAATTGGGAATAACGCTTCACACACAAAACATTTTTGCAATGCCTTAAACATCTAGGCGCTGATCTGTACCTTCTACTTAACATCGCAAAATAAATGTCTATACAATTTAAATGACTGGAAATAAAAAATAATGTAAGTAGATAGGGTTTATATGTTCCGGAACAGCCTCGGGTGCCGACCTTGACGTCACACGACCATTAATGACCTTGGAATCGTGTGACTTTGAAATCGCGTGACCTTGAAGTGATATGACCTTGAAATTGTAAATGGCCTTGATCTTGAAACCCTAAAAACCTTCGAATGACTTTGCAAGTCTACTGACCCTGAGTTCGCTCGACCTTGAAGTCTGTTACATCTCTTCACATATTTAAAGACATACATTCAAGGTTACCCGTCCCTACCTCAAGGTCGCTCATATCCTCAAGGTTGTCCTTCTCCAAGGTCAATGTAATTTACAATTTCAATGTCACATCGCTCCAAGGTCATTCGCGTTTCAAGATCACGCGATTTCAACGACATTGACACTTCATGGTGGTGAGTGTAAGTAACGCGTACATATCTAGTAAACAAGTTGACCTCTTATAGGGAAACCTACATAATGTCACAAAAAAACTATGTAGTGTCAAAAAAACGACATGATGTCACTTTTCAAGATACGTAATACCCTGCTTGTATCCCTTGCTCAGTTTAACATCCTATCTTACGTGCTACCCACAAACCATACTAGCGAAATGCTGGTTGCAGTAATGTCAGCAAAATGGCCGTTGCGCTATTTCTCCATAGCTGGCGCTCACATGTGAGCGCAATACATATTCATGCTCACATATGTTTTACTTTTCTGAGCCGTACTGACAAAGTCTGACCTTTACAGCGAGGCAGGTCGCCTACTATGCCCACTATGTACGAAACGCAACTGGGCTCAACTAGACAACGATCTGTGGCGATTAGAAAAATGGCTGCAATTCGCCGAAGGTACTCAGAAGTCCCAACGCAGTCCACCGTCGAACATCGAACAGCTCGAGGATGTGATTCAAGACCACAGGGAATTCCTCCTTGACCTTGACAGCCACAAAAGCATCGTGAGGTCTCTGAACATCGTCGGAACGCATTTGGCTGACCACAGTGAGGATACATCGAAGGCGACTGACCTCAGAGAGAGGTTAGAGAAGGACAACAAGCGGTGGGAGGTCATCTGTCAACATGCCGCGGAGTGGCAGGTGCAGTTACAGAAAGCGCTTATGAACGTAAGTTTTATAATAATTGTATTATCTCGGAAATGGATTTTGAATTCGTTTTAGCCATGTTTAACGTATGAGTTAGAGTATTCGGTATACAGAGTATCCCAAAAGATGACGTCAAGCTGGAAACGTGGGATAGTCTAAGTCAGAATATAAAGAAATCTAAAAGATCATCACAGGGTGTGGATTTTTTCGATAGTTAAAACCCGAAAAGGGTTCATTATGAGTAGATCAAAATATCGTGAGAAATACGTTTCATAGAGAAAAATGTTATGTGCTAAAGTTGTTAAGTTTGAAAAGATTTATCTAATTTCGACCTTGAACGTGACCTTGACTATAACCGTCAAGCACATTTGGAGGTCAAGTCGGTTTTCTTAAATGGAAAACCCTCTATTGTTGACACCAGAAATAATAGGATCAAGAAACTTTATGTTCAAGTGTGTTCAAGGTCATTTGAAGATCAAATGTATGTTTAACGGAAAACATCGATTTTCAATCCATGAAATGCAAATTGTGGATAATTTTAGGTTCACGTATATCCTTGCCAATCAACATGGCCATTATCTGCAAGTCATTTTAAGATCAGATAAATTTACAACTATACTCCTTACTATTTGTCGAGGATATAAAAATCGAAACGTTAAAATTAATGGATTCTTGCATTAAAATGTTAGGTAAAAAATGTTCCGATTGTATTACTTTGGATATTGCATTTCTTTCTCCGAAACCAACCTCCTTGACATTAATGCGAAACGAATGACCTATACTGACTTGACCTTCAAGCACATTTGAAGGTCAAGTCAGTTTTCTGAAATGGAAAACCTCCTATTGTTGACACCGTAAATAAAAGGAGCAAGAAACTTTATGTTCAAGTATGTTCAAGGCCATTTGAAGATCAAATGGAAGTTTAATGGAAAACATTGATTTTCAATCCATGAAATGCAAATTGTGGATAATTTTAGTTTCACGTATATTCTGGCCAATCAACAAGGCCAGGATCTTCAAGGTCATTTTAAGATCTGATAAATTTTCAACTTACTCCTTACGTTTTGTCGAGGATATAAAAATCGAATCGTTGAAATCAATGGATTCTTGCATTGAATTGTTGGGTAAAAAATGTTCGGATTCTATTACTTTGGATATTGCATTTCTTTCTCCAAAAACAACCGCCTTCACATTAATGCGAAACGAATGATCTATACTGACTTGACCTTCAAGCACATTTGAAGGTCAGGTCAGTTATCTTAAATGGAAAACCCCCTATTGCTGAGACCAGAAATAAAAGGAGCAAGAAACTTTATGTTCTAGTATGTTCAAGGTCATTTGAAGATCAAATGTATGTTTAACGGAAAACATCGATTTTCAATCCATGAAATGCAAATTATGGATAATTTTAGTTTCACGTATATCCTGGCCAATCAACACGTCCATGATCTTCAAGGTCATTTTAAGATCAGATAAATTTTCAACTATGCTCCTTACTTTCTGTCAAGCATATAAAAATCGAAACGTTGAATTTAATGTATTTATTTTTGCATTAAAATTTTGGGTAAAAAATGTTCCGATTGTATTACTTTGGATATTGCATTTCTTTCTCCGAAACCAACCGCCTTCACATTAATGCGAAACGAATGATCTATACTGACTTGACCTTCAAGCACATTTGAAGGTCAGGTCAGTTTTCTTAAATGGAAAACCCCCTATTGCTGACACCAGAAATAAAAGGAGCAAGAAACTTTATGTTCAAATATGTTCAAGGTCATTTGAAGATCAAATAATGCATGTTTAACGGAAAACATCTATTTTCAATCCATGAAATGCAAATTGTGGATAATCAACATGGCCATGATGTTCAAGGTCATTTTAAGGTCAGATAAATTTTCAACTATACTCCTTACTTTTTGTCGAGGATATAAAAATCGAAACGTTAATCGTGTTGAGTCAAAGTTGTATCGTTTCTCTCTAATTTATCGTGACTCAACCTCACAGGAAAATTCGTCCGTTTGTTACAGAACCAACAATTCCACGCAATCATCTCCGAGCTATGCGTCTGGCTCGAAAAGAACGAACGCAAGATCAAAGCCTCGGAACCGGTCGATCTAACCGCTCCAACGGAAACCATCGAGACGAAATACAACAATTTCGTCGGCCTTCGCGCCGAATTGGAACGTTGCGAACCCCGAGTGTTGAGTCTGCAAGAAGCGGCGAACCAGCTGTTCAGAGATGAAGATGCTCCGGAAGGATCCAGTTCCATACACAGGTATTTAAACTATACGGTCTACCCAGGGCCGGCTTTAAAATTTTATAAGTATGTGATACTCTTCCATCAATTGCTGATCAGCTTTTCATCTCATTGGACGTGATGAAATATCGTGAAAGATGTCTTTTTAACAAATCTGACATGTTCCCGTCTACTCTTGTCAGTTTAACGACACTAACGCCACCTAGCGTGGACAAAATTAGACTTCGCTTCCACTGACCATACTTTTGTCCACAGGAGACTCACGGACCTGCGTCTCAAGCTTCAATCCCTCATCCGACTGACTGGCATCTACACCCTCAAACTAGGGGCGGTCCTTGGCAGGGACCCTAACGAAATCGGCATCGCAGTAGCCTCCAGCTCAGGCTCAGGGGCTGAGCATTTATCCCCACTGTCCTATGACGTAAGTCTGTCTAACCGTTGCGTCTTGTTGTAAGTCTAGTCCTGTCTAGATTAGTTTTAAACCCGATGATGTAACTAACTGGTGATAGCGATATTGTGATAGATATTAACTGTTTTTGTAGTTATTGTTTTCCTTTGAACTGCGAAATGGAGAGGAATTCGAAAAAATGTACATGGTATTGCATCAAACATTAAAAGAGAAAAAGTACTTCGAAAAATGGCACAAAAGGTTCTATTTTACCTGGCCTATTGTATTTCTTATAGTCCAGGAACTATATTCACATCCGCTCGGAAAAATACTTTTTATTGTAAAATTTATTTAAAAAATGACCTCCTTTAACTAATCTTCACTTGTCGTGCCCAAAATTGCGTCATAAATTTTTTTTTTCGCTCTGGACAAAGTCTTAGTTTTTTGGGTCATTATTAATTCCTCTGTAAGCGATTTAATAATTGAAAAAAGCGGAAAATACCAATATGAAAATTTTAATGTTATTTTAAAACATTCTTTCGATGAGCTGAACAAATTGTTGGTTTTATTTGAAAGTACTTATTGCTACATTTTACTTTGGAATATAAGTCTATACATTATATTATTACCAAATGACTCAAGTATTTAAAGAAATCACTTTGCAACCGATTTTCTCTACAATATTTGCATTAAAATGTATACACCGAATTTCTCTCCACTTCAAACAGTTTTTCCCTCGCCCTATGTTAGACAAATTATAGCAGTTGTTTTAGTTTGTTGTTAAACTCAGTTCTTTCTTTTTTGAGTATAAGAAAGAATGGGTTGGATTGGCTTTCATATGTAGAACCGTTTTTCTTTTTGTCATGTTTTTGATTTGTGACGTAGCACCATAGTAAAAGTCTAGCCTAAGAATAAGTTCTAAGCACTGTTTCACCACGTTTCCTTTGCGTTTTGGACAGCTTTTGGACCATGCGACTCAGGATGGGACCACTGCTGAGGCACCAGGCGATGACGCTTACAAGTAAATATTTTTTATATTTTTTTATTTGTTTTTTTATGGATCCAGTTTTTTTTACTCTCTCAGTTGATTAACAACGAATCCATATATCAGAAATAATCACTATGATATATGGAAACTAGACTAAGGGCCGATTTCACAATCTAACAAACCGTTGTTTTCCACCAATAGGGTACGAGTACCAAACAGACCCTCAAATATACCCAATGCGAGCCTCAAGATCTCCCGTCAGATTTTTGGCAGCAAATAGCATCAAGTATTCAAAACAAAACACTGTAAAATATAAAGTGAAAGTTTGTCATTGAAATGTTATCAGTTTATTAAATATTATGAAATTATGTAAAATTGAGCAGAAATTCTTAAAAAATGCTTGATGTCTGAGTAAAATCCATTTTTTTTTTCAGTTTAGCTGAAGATTTCTCCATGTTTATTGCAACTTTTGTAATCGATATGTGATTATACTAACTTAACATCACCTACCGTGTGTTTATAGTTTATCCTCCATTTGCAAACTTGCACTTCCAAACCCTTGTGAAAAAGCCTGTTCACTCATATTTTTGTTAGGTGTTGGGTTTCAACACATTAAAGTATTTACTTGACATTTCGCGAGTAAAAGCAATCACTAATATTTGTTTTACCGACTCAGTATATTTGTTAATTGTAACATTCAGATATTGAAAATACAGGGTGGCCGATACGTAACTGACTGGTTTGTATCTTGAATATTTGTGAAATGAAATAAAATACATCCATCCATTTTTTTCATCCAGTCAGCTGCTACTACTTTTTTATTGGCCGAGCAGTATCCGATAGAAATGCGAATTAAATTTCCTGGCCCAGCCGTCGCAAAAAACTCGTCTAATCGCTATTATCTCATCTGTCTCGGCGCCCAGTAAAATGAATCAGCCATACAGAGACTGGCTTAACTCAGGTTGGTCAACCAATAGGAAAACAGCATCGTTGCTGCGTTGATTCATTTGCTTGCTTGATAGTTTTTTGTGATTCACAGCAGCACATATCCGCAC
Organism: Acanthoscelides obtectus; assembly: GCA_963669975.1. Lineage (NCBI taxonomy): Eukaryota > Metazoa > Arthropoda > Insecta > Coleoptera > Chrysomelidae > Acanthoscelides > Acanthoscelides obtectus. The sequence goes on along the minus strand of CAVLJG010000001.1, from coordinate 122,535,078 downwards.
CCACAACTTCCTAAAAATTACGCTGAACTTTTGACTCAATGCGCGCTCATGTTATCTTGAACGTTGTTTAAAGAGAGTAAGAAAACTGGATTTGTTGTGTTTGCTTTTTTGCATGAATTAGATTACATCTTTTACAGCACTATTTTCAGTAATTTTCGTATTTTATGGCCGTATCGTCAGTCGTTGAATGGTACAGGAAAAAAAGAAGGTCACAAAAAGTAAGTTTTGAGAAAAGTCAATTTAAAAGTTTAAAGACACCTAGACTCGTTGTACAGGGTGGGTCAAAGATTTGACGCAGTACCATAGATTCCTTATTATAACAAATTGAAAAAAAAGTTAAATCATAAGTAAAAAAATATTTTCTGATATACAGAGTAGCCCCGACCAAACATTTTTTAATTCAATTTTGTATTTTGAGATTTTTATGATTTCAAACATTCTTAATGTTAGCGTCCATGCCTGAATTCAACTTTTTGTTAAATGTAAGATCTAAGGGTTAATTAACCAGTAAAATGCTTTATGTTTTACGATCTGTTCTAATATGAGAACTACCTTAACAGGAAATTTACTACACAGGGCCTAGAACATATAGTTAAAATCATGAAAGATGACTATTACGTCATACCCTAAATACTGAAGTAATCACTGGACGTACGTCGATGATAAAATCACGATGTCAAGAACATAATGACAACAAATTTATATTATCATTACGCTACCTATGTGGCAAATGATCAGACGTTTTCCCTTGCCTGAAAGTAATTAGTTATTTTACTTCTCAGCGAGCGCACTAAATGACGAAATTAAGCAACTTACTCTTTTTAGGTTAGTGTAGGATAGGGTCTTAGATTAGTTTTTGGGTGAAGGAAATACTCAGAAACTTAGATGAGATAGCAAAACTGAGTTCGGAGCTTCCAAATCATTGATTCGATCAGAAAATGAATTATCTGCATCCAAAAAAGTTCATATACTTCGAAACTTACCTGCAGGATTTTTCAATCCCGTCGAAAGGCCATCTAAAAAAGCCTGCCTTGAGGACCTCACAGATCTGTCTACCCAAACCTTTCCCTGCGTATGCCCCGCGTTCACCCATGTTTCGTCTAAATAATAAATTTTTCTTCCTTCAGCGCGGAATTGCCTAATTTTTCTAAGGTATTCTCTCCTCCAGATAACAATTTCCTCCTTTTCTATCAATAAACTATTCCTTCCTCTTTTCAAAAATCGAAAGTCTAGTTCTTTCAACAGCTTATGGAACGTAGATCTTTTAAAATTTGGCAGGTTCTCATCATCATTCACTTGCTTCAATATTTTATCTATTGTAGGTATTTCATTCCTGAAGAAAAAGTGATGTACTTTTCTTCTAATGGCACTTTTGTCAAAGTCATCTATTTTTTCGATGATTTTTTTTCTCGCTGGATATGTTTTTGGCTCAGATAGTGAGTGATTTTGTCTATATTCCTTCAAGATTTTGTAAACACTTGATCGACCTACTCCAGAAATTTCAGCAACCTTACATACGATATTTTCTATAGCCAATCCACTATTCTCTTGCATCTGGTTGTTGTAGATATTTAGAATAATTTGTTTTTCACCTGCGCTAAGATGAAGCTTTTTAGCCCTTTTTCTGGGTGACGTTAAGCTGATTTCAACCACTTCATCAGCTGTATTTGTGTCAGACATTTTAGACTAATATTAAATTTCCGCAAGAAAAATCAAGTCAAGACGTGCATAAAACGTTCGCGCTCATAAACGGGTATCCGTAACTGATTACAATCCTGTGCGTGGTGACGAACCATCAACGTGACGCTGAGAGTTCCCTCTACTATGCAGCGTTGCCAGGCTTAATGTCACAATGATCATGTTTTATTGAGAAAACTGTCAGAAATCGCCGAATGTTGAACAGAAACATTACAAGAAGTCTAACCTTGAAATGTGAGGCTACAAATCGATATTCTTATAGGGGGGAAGGGTAGGGAGCTGTTATGGTTCCTATTAACCTTGGTGAAAGTTGGAAACGGTAATATCATATATGGCATACATTCGGTTGAAGGTGTGTGCACGGAAAATAGATTGCGGATAGGATTTTAATAGATAAATCTGCACAAAAAAACACAAAAGGAGATTTTTGTATTTCCCTGAAGAATATCTCAAGGTTATTTCAGATGTACTCATCGAAACTTTATGGAAGGATTATCGAAACCTTATTTTCAATTGCGATAGGGCCACATACCTCGACATCGCATTAATGTGAAAAATAAGACAATAGAAAAAAATTCCCTCACTGATGCTAATCTCTTAGGAAAAATTTAACTATAAAGATTGCACAAAAATTTTCTTTACCTTTTTGAGCTTGTTTTCGCATCTCCGTATATGCCGTTCATAATTTGCTGCAGATCAAATTGGAATATACCTTTGTGATGCCATTTATTGTTATATAATGTCCTTTACAACAGTTATTGCACGTATTGCACCAACAGATTGATTTGTGATCCATGCGAATGTGATCAACCACTCTGGCGAAAACTCGCCGAGCGTGGCAACCGTGCGACTTTGTCTGGAGGCTCGTCGCTACAAGCCAATCAGGAAGAGGCCGACAGAGCGCCATGGCTACCGATCACGCGTTGATCACGAATCAACCACTGTTTACGATTACTTTGTAGCTTCGTTAGATACACTTTAGGTATAAAAAAAAGGTGATTTTCTAACCTCAATAGCTCAAACAGAATATTTAATAAGTATTTTTTTAATTGAGAAATGAAAAAACAATGAACCAAAAACATCTTTATTCAAAATAAATATAGAACAAACATTAGAAAATTAATGGTATGGTTAAACATGATTACTTAACGTTTATTTCTTTCGTCGCAGACTGATGTATGGTAAATTGCTGTAGTAGCTACTAGTTTCGGTGACGATCAGTGGACGTTCATCTTTTTTTTTTATACAACGGCTGTGACATTTATCTTTTTTCCCTTCTTTGCAGTTTCAGTTTCCGATACCTGATGGGATTGTACTGCGTTAAGACTACATGTTGCCGGTTCTAACTACAAAACACCAAATTTGTGACACTCAACCTTTTTCTCCTGTACCCTTCAGTTGTAGGACTCCTTTATGGCCTCCTTGATTTTCATAGTTTCCTACTGTCTCACCGCTCTGTTTTGAGGTTATGTCACAAATATCTATTCGCATCAAATAGTCCATGCTTTTGACCTGAAATTTCCTACAATTAAAAAAAAACATAACTTTACAATAGGAGAGCGCTGATGCTGACCCGGAATAGAGTAAAAATCTGAAAATCCCCCAACTTTCGAAAGGAGAGAGAAGACTATGAAAATCAAGGAAGCCATAAAGGCATCCTACAATTATAGGAACGACTAGCAATACGGCCCTTAGTCGAACATTCAAAATGGTACATTGAAAATTGTGACCGATTTTGAGAAAAAAATAACTAATGCTATCGGTGAAAAATTTCATTTTCAAACCATTTCCAAACCTGATAGCTTCGATGAGTGTAGCATTTTTAAGCGCCTTTAAAGATCACCTATAAAAATGTTCTCAATTTTTCCTTGTGATTGCATGCCAAGTTTTTGCTTTGGTTGACTTTTACAATTACAATAAGCAGCATGTTCCAATGATAGTTCAGAACGGTTTTAAACTGTATCAAACTGTGCAAACCCTCATTGTTACAAACCTTTATTGTAACATTAGGTTTCCGAGATGTTTGATGAAAAATCTAGTCCGATCTGTTTTTTAAAATGAGATGCAATAAGTTACTATATAATTTTTTATGTATCGTTTATGGTTCATAAATTCATATATGACAAAAAAATTCTACGGAGCATACATACGTTCAAAAAATTAAGCAGCTTCGACCAATGAGCGTACTTTTGGTTTATTTTATTTTCTTCATATATTTCTCAACAGATACAAGATCCAGTTACAGACAAACACTATAAAAGTGACGAAAAACTAATAGATACACATACGAAAAATAGTATCATAGATTGACGATACTAAAAAACCGCTAAGTCTGCATATCAGAAATCCAACAGAAAGCTACATCAGTGCAGTAATAGCATACACAAATTACTATATTCCTGACCGTTGATCTTACTCCTAAAATATAGTCGGTGACATTAGAAGTGTTAGAAAAAATAATTTCTTCAACTTTTTTTTTTTTTTGGCATCATATTGACTATATTTAAAGCATGTTTTTCTTTACGTTTGTTAAAATGATATCTCTTAGGTTTTGTGAAGAACGCAGTTTCTGAGAGCTTAGTAGTTACAGATATTTTTAGTTATTGCAATTTCATTTACTAGTGTTAAGCATAACAAAATGCCAAATTATAAAAATTACTTTTCATCCGATCGTGAGTTTTAGTTCTGAACTGTTGTTGAAACATACTAAAATACTCCCATATTCTAACCCGTTTTTTTTATCAATTTTCCAGTGGTGGTACTGACGGTCAAATCAACACATCAGTACTCCGGCGTAGTTGCCGCTTCCTCGGTCGAGTAGTACGCGCCTCGATGCCAATTCAAGCATTGATGCTGCTCATGTTAGGAGCCGCCTCATTGGTTCCTTATTCGGAGGATGATTACTCGTGTTCGCTAGTCAACTCCATCGCAAACAGTATGATGCCTACCTTACGATACAATGACGGACCGCCCCCTATTTAATAGGATGTGGCAACACTGTATTTTACGCGTGTATACACTTGGGGAAGGCGTTTGACACTTGACTTGACCCATCTGTATATATCAGTGACAGCGCAGAAAGCAACTTTTTTAAACAAAACGTTCCGTTGAAAATATTTTAGAGTTCTTTTATTATGTTACTTTTTAGCGAGTGTTAATAATATTTATTTCTTTACTCAGCATTTTTTTGTATCTCTAAATGAAGAGCCTTTTCTACATTTTGTTTCTAGACGCTAAAGCAGCCAGTTGTACTGTGCGTTTTAAAAAAGCCGCCCCTTATTGAAATTGTTACTTGCATACGATATTTTAATATAAAAGTGGGAGCTGATAATTTTATCGTAATAGCTGGGTGCCATCTTGGAACTTTTTTCACTCAGATGAAGAAAATGTTGAAATTTTCAACTAACACTTTTACGCTAATATATATTCTTCATGCATAAGCCAAATTTCATATTACTTTCTTAAACCGTTCAAAAAATAGAGGCTATATAAACAAAACTTTACCAGGTTCATTTTTATTTGCTCGACAATATAAAACTAGTTATTTTGATGCTGTCACTGAAAAATCCATTCCAATTACGTTATTATTCGAAATGATTTTTTTTAATTTCTTGACGATATTTTGTACATAAACTTGTGACTTATTTTTACGGGCAGCTTAATGGTAAGAATTTGTAATATTCTTTATATATATTAGAGTTTAGGTTTTTGTATATCACAATACGTGACGAATATTGTACACTATAGAGTATCTATCTGTATATTGGGGAAACTGCACAACATGCGACGACAAAGATATGTTTTAATATATATTTTATACTTACTGTTATTTTATAGATTTTTATCGTTGGTTGTGAAACTTACGAAAACTACAAATAGAGAAAGTGGAACCTCTATTATGATAGTGTCATATTTTACTGTGATCAAACATTGTTTCGACTAGTGAAAATCCTGATGAAAGCGAACTCTCCACGTTTTCTCAACGATTTTTATTGCGCGTCAAGTTATTTCATTCAAGAATTTAACAAAGCTCTCCCAAAATGTGTTCTTAAATAAAATGACAAAATGTAGTCGAAACAGTGACTTCTCACTATGTTTATTTTCATTTAAGTTTTTGCTTTATTTTGGTCACGGTGCTGATTTTTTTTTTTTTTGTTAATTAACAATGCCGTGCAATCGCTTTATATGCGCTTCAATTATGCTAAGAAACAACTAATTATTTTAAGGATTGTTTTCGCAATACATTATTTATATTTACGTTAATTTGGCATATCTTAATAATATATTATACGACGTTTTCATTTATAAAATATAATTTTGAAAGAATTTTTCTTTGTTTTTTATTCCAACCCAGATAGAAACACCTTTCAACCTGCTTTTTGTATCAGGATAGCATAAATGCGAGAAGACAGTGATCCCAAAAATATCGAGAATGAGTATGTTTATGAAGTCTACATCAAGAAAAGCCATGTCACTCCTGTCTGTCTGCTGATACTTAGCCCATCTATAACTTAAAAAGTACTGCTTAGATTTTGATGAAATAATCAGGCAAGATTACTACTAGGTATGCTAAAGACCAAAAAGCTTTGGTAATTTTTGAATATCGGTCCAGTGGCGACGAAGCTAAAGGCAAAAAAACGACAATAAAAACCACTCTTTTTTGGCGTTTCAGAAGCTCCAGATAATTTTCATAAAAAAATTGGGAGCAATAGATCAGTTAATCTGTTCAACGAAATTTACAGCTAACAATATATCCATATATCTGCGTTGATTATTATAAAGCCCAGAACCATCTAAAACAGATGAATAGAAAGCATATTTTAGAAATTCTCAATTTTGTTTATATAGAGCTCTAGAGAAGCAAAAAATGCCTTTTCAAAGCAACCACTGGGTCTATTATAGGGTCTACTTTGATTTTGATACTGTGATTCTCAGATTGACACACTTTTAGGAAAAATGATACAGGCAACACACAGTAACTTAAATATTCATATGTCCTTGCGTTTCTGATACCCTGGTAGCAGGGAGCAAATTTTCTCTCGTTCAGCTCCGCGTTTGGATGCATGACTCAGATTCTATGAGGGCGCCATCTACCACTCAGTAAGTAAAATAGGATGATAAAGTGTCTTACAGATTCCTATCGTAACATAAATAATACTTCTTATTTCTGCTTGAGAATAGCAGCACCTTATTTTGAGTGTTTCCCTTAAATCATTTCAATTTTTTTAAAAGAAATTTAGAAGCATCTCACTACCAGTTTTTGATTTATTATTTCAGGCAGTTCAAGCAAAGGTGGCGCCATCTCAAGGTTGACAGTAAAACAATACCATGATGACAGCATCTACATGTGTACTTAACTAATAGATGCTTTCATACATTTCTTGAATATTTGTTGGTAGATATTGAATTTTATCCCACCACTACGTCTTAATCAAGCAACTTGCGATACATTAATCATTAATAAGCGTAGAAAGTCTAATTTATTTGTGGCGCCATCTCAACGTCATAGAATGAAATAATATCATCTTAGCAACGTCTGCCTAAGTAATTGGCTAGTAGATGGTAGCACCTGCTTAAAAAGCTTTTCAACATATTTTTCGATTTTTTGTCGATGGATATTCGAATTTACTTGATCATTATATTTTGGTTTACTGATTAAAACAACTTACAATTAATTAACACTCAACAAGCAGCAAAAAACAAACATTTTGATGGCGCCATCTCGATGCCGTAGAATGAAAGAATACCATGCTGGCAACGGCTTAGCTTTCGACTAGTAGATAGCAGCACTTGCTTTTGAATCTTTTTTGAAGTTTCTTTACTTTTATTTCATGAAAATATGTAACTTACTGCCTGAGTATGATACGGAATGATACAGCATATTAGTTCTAAGGGGATATCATGTGTTTTATGTAACAGTGGATTTGATAAAGGTTATATTATTATATTGTAGGCAACCCTAATTACACATTGACTGTTAGGTTGTAGTGATGGAATTACAAGTCGCTATAAAGGGAATTAAACGTAGGTCGTTGATCAATATTACACACTAGACAATGTTGACACCTGTCATGCGGTCATATGTGCAGTGACAGCTGAACAAACTATATCAAAGTACAAAAACAAAAAAATGCTGATGAAAAAATGCCGTATTTAGGAAACTCATGAATATTATTGTAAGCTTAGAGCTCTAATAGTAATTATGGCAACTCAAGACAAGCTACAGAAATCCTTGGATGCTTTGAAAAACCTCTCTAAAAACCTGCAGCCTGATACCATAAAGTAAAAAATGTGACCATTCAGCATATTTTGATTATACTAAAAAAGCTTTTATTTTAGGAAAAAAGAAAAAATACAACACTGCTACACGATAACAGATGCTATCTCAAACCCTACAATCAAAATATCGCCCAGTTTTCAAAACCTGCTAGGCTCTACAATTCAGACGTTTTTGAACTTGTGTGATGATCCTGATGCGGATATCCGCATGACTAGCGAGGAATGCCTGAACCGAATTATCAGGGTACAGAAAATCTTTACTTCCATGTCTTATTCTCCATATAAGCCGAATGAATAAACATGCAGTTTTATTTAAAAAATTTAAGCAGAATCAAAGAAAGCTAGGGCCAAAATAGTCCATTTTTAGCTCAGTGTTATAAAATATATATAAATAGTGAAATTTAATTTGGATGGACACCAATGGGACTAACTGAAAATGTCCATTCAAGAGCCGTGTCTATATAAAAGAAATGACAAGTATTTTTCTCATAATCAAATAAATTGTTCCTATTTTTAAAATCTTTTCTTGTCAGTTGCCTTTTAACATGCTCCCAGAGATGTTCTATGGGGTTTAGGTCCGGGGGTTGTGTAAGAACATTTTTTAGTCTTAATCAGTTTTTTATGAATTTTGAGATATGCTTGGGGTCATTATCTTGCTGTAATGTCCATAATAAAGGCATTTCTTCAGCAAAAGAGAGCATGTGTTCACTAAGAATACATTTGCAAAGCTTATGATCCATTTTCTGAACAATTTTAACAATTGGGCCTGCTCCAGAACTATAAAAATACTTCTAAATAATTCAACTACTTTTTCTCTTAAATCTTTTGAAAATGTTTTTACTTTTGCCATTCTCACTGATGTTAATATTTACCGCACGCTATATCAGAGTATCGCAGAACGAATAAATACGGCAAAACTGAAATGTTTCCATACTTTTGTTGTATCAAAAGCTGTGATATTTAAATAAAACGCGTATTTTTATTTTCAGAGAATTTGGTAGACTTTAATATTTATATTATCTGTTTCTTCACAGTTTTAATTTAGGTATATGAAATAGTTCATAATAATGTTGATATTTTTTTCCAATCTTTTGTCCGCTACTGTATATATAGTAATACAAAACACTGAAATAAAAAGTGACTTTAAGCACACAAAAATTCATATAGTGTTGTTAGTCTCCTCTTTTTCTTAAAAATGGCATAATTGTCTCTGTATCTCCCTGATTTTCAACCAAACTTTTGAGCTGCTATGGTAACAGCTTTACCATAATTTGGAATAGCATCTGTTGGTACTCGAACCTCATTGGCATCAGAATCTTCAGACAGTTCTTGTATTTCAACTGGATTTTCAATTTCTGGATCTTCAATAAACAAACTTTGATCCAGGAACATAGTGTATAAGCATTTGGTCATTTTATGTTCACAAGTACCGATTACAAAAAAAATATCACCACAAAGGTTTAAGTATTTAACCTTAGAAATATCCTGCATATAAGCTGTACAAATATTCTATTTAATTCATAGGCGTTGAGTGATCACATAGGGAGGATTCAAATTGAGCTACACAAAGAAATCAAGCAAAATGGAAATGCCAAGACCCTTAGGGCAGCTTTGTGGTTATTTTCTGTAATGGCATATCAGATAAAACCCCAAAAAGGCAAAATATATGTAACAAATTTATTTCCAAGTATCATGAAAATCACTGAAAGAACTGAAGAGTCCATACATGAAACATTGGCTGTGAGTTTGCTGAAGATAATGAAGGCTTTGGGATGTTTCACATCTGAAAATGAAATTAGGGTATGTTTTTAACTTTATGTATACTGTGCTGTCTAAATTCTGGTTTAATATTATTTCCAGGTTTTGCTAAAAGCGTTTCTCAAAAACATAGGAAACACCTCACCAGTAATAAGAAGGACCACAGTAACTTCAATCCTAGCTATTATTTTGAATTGCAAGAAACCTTCCCTCTTCATAACACGCTGTTTAAACTATCTTCTTGGTATGCATCTCTGATTTTGCAGAATTTTCACCACGTTCACCCATATATTTTTATAGATATCTTGGTACCAGTAAATGAAACTCAAACTACCCATAACATACTAGGATTTATGCTTTGTATGAAATCTTTACTTCCACATATATCATTTGCCAGAGATGACCCGGATATACCTTCTGAAATGATCACTCAAAAACTCTTGCAGGTCAGTGAGTATAAAATTATAAACTATTTTTATTTTTTTTTTCATTCATTTCATAGGAAATATACAGTCTACATATTATGTCTTTTCAGGTATTTGAATTGTGTGACCATTATCTTACACACAAGGATCACAATGTTGTAAACGCATGTCTTGAGACGCTGAATGTGTTGCTTCAAAATTCCACTTCAGAAGTTCAGAAAAAGCTGCTCAGTGATAAAGGATTAGGCGTGTCGAAAATATTCAATTCTGCAATAAGAAATAGATCACCAAGTAAGTTCTATCTTAGATTCGCATATCACAAGATTAATTAGAAGAACACCCAAACAGCCGACTGTCGTTTATTATCTGGTTCATAACAGTAAATCCACGATTCATCACCACTAACAATGCTGTACACATTTTTTGATTTTTCGGCTGCTTTCTGCTCTTCAGTCTACATGTGAGGTATCCAACGAGAAACTAATTTTCTTACTCATAATTCTTCATGTAACATTTTTTGAATTGAGGTCTTTGAGATCTTCAAGGACGCCTCAATCTTTTGATATGTCACACGGTCTATCTTCAATGATGAGTTTGCGCACAGCATCGACGTTTTCCTGGGTGACTGCCAATTTTGGTGCACCCACCCTGGGATCGTCGCTAAGACTCACCCGTCCACGTTTGAATTCTCCATACCAACGGGAAATTGTCGACTGATGTGGCGCTTCGTTGCCGAAAACAGACAGTAACTCAGCAAGGCATTCTTGTTGCGATAATTGTTTCTGAAAGTTGTAATAAATTATGGCGCGAAAATGTTCTCGGTTGAGACATCCCTCTCGTATATAGGAACTTTTTGTATGTTTAACAAACTTTTTTCAGGTCAACTGAGTATAACTACAAATACAACAATGGGCGATGAAAGTGTCTTCTCAGAATCGGAATTAACCGAAACCATCCATACTGACATTGAAAAATGGATAGACGAATCCAAACTGTCTGTGATGAACATAAATTTTGCAAAGACCATCAGCAAATCTCAATCCTTAGAGAAAATAGATAATTTTCTACCGGAGGACGATTGTCACGGTTATGGTTATCAGAAAATGAACGAATTGGGCGGCGAAAAGTTTGTCAGCAAATTAAAGACGCATAGTGTGGGAGAAGAGCTAGAAGCGTTGACTATCAGCGAAAACTCGTCTGAAAAGAGTTGTTCGGAAGAGAAAGCTGTATCTGAAGATGAAGCACAGGTAAAAAATAATGTTTGTTAAATACAGAATCATCCGCCATTTTTTTAATCCCATTCCAAGGCGGAAGTGAAAAAATGGATTCCACGTCTGAAATATGTAGTACAGGGTGCGCCAGAGAAACTTACTTATTTGAAAAAATTCCCGCGCGGTGAGCTGGGCGGGTAGAGGGGCGAGAGGCGGCGCATCTGGAGGGGGAAGTTCCCAAGTTTATTTCTCGCTCCAGTCAGTTGCCATCATGCTCTGGTCTAGAGAACAGCGGGCCTTCGCAGTCGAGAGCTTCTTTTCTAACGGTCGCTCAGTTGTTGCTACGCAACGTGCCTTCCGCGCTCGCTTTGAAATTCCTCCTCACAGACTCGTTCCTGGCCGTAATTCGATTCTGTCGTGGGTTGACTCATTTCGGGAGTGTGGAAGTGTCGCTAAACCCAGAAATGGACTTCAACGGACCATCAGAACTCCGGAAAATGTCGAAAGAGTGAGGCAGTCAGTTGTGCGTTCTCCCCGGCGTTCGGCTCGCAAACACGCAGCTGCTATGGGAATTTCTGACACTACTGTTCGACGAATTCTCCATGAAGACCTCCATTTTCATCCCTATAAATTGGCTGTTGTTCAAGAATTAACTGAAAGCGATTTTGTTGCCCGTCAAAATGCATGTGAAATGCTGGTTGACAACCTGCCTGAAGACGCGGTCGTTTTTTTCAGTGACGAGGCTCACTTCCACATTTCCGGCTGCGTCAACAAGCAAAACATGCGTTATTGGTCTGGTGTGAATCCACGTGAGCTTCACCAGAAGCCACTTAACTGTGAGCGAGTTACAGTCTGGTGTGCGATGTCGGTAATGGGAATAATTGGTCCTTATTTTTTTGAAGAAAACGGACGCGCAGTTACCGTGAATGGAGCTCGTTACAGGAACATGATCGAGGAATTTTTTCTTCCGAGACTCGAAGAAATGAACGTTAGGAACGTGTGGTTTCAGCAAGATGGAGCCACAGCACACACCGCACGAGACTTGATGAATTTGTTGCGACAACATTTCCCCGACCGCCTCATCTCTCTCAGAGGCGATCTCCAATGGCCGGCACGATCTCCAGATTTGACTCCCTGCGATTTCTTTTTATGGGGTTATTTGAAATCTCTGGTTTATGTCGATCGACCACGGACCATAGCACACCTCAAGAACAACATTCGCGACGCCATTGCCAACATACCGATTGATATGCTGCAAAGAGTGGATACGAATTTCAAAAATCGACTTCATCAGTGTATGCGCAATGGAGGTCGCCATTTATCCGATGTCATTTTCAAGACTACATGAAAAAAAAATTGGGATATTGTATTCTCGAATAAAAAAAAATAAAACAATAATTGAAGTAATTTTGTTTTTATTGACCTTTCAAATAAGTAAGTTTCTCTGGCGCACCCTGTAGTAGTAGTAGAAAGATTTATTTAGCTCGTTTGGCTACATAAACAGAACAATTGTAAACAACTTAGCCATATGGTGTATGATGTAAATGCTGGGCAACCTATAATTGTAGATTTAACAAGTGATTTCTCAATTTTATTTTAAATTTTGTCAAAGTTTTCTGGTCTTTTATCTCCGAGTATAATTTATTATATTCAATCAAACCCTTGATGGAATACAGATTTGTAGCATATGTTATACTTTTTGGTCATTAAATGGAAGTCATCTTTATTTCTGGTATTAAGTAAATGATGGTCGATATTTGATGATGTTAAATTAGTTAGACTTGATGGAAATATATTATTTTTTACTTTATACATGAATATCATTACAAGATATTTGATAAAATTTTTTACATTGAGCTATTTTAATTTGCTAAGCATTTGCCTAATTGGAGTATATTTATCTTTATTTAGTATTATTCTCATGCACTTATTTTGCAGTCTTTCAAAAATGGAATTATTTGCTAAATATAGAATAGTCGAACAGTACAAGAAATTTGGAAGAATGATGGTATTATAGATAATTTTTCTGCTATATGAACTCAGACATCCAGAAACTCTCGATAAATATCCCACTTTACTACTAATCTTATTTATAACTTTTTCATAATGAATATCAAAAATTAATCGAGAGTCAACAAAAACCCCCAAGTATTTAAATTTTTGTACGAATTCAATATCTTCACCATCAATATTCAGTTGAATATTTGTACATCGTTTTTTTTTTCGATTAACAAGGCTTTCGTTTTACTTGCATTTAATTTTAGTCTGTTAGATGCTAACCATTTTGAGACAAGCTTCAAGTCTTCATTTATATAAGAGATACCAGACTGAATATTTTTAGTACTTATATAAATCATAGTGTCATCGGCGAAAATCTGAATTTTGCATTTTTTGACTATGGCAGGTAAATCATTTATGTATAAAATAAAAAGAAGCGGCCTCAGGATACTGCCCTGTGGAACACCCAACGTATTTTCAATTTTTGATGAAATAGTGTCATTAACTTTTGTGACTTGCATCCTTTTAGACAAATAATTTCTAAACCAATCTAAAACACTTCCTGTTATACCATATGCCTTCAATTTACCTAACAAAATATCTCTATCGATCGTTTCAAATGCCCTCTTCAAATCCAAAAATACTGCTATGACAACTTCTTCTGAGTCTATGGCTCTTCTCCAATTCTCAGTTACCAACTGGAAAGCTGTTTCTGTGGAATATTTTTTTCGAAAGCCTGCTTGCGCCTCCACTAAAATTTTGTTTTCTTCTATAAACTGCATTAATTGGTCATGCACTATGGACTCTAATATATTTTCAATGTCTGGTAACACATTTACTGGTCTCATATCGCTGCATCTTTTAGAATTTTTTATTTTGGGAACTGGTGTTATTGTAGAGCATTTCAAATTTTCAGGGAAAGAACTGCTTCTCAGTGAACAATTGATCCAATTTAATACAGGATATCCCAAAATTTCGAAACAGTTTTTCAGCACGTTTTTAGTAGTCATTTCGGCACAGTTGTTATTTGATTTTAAACTGTTTACTTTTTTCTTAGATAATTCAATGATACGCTGTGAAATTTTGAAAGTGTATGCAACATTTCCCCCTGGAAACTGATTTTCATATAGTCAGGTGCAGCATTGGCAGTACCTACAATATCAACAATACTTTCCACAAAATATTCATTTAGTTTCTTTGCAATCACCAAAGAATTTGTTTCGGTACCGTTTTCGAATTGAACTTGATTTACACAATCATGCGGCTTCGAATTGATCAGTCTTTTTAAAGTCTTCCACATCTTTACACTGCCGCACTTGTTATTATCTATTTGTTTATCGTAGAATTTCCTTTTTTCTTCTCTATGTGTAGAAAAACTGGCGACTATATAGCTGAAATAACCTATCGGGAAATTCAAAAAAAGGAAGCTCTGCTTCCCCCTTTTTTTCGTCTGGTTTATTCGATTTTTCAGTAAAATATTGTCTAATACGATCTTTTTTTCTACCACTACCTCAGAACATTTCAGCTTTGCTTAAAACATACTATGATTTAAACATGAAAGGAAATGGGAACCCGCAATTTTCTTATGAACGTATGGGTCCACTATAAGTTCAGAAATGGTCCGTCTCGCGTCAACCGCTCTTATTAAAGACAAAATGAATTTCTTGTAGAGCTAAGTGTTCCGCACGGCTCAGTATCAAGACCACTGCTCTTCCTATTATACGTTAACTATTTGCGCGTCACCATGTTTGCAGATAACACATTAATAACAGTGCTTTCAATCGAGCATTGTCTGAAATAAACTGGTCCAACCTGCTTGCACAACGTAGCACTGAAGATATGTGGGATATATTCTGTCGTCGAATCCAACTGGAAGTCACTAAGCATACGACCACAAAGAAGATATTCAGTCACCCGAGAAAGCCTTGGATCAACCATAACCTCTCAAGGATGTTGAGGCATAAAAAAGCGTTATGGCAACGATTCCATAGAAGTAGACTTCAACAGGATTATGTATATCATCGATCTTTCTCTAACATCCTTTCCAAGAACTTGAAAAACGCCAAGCGCAATTATGAGCAAAATCTTGTATCATCGAAAGATAAGAAGCTGTTTAGATACTTGAGATCCATACTGATGCCGAAAAATCTGCCAATCTTCTTGCCGATGCTTTCAGTGAAGATTTTGTGAATGAACCTGATGGTTCCTATCAGTCTTGTGCCTATAGCTGCGAAAATAGCCGAAAAGATCGTCCATGAACAACTTATGACATTTGCGTTCAAGAACAACCTGCTGCCTAGCAACCAACATGGTTTTATTCCTGGTAGATCAATTATCGCCAACATGTTACAATGCATCGACAATTGGACCAGATCTTTAGACGCAAATGAACCGGTCCACGTGGTTTATCTGGATTTTTCCAGAGCTTGAACATCTCGGAATCAGGGGAAATTTGTTGCTATGGATTGAAGCTGTCCGTGGTGGAGACGCCTATTGTTCTAGCCATCGTGTTACTAGTGGAGTTCCACAAGGATCTGTGCTAGGGCCAATACTTTTTCTTTTTTATACAAGCGACCTTCCCACCCGACTTTCTTCTATGTGTTCCATCTATGCAGATGATACTAAAGTCTATAACACTGCCGTGAACGCATCTGTGCTTCAAGAAGACATCAAGCTGATCAGAAAGTGGTCAGAACTTTGGCTCCTGCCTTTGAATCTCTCGAAATGCTACGTTCTCCACCTGGGAAAGAATAATCCTAACTTAACAAATAAGATTGGCAAACATACCTTAGAGACTGTTTTTCTTCACGCAGATCTTGGTCTGACCGGCTCACCTGGGCGGCGCACATTCAGAACATAACCTCTAAGGCAAAGCGGTTGCTATACAGGGTGTTCCAGTTTATTGTTGCATAACTTTAAGATTCGATAGAACTCTTAAAATTAATGCATAAAGTCTATATAAACATGGGTCGAAAAATGCGTGGCTTCCGAAATTTACTTTCTAAAATAGTTTTTTTTGAATATTTCGAACAATATTTGATGTATAACAGTGAAAATTGGTATATAAGGGTTTTTTGGTACGACAAAACGAACCATGAGCATAGTTTTACTGTAGCCGCTAGAGGTCGCTCTCTACTGTACCGAAAATTTTTTCTTAGTGCAATTTTTTCCTTTTTGAATAAAAAAATGATTCTTCGCACTTTTCAAAATAAAAAAGCTCTTTTCTGAGTTTTCGTTATAGTTTTAGCCATTTTTGAGATATTTCGATTTTTAAGGTTCGATGCATTTTTAATTATTTATGGGAAAATATTTTTTTTACATTTTCGATTTGGGCATTACAAGTAATTAAGATGATCGTTTAGATTGTGTTTTTAAACACAGCAATAATTCCTAACTCCAAATAAACACAAAAAACAGAATATTAATTTGTTTAATTTTCCAATATTATTTTTAACAAATTAAATTAATTATTTACAACTAAAATGCTATTGGATAGTTAGGACAAACATACAAAATCTAAAGTAGTTGCTCGAAATGTAAACCCAATTGTTCAATACACAATTCACATCTACGAATGATCGAACGTGGTATAGCATTATTCAAATAAGGCCTTATTTTATCACATGCATTCCTGATTCTGTCTATTAGCATATCTCTTTTGGTTACGGGAGTCTGGTACACTTTTTCTTTTAGAAATCCCCACACAAAGAAATCTAATGGATTTAGGTCAGGGGATCGTGGAGGCCAGGCGACTGGTCCTCTACGGCCGATCCATCTTTCTGGATAATTTTCGTCCAGCCAGTTTCTAACTATTCTCGAATAATGAGCTGGACAACCATCAAGCTGGAATCCACTGACAAAATGTGATTCTTCGTTCTCCGTCCCCTGGCTGTAGTCCTTGCACAGGTTGCAAATGGTAAGGACGTCTATGGTCATTTCTAAGAACACGGTGAACATGGCTTGCTGAAATTCCCAAGGCACCAGAAACTCTCCTAACACTTGTGGTCGGATCTCTATCAAACTCACGCAGAATCATACGGGTAAATCTGCGCTGACGAACATTTATGTTTTGATCGCTTTGGAGATTTCCAAAACCATTTTCAATTATTTGGCGATGCACTCTTACAAATACTGAGCGAGTTGGATGTCGTCTGTTTGGAAATCTTCGTGCGTATTCTCTGGCTGCTTCTGCTGCGTTTCCATTTACAAAGCCATACACAAAATGAATATCCGCTAACTCTTGATTGGAGAATAAAAATGGTATTTTTATAAAACTTACAAAAAAAAACAGGTAAAAGAAACTAAATTTCGTGCATTCACAATTGCAAAAAAACGTTTCAGGTTTCAACCGACAACAAAACTAATTGACGTTTAACCTTATTCTGCTTTCAATTTCAAAAATATTTGCAGGCACAGCCTACTTCTAAAAATTATCGAGATACTGACTTTTTAACGTTATTGATACCCAGCTGTACTATTCTTTTCCTAGTTCAGATTGGCCAGCTGCCGAGTTGAAAATAAACAGTGACTTGACTAACCTCTCTAAAAGATTGCAAGAGCATTCATTAATATTAAATCCAAATAAATCAGCTGCTGTGATCTTTGGTAAAGACCATTCTTATGTGATTGAGAATTTAAATATAACCATAAATAATATTAGATTAAAATACTGTGATAAAGTTAAAAACTTAGGCTTAACAATGGATTATAATCTGAGGTTTCGTGAGCACATATCAAACTGTATCAAAAAATCTTATCTGGCTCTAAAATTATTATATCCTCACCGAAATTTTCTCAATTTAGACATCAAAAGAATTCTTTGCGAAACCTTGGTTTTATCACAGTTTTCGTACTGTGTTCCAATTTATTCTGTATGTTTAGATTGTGATACATTCATGCGAATACAGAGAACACAGAACTCATGCATACGTTTTATATATGGCATAAGAAAATTTGAAAGAGTTAGTCATAAGCTGAAAGAACTCCGGTGGCTAAATATGAAGGCTCGTTTTGAGATATTCACAATATGCTTTTATCATAAAATTTTAACTCTCAGGCAGCCGCATTACCTCTACGAGAAAATAACATTCAGAAAAGACATCCATTCCGTAAATATTCGTTCGAAACAAAACATTACCGCTCCATTCCACAGAACTAAATTTTATGAAAGATCATTTACGTATAATATATATAAGCTATACAATCCTATCCCCCAGTACCTCAAATCATATGAAATTCACAAGTTCAAAGCGGTTTTGCGTGATTCTTACCTTGAATGTATAAAGTAGAATTATTCTTACTGCGGAATTTCAATTTTATTTTGTTTGCATTCCATTATTTTATTTATATTTTTTTTTTCATATGATGCATAAATGTACGTATATGTATTTGTATATCATTCTAGACTTTTACATTTACCACCACGTTTTCTCTTTGCTCTTTTTTTTCAAACTTAATTGTCGCTCATATTGGCGTTTGTTTATGCGGTATGTATGGGTATATATGTATATATATATATATGTATATATGATATATATATATATTTATATATTATTCTAGACTTTCTTTTTTTTTTAAATCTATTACCACATGTCTCACTTTTCTATCTTATTTTTTTTTTAAAACTTACATGCTGTTCATATTGATGTTTTTATATGGTTGATGGATGTATTTACTGGCATAATGTTTCTTACAATTCCAAGGGATGAGTGGAAGAGCACTAGATAGTGAACTCCCCCTTGTGGTTTTCAGACAGTCGACATTTGTTTTATTTATTTTTTTTTATATTTTCCTTTTTCTTTTGGTTAATACTCATGTTTCTCTTTCTGATTTTTTTTTTTTGAAAACTGTTTGGAAATAAAGGCATTTATTATTATTATTATTATTTTATCATAAATAATTAAAAATGCATCGAACCTTAAATATCGAAATATCTCAAAAACGGCTAACTATAACGAAAATTCACAAGAGAGCTTTTTTATGTTGAAAAGTGCGAAGAATCAGTATTTCTATTCAAAAAGCAAAAAATTGCACTAAGAAAAATTTTCGGTCATTTTAATACACTACAGGTACAGTAGAGAGCGCCCTCTAGCGGCTACAGTAAAACTATGCCCATGGTTCGTTTTGTCGTACCAAAAAACCCTTCTATACCAATTTTCACTGTTATACATCAAATATTGTTCGAAATATTTAAAAAAAACTATTTTAGAAAGTAAATTTAAACACCCTGTGTTTCGGAAGCCACACATTTTTCGACCCATGTTTATATAGACTTTATGCATTAATTTCAAAAGTTCTATCGAATCTTAAAGTTATGCAACAATAAACTGAAACACCCTGTATATGATGGAAAGATCATTTAGCGGTTGCACCGTTAGTACCTCCTCCTTCTTGTACACAACTTTCGTACGACCCCTACTGGAGTTTGCTGCTCCGGTATGGGATTCAAACCTTGTCCGCGATAGCAGCTTATTAGAGGCCGTTCAGCGTCGTGCTACACACGTATGCCTTATGGCACACGTAGGCCAAGTTATGGAGACCGCCTCGAGTTATATAACCTGCCTGCTTTTGCTGATAGAAGAATGCGAGGAGATCTCATCATCACTTTCAGAGCACTGCATAATTTGTTTGGTGTGGACATGTCGCATCTGTTTCGTCTCAGAGGTCATAACTTCAAATTGCAGAAGGAAGCTTTTAGAACCTCTACTCGTCAGCGCTTTATCTCAAACCGTGTCTTCGATGCATGGAACAGTCTTCCATCTTATGAAGTGAATTCGGCATCCGTCAACAGTTTCAAAAACAATTATGATAGACACCGCAGTGCTTAACATATTGTTCCCATTCTGTATATGTCTACTTCAGAAGTGCTAAGATTGTCAAATTGTTATATTTCTTTTGTCTGTACATTATTATCTATTATGTGTCTGAGTTTATAGTACTTGTACTCAACTCAAAGTTGTTGTTATATAATAATAATAATAATGCAAAAATAGTTACAGAGGAACCGACTTATGCTAAACTAGCACGGTTAGTGCTACATCTGACTGCGGACCACTGTCGTCAACGTTTGAACTGGAGCAGAAAACGGCAACATTGGGAGGCGATATAAAAAATCAAGTTGAAGAAATTATTTTTTTCTGGATGTAACACTTCTGTCACTGAGTACGTTATAATTTTTATTCTCAGGAAATCGATGTAGGCAGCATATACGACAACCACCCGCTTCTCCACCTTATCCGTCTGATCTGCAAACAGTTCCTGCTGACAGGCACCCCCGGCAATTACATCCCGGACAAAACAGTGAGGGTATCCGTCAAGCACTTAGCCTTAACCTGCCTCTCGACGTGTTTTCGACTCTGCCCCACAGGCATGTTCGTCGCGTTGGACAAGAGCGGCGGCCAATCAGAGAGCAGGAAGACCTGTCAAGCTGTCGGCGATCTTCTTTTGTTCCGCGGCCACTGCGATCCGCAGTTGAGGGGCGCGGTGAGGATGTTGCTGGGCGAGTTTGCGAGGACTGTGAGTACTCAAGGTGGTAAAGACGGGTATGAGGGGTGGATCGAGAGGAACGCCGGGGATAGAGGGGAGGCGTTTTCGGTGCAGAGATTGGCTGAGATATTTTTGGAGGTAAGTGTGGTAATGTTTATGATGTGAAAAGTTTATAAGATTTTTTATTTGGTCATTGAAATTTGTTTTGCTATGTCAAGCAGATGTGCGGCACTGCGAAAATGTTTTGTGTCATTTCTAATTTCTCTGATCTCAGATATATCCTCTTTAGATTATCTCGGCATTCTGCAACCAACAAAGCATGCTGGGGAGCTGACTTGCAGTATAACCTTTGAGCTTGTCGTGTCGTTGAGCGATTCGTCCGTAGATGGCGCTTTTGGTGACGCTCACAGCGGTCAAAGCGAGTAAACGCGGAATGAACTATGTGCACACTAGGAACTATCTAGCTAGAGAGTTGACTTTTTTTCGTTTTTTTTGACACTATATATGTTTTTTACGTAATAATCTTGCGGACTCTTGAACGCTGAGCACATTACAAGGCCTTGATGCTGCATGCACCGCCGTGCCGCCCCCCTTTTTTGTGGCATTGGTCCTCTATATGGGCTTGACGATAATACCCAATAAGAGCTATGTTCCCCGTTTCTTGAAATATTTACATACAGTAATGGACAAAAGTATATAGACAAATATGAATATTTACCTAAATACCTTTAGAAAATGAATTCATACTTCATTGCTCCATAAACAAATGCGTTATTAGTAGAAAAACTAACTTCCTTGTTTTTACATTATCTGCAATGAACACAATACAAGTCTGTATATAAGCACTTTTTTATGAGGGACAAAAATATGTAGACAAATTCTTTAGTTTAGTACAGTTTCGTGTCAGAAGAGGATTAGTTTGTGTTCATCAAGTATTGTGGAATAAGTTGAGTGATTTTGAGACCATGCCGCGTGGTCCAGAAATTTCTATCGATGTGAAAACAAAGATCATTGAGTTATACAAAGATGGTTATCGTCAAGTCGACATTGCCAAAAATTTGAGTCTGAAGCAGTTTGGGCAATATTGAACAAATATTAAACAAAAAGGTATCTTGGAAGCCTCTAAGAGAAGTGGTCGGCCTAGAAAGCTAAATGCTAGACCAGTTAGATTAATAAAAGTAATTTCGTCCAAAGACCCGTTTAAAACCCCAAGACAAATAAAAGCCGAAATCGAGACAAAACGAATTGTCAGTGTTTCTACGAAAACTATATGTAGAAGATTAAATGATTTGAAGTTATTTGCAAGTCGCCGGAGGAAGAAGCCGCTGATCTCGAGGAAAAACCGTAAGGACCGATTACAATTTGCACGGTTAAATCTTGATTGGAGCATCTGTGACTGGAAGAGGGTACGTTTCAGTGACGAATCCAAGTTCAATATGTTTGGATCAGATGGTGTTCATTACGTTAGACATCCTAGTGGACAAAGATTGAACCCCAAGTACACTTTGCCCACTGTCAAACATGGAGGCGGGTCTGTTATGGTTTGGGGGTGCTTTTCGGGGTTTGTGATGGGACCTTTACATAGAATAGATGGCATTATGGTTAAGTTTGTATACACAGACATACTAAAGCATGTCACGTTACCCTATATGGAAGACAATCAATTTTCCAGCAAGTTAATGACCCGAAGCACACTTCAAATCTCCCAAAGAAATTCTTTCTGGATGAAAAAATACCAGTTCAGAAATGGCCTTCACAGTCTCCCGATATAAACCCGATTGAAAATCTTTGGGAATACTTAGATAAGCAAATATGAGATAAAAATGATTCACTCATGGATTAACTTTTTTGCCGCTTTAGAGCAAAAGTGGAGACAGATTGATGAATCTTATATCAAGAAACTTCTACAATCTATGCCGAGGCGATACCAGGCGGTGATTGATAATAATGGTTATGCTACAGACCTTGAAGATTCCGGACTCAGCCACTACTCTGACAGGAGAGCTTTACGCGATTCTGGAAGCATTAAAATATATAGAAAGCACCGTTGACCAAAAATGGATAATCATTACAGACTCACTTAGCTCAATATACTCCATCAATAAGTTATATACAAAAAATCCGATAGCCAAGATAATACAAGAAACAATTACTCAACTCACCAACAACAACCAGATTATTGTACTTATGTGGGCTCCATCGCACAAAGGAATAGCAGGGAATGAAACAGCAGATACAAACGCTAAAAGAGCGGCAACGAACAACGGCATCTGCAACCTCCCAGTTCCAGCATCAGATATGAAGGTATATGTAAAAGGCAAAACAATAGACCAGTGGAATAGTGTGTGGAAGAACAACCCTTCCAAACTACAAGAAGTGAAACCCAAGCTCAATGAATTGCAAACAGTCACAGGAAAAAGGAGACTGCAAGTGATAATAACCCGCCTCCGACTGGGCCACACAAGAATCACCCACAGCTACCTCATCACCCGTGACCCTGAACCAATGTGTTTTATGTGCGAAAGCGTTTTATCGGGAAAACACATTCTAGTGGAGTGCCCAATGTTCGAACAACAAAGACATCAGTTTAATCTCTGTGATAAAACTCTAAAAGACATAATTGGAGCCACCTGCAATGTCCGAAATCTAATGTTGCTCTTGAGCCATTGTAATTTAATACATAAAATTTGATTTATGTACACATTAAATCCGCTGCTAATAGCTAATTAGCTGATGCAGCTTATGTAAATAAAAAAAAATGGTTATGTTACAAAATATTAACACAAACATGGTTGGTTGTCTATAATTCAATGAACTTTGCTTCTTTTTTCTATAATTGTTTTGCTTTGTCTATATATTTTTGTCCTTCATACTTCCAGTTTTTTTCAATTAATTTTCTATTGAAGGGAGTCTAATGAATTTATTTATGTATTAGTGAGTATTATGCTATAAGGAATTATGGATACAGGTTGGTGTATTAATAAAACAAGTTAAAAAAGAAATACAGCACAATATTAATTTGTCTATATACTTTTGTCCATTACTGTATATATATAATATATACGTAGTAGAACAAAACAATGAAATAAAAAGTCACTTTAAGGACGAAAAGACTCTGTATCTCCCTGATTTTCGACAAAATTTTCCAGCTGCTTGGTCAGGGTAGTAGCTTTACCATAATTTGGAATAGCTTCTGTTGGTACTGGAATCTCATCGACCTCAGCATCTTTGGAAAGTTCTTGTATTTCAACTGGATTTTCAATTTCATGGCCAGAGTCTGGATCTTCAACATACAAACTTTCAACTCTATTCAAAAAATCATAAATCCTTATCAATCAATTTGAATAAATTCTTATTTTTGATGATATCTGAAAGTACATCAAGTGGTAAGTTATCTTCTGGGTCAGGTGTATCAGCCTCATTTAACTGGTCTTCACTTTGTATATTTTCATGCTTAAATCCTGCTCTGCTGTGTTTCTTTGGTCCCAAGCGGTTTTTGTCAATTAAACTGCAAGGTTTACTGTTTGAGTATTAAACTTCTGTAACCAGTTTTAAAACTCTTTATAATCCCTTCACGCTGGGCAGAAATGCACCACACAGGCTGCGTTTGTACCGAAAGATTAAGGTCGACCTATTCGAGAAAGTCCCAGCGAAGATTGCGCGCGGTTAGAAATGCAATAGCGAAAAAAAAATAAGACAAGGCGTTTGTTTCTATTTTGTTTTTTGTCCGGTTAGAACATTTTCTCGTGTCCGCGTCCGTTCAAGAGAATGTCCGTCCACGAGAAAGTCAATACAGAAAACATCACGTGACATACATCATTCCCCATCTGTGCTCTTCTATCATCTCACTTTACCTTGGTTACCAAATAATTTTGACTTATATTAGTTATACTAAGTGACATATAAATCCGAACACCCAGTTTAAATGGTTTTATTTTAATAAAATTTTGTATAAGTACTTAATGAAGCATAATAAGTAAATGATAAAAATTTCAAAATGATTGCACTGCTTTAAAGCCCTTTGACCTTTAATAATGTGTGGATGCACCCTGATGTGCTACGCATTCTCCAACGCGCCTAGGCATGCTTCTAATCAGGTGGTCAATGTCCTCCTGTGGTATCTCATTCCAGACAACCACCAACTCATCTCGAAGTGCTTCTAAAGTCTGAGGAGGGCGTTGCAAATTGAGCAATCTCCTACCCATCATATCCCACACGTGCTCAATTGGGGATAAGTCGGGAGATCTTGGTGGCCATGGTAACAATGTGACATCATTATGTTGAAAGAAGTCTATTGTGACTCTTGCAACATGTGGTCGGGCATTATCTTGTTGGAAAGTTGGATCTGCCAGGATGTCAAGATAGGGTAAAAGATGGGGTTCTAGAACTTCGTGGATATAACACTGCGCGTTCATGTTACCTCTGATGAAGATTAAAGGTGACCTGGAACCATAAGCTATAGCACCCCAAACCATAACTCCAACAGTGTGATGAACATGTCTTTCAACAAAAAACTGTGGATTCCTCCTTTCACCACGTCGCCTTCTAACTCTGGCACGACCATCGTGCATGCCTAAACAAAATCGAGACTCGTCACTAAAGACAATACTGTTCCATTCCTGATCCCAGAGTGACCGTTGTCTGCACCACTCAAGGCGATTACGTCGGTGTTCTCGAGTTAAAGTTAGGACCCAGTGTGGCCGGTATGAAAACAAGCCAAAACTTCTCATTCGTCGGTAAACACTTCGCATGCCAATAGGTCTTCCGTGTTCTGCAAACCATTCATTTGCAATGGACCTGGTAGTGGAGAAACGGTCATCATAGGCGGCGATCTTCACGGTCTGTTGTTCTACGGCGGCGTCCAGTGCCCCTTGCTCTTTGCGTACGGCCTTCTCGAAGCCATGCCTGACAACACCTAACCACAGTGTCTACACTTCTTTGCACTCTAACTGCAATTGCCCGAAAAGAAAGTCCAGCTTCCCGAAGTCCCACTATACGGCCCCTATCAAACTCACTAAGTTGACGAAATCGTACAGGTCTCCGTACTCTAGGCATCGTAACCGATCGTAAAGGATGTCAAGAACCAAAATCCGCCAACGTTGATTCTTTACTGCGGCTGAAATATTCATTTTTAGAGCGTTAGTGAATTAAAAAAAATCAGTATATAAACCGGAATGTCCAACTGATAAGGCTGAAAATTTTTTCACTTGTTATTTACAGTATGATAAATACATTCAGCAACTTTTATTAAAATAAAACCATTTAAACTGGGTGTTCGGATTTATATGTCACTTAGTAGATTTACTTTTTTTGTGGGAGTAGATTTTGAAAAGCACCTAAAAAAACGATGTTTTTTTACATTCGTATTTTTTTTTTCGGTTACCGCATGGTTATTACTTACTAAATTTCTGTTTTAGGGTTTAACTGATGAGTCTTCCACCTGCATTCGACAGACCCTGATAAGTTTAGAAATCAGTTTAGGTCATCTTTTGGCGTCAAAAAATAGTTCTGCGATGTTACCGGTCCTCGAGCACTTACCTCTTCTGGCAAAGAATCCCTACTGGCTGGTTAAGGTATACCAAATTTCTGTGTTCTTGTTTTTAGATTTCGAAATTTAAATTTTTATTTTAGGTGGAGCTATGTGAATTGGTGTCGAAAATAGATTATATCTCGGTACAATTTGTGACGAATAGCAGCGACTTTCAGCAAAAAATTATATACAATGTACTGTTTGAGCTCTTGGATGATTCAGATCAGCGCGTCAGAACGGCCGCAGGAAACGCGATTGTAAAGTAAGTTCACAATCTGGAATTATAAAAAATTGATTGATTCCTCCATTGAAATCGTTTTACGATATGTGAAAATGGTTCAAATTGTGTATTAAGTACCAGAATAGTTTTTTGTTACTCATGTTTTTCAATATGTAAACAAATATTTCTTTATTTTCAGGATAATACCGCAATTATATTTTGCCGAATACAGGGTGAGAGAAGATGCTGTCACCACAAAGGCTGTGTTACAAACGGAAAATTTATTCGAATGTTTGAAAGAATCCGGTTCAGATACAAGCGTAAATCGGAAGAACTTCATAAGACAAATGCCTTTTCCGTTCAATGAAATGTTGCAAAAGCCTTGCAGAAGAATTGAATTCTCGCTGTCAAAAATACTCGTGAAATTGTGTAACTTTGTTTTGACATCGACGTCAAAACACCTCATCGTAAGTAAATGTTACAAGGTGTCTAGTGGGAAAGTTCACATTTCAAATTTGAATTTCGCGGCAACCTTATACGCGAGTGGGGAGGGGTCTTGATTCGGCGTGCGGGTTAAATAGTCGCGATGGAACGTTGGACCGGAGCGCAACGTGCTTTTGCTATCGAGGCTTACTTTAAGATACGACATTCGCCGACTAAGAGATGCCTCAAGTAAGAACCTATTGAAAAAGTGGATTAAGAGGTTCCGTGGAACAGGCTCTAAGTCGACCCATTCCTGGCCCCACACCGACTGTATCAACCGAAGAATATGTGCGTCGAATAAGTGATTCGGTCATTTCAAATCATCGGCGTTCTGTACTTAAGCATTCCGCTGCTTTGGGAACACCCTAGGTCAACACTGCATGGCATAATGAAGAAAAAAATGGGTTTTCATCCTTATAAAATCCAATCAATTCATGCTTTAAAGGAAAGTGATTACGTATTACGGAAAAAGAGAAACATCAACAACAGCTACATAGTCCAAAGGTGACGGTTTGTCAATTCCGAGCGATACATAATTGACACTTTTGTGCTCTTATTGTAAGAACTGAACGTCGATTTAACAGAAACACGTGGTTTCAACAGGATGGGGCCACTGCCCATACTTCCAGAGAATCGATGGACACGGCGAAAGCACTTTTTCCTCAAAGAGTTATATCGAAGTTTGGAGACATTTACTGGCCTCTTAGGTCACCCGACCTCACGCCATGCGATTATTTTTTGTGGGGTTATATAAAGTCAAAAGTGTGTTCCAATAATCCAGGAACACTGGAGGAGCTCAAAGACAACATTCGACGAGAAATAAACATCACTCCGGAACTCTGCAAGATAGTGTTTCAGAATTTGGACAGAATGATATTTAAGAAATAAAGCCCGACGAATTTACGAATATGTTTATAGTAATAAATATTTTCTTTTCATTAAGTTTGTATTTTTTTTCTTAAGTCAAAAAGTGAACTTTCCCATTGGACCCTATATAATGATCTTTTGAATGGATGAAATTCCCTTTAATATCATTTTCTTCTAATACTTCTAATAATAATAACTAATCAACTAATCATGTCATTAAATTACTTTTTGAATTACTTTCCTTTCCCAGAGCGGCAGCTTAGAAACATTGTCTTACCTCTCGAAGACGTATCCATGTACAGTGTACAGACACGCCTGGTGTACCAAAGATTTCAAAAAAACTGAAGACATTACCAAAGAAACGTTACCTGATCTACTGAAGATGTGCGTCAATATGTTCGCAAGTTCTACTCACATCTACGATATCCAAACCCACATGAAGGTTTTGGACCTCACCGCAAATTTATATGCAGGTACTGTTAATCAAAAAATATTTTCAGAATTGCACTTCATTTCAAAGATACAAGACGAATACATTATTGGAAATTGTATAAATAACAAAGAACAATCATGATGGTTCAAATGACGCATTTAGAATAGTCCAAATTTCATCATACACAGTAGTTCAAATAACACAATGTTAGTAGTTCAAATGATACGTGTACGGTAGTTCAAATGTTATATGGGCGGTAGTTCAAATGACACAATGATAGTAGTTCAAATATTACTTTGCAAGTAGTTCAAATACCACATGGATAGTAGTGCAACATTAGTAGTTCAATCGGCATGCAGCTGACTGCGACGTTGCCATAGGTTAAAGTCGGTAAATTGTAGCCAAGATGCACAGTTAATTTGAATATAGGTTATCGAAATTTATTAACAAAGATGAACGTTCAAATGATGCATCGATATTAGTCTATATGGCACAATGATTAGAAGTTTGTTGTTTGTAGTTCATATGCCACATAAACTGATGGACAGTTGCTTTGCAACATAGAAAATTTTACCCAAATTCAAATCTCGATATTTTCGGAGCGGAAAGAGATATCGATTTGCAGTATTCGGGAGGTTTTAGACCATCTCTTTGACATCACTTACCGGGTTCGATCGGTATATTTCTTTTATTTATCCACTTATACAGGGTGAGCAAATCAAGTCAGGTTCTTTTTAGCAAAGTTTGGGGCTATGTCAGATGTTTGATCTTGGAAATTTTTTTGTGTTTTTTTGATACTTGTACTATTCAAAAAAAGCGAGTTCTTAAATTTTTCGAAAGTTGACTATAACTCAAATTAACGAATTTTTAAAAGTAGTAGTAGAAAGATTTATTTAGCACATTTGGCTACATAAACAGAACAATTGTAAACAACTTAGAACTAGTAAATTCAAGCCATATGGTGTATGATGTAAATGCTGGACAACCTATAATTGTAGATTTAACAAGTGATTTCTCAATTTTACTTTAAATTTTGTCAAAGTTTTCTGGTCTTTTATCTCCGAGTATAATTTATTATATTCAATCAACCCTTGATGGAATACAGATTTGTAGCATATGTTATACTTTTTGGTCATTAAATGGAAGTCATCTTTATTTCTGGTATTATGTAAATGATGGTCGACATTTGATGATGTTAAATTAGTTAGACTTGATGGAAATATATTATTTTTTACTTTATAAATGAATATCATTACAAGATATTTGATAAAATTTTTTACATTGACCCATTTTAATTTGCTAAGCATTTGCCTAATTGGAGTATATTTAGTATTATTCTCATGCACTTATTTTGTAAAATTTGCAGTCTTTCAAAAATGGAATTATTTGCTAAATATAGAATAGTCGAACAGTACAAAAAATTTGGAAGAATGGTGGTATTATAGATAATTTTTCTGCTATATGAACTCAGACATCCAGAAACTCTCGATAAATATCCCACTTTACTACTAATCTTATTTATAACTTTTTCATAATGAATATCAAAAATTAATCGAGAGTCAACAAAAACCCCCAGGTATTTAAAATTTTCTATGAATTCAATATATTCACTATCAATATTCAGTTGAACATTTGTACATTGTTTTTTTCCGATTAACAAGGCTTTCGTTTTACTTGCATTTAATTTTAGTCTGTTAGATGCTAACCATTTTGAGACAAGCTTCAAGTCTTCATTTATATAAGAGATACCAGACTGAATATTTTTAGTACTTATATAAATCATAGTGTCATCGGCGAAAATCTGAATTTTGCATTTTTTGACTATGGCAGGTAAATCATTTATGTTTAAAATAAAAAGAAGTGGTCCCAGGATACTGCACTGTGGAACACCCAACGTATTTTCAATTTTTGATGAAATAGTGTCATTAACTTTTGTAACTTGCATCCTTTTAGACAAATAATTTCTAAACCAATCTAAAACACTTCCTGTTATAAAATATGCCTTCAATTTACCTAACAAAATATCTCTTTCAATCGTTTCAAATGCCCTCTTCAAATCCAAAAATACTGCTATGACAACTTCTTCTGAGTCTATGGCTCTTCTCCAATTCTCAGTTACCATCTGGAAAGCTGTTTCTGTGGAATATTTTTTTCGAAAACCTGCTTGCACCTCCACTAAAATTTTGTTTTCTTCTATAAACTGCATTAATTGGTCATGCACTATGGACTCTAATAATTTTTAATGTCTGGTAACACATTTACTGGTCTCATATCGCTGCATCTTTTAGAATTTTTTATTTTGGGAACTGGTGTTATTGTAGAGCATTTCAAATTTTCAGGAAAAGAACTGCTTCTCAGTGAACAATTGATCCAATTTAATACAGGATATCCCAAAATTTCGAAACAGTTTTTCAGCACGTTTTAGTAGCGATTTCGGCACAGTTGTTATTTGATATTTAAACTGTTTACTTTTTTTTAGATAATTCAATGATACGCTGTGAAATTTTGAAAGTGTATGCAACATTTCCCCCTGGAAACTGATTTTCATATAGTCAGGTGCAGCATTGGCAGTACCCACAATATCAACAATACTTTCCACAAAATATTCATTTAGTTTGTTTGCAATCAGCAAAGAATTTGTTTCGGTACCGTTTTCGAATTGAACTTGATTTACACAATCATGCGGCTTCGAATTGATCAGTCTTTATAAAGTCTTCCACATCTTTACACTGTCGCACTTGTTATTATCGATTTGTTTATCGTAGAATTTCCTTTTTTCTTCTCTAATTACATATACACATTTATTCCTAAGAGTTTTATATACCTCCCAATCATCATTTGATTTTGTGAATATACATTTATTGTATTCTTTGTCTCTCAAATTTTGAGCTGCTTTAATATTCTTGTTATACCAGGGTGTATTTTTTGTCGAGCAAATCACTTTTTTAGTGTTACATTTATCCCTAAAAATGGACTTTTTGTGGTTTTTCTCAAGATGTACTAACAGTGTTTGGTTTTCAGGCAATTCCTTGGCCTTGATTGGCCCCCACGTCGACTCGGAATTCACTCCTCTCGTCTGGGCGATGTTCTCCAGCGAATCGTTCGGCAACCTTTCTGAACAGTACCTCACGCATATCGTCAAACTGTTGAACATTTTTAATCACGTGCTGAACGAACTGACGCCGCTACCTCCTCAATCGAAAACGATATTGCCGAGTCTTCCGCCCGCGGCGAATTTGTCGCCGATCAAAAGGAGAAAGAGCGATTTGGACAAAAAAATGCTGACCACGTTGAAGAGTGAGAAGGACGAAAGGAATGAGAGGAGGGATGGCATGAAGAGCACTTTGGGGAGTTTCGTGCAGTCCTCGCATTACATGAGGGTTTTCGAGGGGTTGAAAGGGGCTTTTATGAATTATAAGGTAGGTAGTATATTTTTCCATTTGACTCTAAAAAATAAATATTGTTGGGATTCTTATTTGACATATAAAACACTGCTTTATTTGTAAATATCTTGTATTTATTAGATATCATTAAAAACATTATTTACTAACAGGTGATTTTTTAAGAGGTATAGGATTTGATTTTCAAAAAAAAAACAAAAAATTTGAAAAAACGATTAAATCTTTATTTGAGTCGATAGAACGGTCGATATAATTTAATGTTTAAAGATTATTTCATGTAAATGTTGGCCGCGGCTCCGCTTTGGATGGCCCATGCGCAAGGTCCAATTTTGGCACACTCTCTCCAACATATCGGCCGGTATCTCACGAATAAATACTTCAATATTGGCTTCCAGTGCGTCAATCGTTGCTGGTTTATCCCTGTAGACATTAGCCTTAACATGGCCCCACAAGAAATAGTCCAACGGCGTTAAATCACACGGCCAATTGACGGGCCCCAAACGTGAGATAAACTGTTCACCGAACTCGCCTCTCAATAGGGCCATTGTTTCGTGTGCGGTGGGCATGTGGCACCGTCTTGTTGAAACCACATGTCAGCCAAGTCCAGCTCTTCCATTTTGGGTAAAAAAAAGTTTGTTATCATCGCACGGTAGCGCTCGCCATTCACAGTTACGTTCCGGCCATTGTCGTCTTTGAAGAAGTACGGCCCAATGATGCCACCGGCCCATAATCCACACCAAACAGTGATTTTTCGGGATGCATTGGTAGCTCTTGCAATGCTTCTGGCTGGTCTTTACTCCAGATGCGGCAATTTTGCTTGTTAACGTACCCATTCAACCAGAAATGAGCTTCGTCGCTGAACACAATTTTTGTTAAAAATGTGGATCTTCCTCCAACTTTGCCAGCGCCCATTCACCAAATTGGAAACGTTGTGGCCTCAATTCTTGCACCATCTGTATCTTGTAAGGTTTTACACCCAAATCCTGTCGCAAAATTTTCCGCTTAGTGGAGTAACAGAGGCCCAATTGCTGCGAACGGCTGCGAATCATCATTTCACGGTCATCACTAACACTGGCGGATACAGCCGCAAATTTTCTTCAGACCTCACTCTACGTCTGCGTGTTGGTGGTTTAATGTCCAATAATGTAAACTGGGTTCGAAATTTAGTCACAAGCTTCCGAATAGCTCCCTCAGTTGGCCGACCAAATTGCCCATAAATTGGAAGCAGTGATCGATGCACTCTCTTAACCGAGCATGAATTTTGTTAGTAAAATTCAATAATTTGCAATCGTTGTTCGTTCGTAAGTCGATGCATGGTTAAATTCTAGACCAAACTGAACAAGTTTGACAATGACACAAGACACGATTCACGCGTCATCTGTCAAAAACAGTGTTGCCAAAAAGATACTAGGAAAAAAATCACCCGTTAAATTTTCCTTTCAAGTTTTATTTTTACAGTCAGAATATACCAGCCAACGTAATAAAAATTGTTTTTGTTCCTCATCAGCAGTGATTGAGCCATGGAAGACTTGCATTAACTTGGCTGCTCTTTCTGGCGTATCGTTAACCGCTCTCAGTGTTTGCACCTTATTCTTAGCGTGTTGAAAATAATCATTATGTGGCCATGAAGTTGGACATTCGTCGAAAAAACTGTCATCAATTTTGAGTCAAGGACTTGCTTTTGCGAGTCTGGACCACAGACAGTCAATCATGGATGTTTTGTGCTTTTTGGCAACTCATTAGCATCGTCTAGGCTTTGCCTCAGGTCAGGACAACAAACTAGAGGATAGCAACTAACCTCTATCTGAGGTATCGAGTTTTCCAATAGGGACAATTTTGAACTTTCATTGTGAAGGTGCGTTTAAATCAAACCAAAAATAACTGTATGGTGTGGTTTTCATGTCGTTTTTTTTTTCGTTGATGAAAATGACCGTCACGTTATTTTTTTGGTTAATTGGATGGGCTAGACCAGAGTTCCCCAAACTTTTTTGTGTCGTAGACCCCTTGCCATGTTTTTCCGTGTTGGGTAGACCCCCTACTTACCTGATATTGATTTCCTGTAAATTTCTAACTGTAGTGAAATTTAGTGTTAAAAACTTAAAGTAAAAACACATGTTATTTATTAATTGAATTTAAATTAAAACTACTCAAAATAAAATTTTGTATCTGTTATGTAAAATATACGTAACATTAAATAAACACGTGTCTGACCAATAAGTGCCCGCATTGAAAAAAAAAATAAGAGGGATAAAATAAAAAAAAGTGAAAAATAATAAAGGAAAAGTTTTTTACTTAAAATAGTACAATAAGCGAGTTCGTTTATTAATTATAACATAAACGTATGTTCTACAATAATTTCACTGTTAGTTTGATTAAATTCCGCTTTTTATACGTTTAAGTTATCTAAAAATAGGCAAAAAATTAACGAATTTTAGTGTGTACCTATCCTTGAATTTTCTGAATAATTTAAAAAAAAATATTTTCTATAAAAGGGGGGTCTTTAAAAAAATCAATGCGGGCACTTATTCCCAATGCGGGCATTTATTGGTCAGACACCAATAAACATAAAATAAACTATAAACAAAATAACATAAGCAATAAGTCAATATTTTTAGTGAGAAGGATGAACCTGATGCTTTAATAATAAATTATCAACATTTGGCGTCAATTTTGTAAGGGTTAATCTTAAATCTCCTAGGCTAATGATGTCCAGTCTGTTTCTTTTTTTCGTTAGGAGATTGGTAACAGCGCTGAACCCCCTTTCCACTAGGTATGACGATGGAAAGGAAATTAAAAATTTCCTCGCTATATTCCATAATACGGGATAAGTAACGGGTATGTTGTTTTGCAGCCAGAATTGCTGATATCCGTTTTTAAACTGAACTTTAAGTTCTTCGTTTGTACTTAGTTCAGTCAGTTCCTCTTGTATTATGACATTCGTTTCTTCTATGTCACCATATTGATTAATTATCCACGGTGGTATTACCATAGTCAAAATATCCTCAAACCTAGATTCAAAATCTGAATAGAGGGCATTTAAATGTTGAACGTAAGTTGAAACGTCGTCTTCCTGGCAGCTTGTCTGTGACAAATTGGGGAACTGAGAAAATTCGCCTTGTCCAATATTTTGCTTCATTAGTTTAACTCTGGCAAGAAATGCTGATAAGATGGACTTTGTTTTAATCAAATTTAAACTGTCGCCTTGTAATTGCAAATTAACCATGTTAGATTTTGTAAACAAATCTGTTAAATAGGCGATGTCTGTTTTCCTCTTCATTAAATTACCTTTTAAAATTTTATCTTTGGTATCCAGAAATTCTAAAATAGTCTCAAAAAGTGCAAAAAATCTTGTCAAACATAAGCCTTTCGACAGCCAGCGTACTTCAGTGTGAAGGAGTAATTGATGAAAGTGTTCGTCATTTTCTTTACACAACTGCACAAATAACCGCGTATTCAACGCGTTGCTTCGGATTCGGTTTACTGCATCAATGACTAAATGAAGTGATTCATGCAATCTAACACTAAAATTTTTAGCAACTAAATGTTGTCGATGGATGACGCAATGCATTGCTAACACCCCTGACACATTTTGTTTTAAGTAGCTTATAAATCCACGATAACGTCCAACCATGGCAGGTGTAGCTACTGATATTATATTTGATAAAGGAATTTCTTTTTCAATGAAGTAATCCTTCGAAACATGAAATATTGATTCACCTTTAGTGTCGGTTATCAAAGTCCTTGCGAAGAGCAGTTCTTCGTAGATTTCTTGATTCATAATAAAACGAACATATGCCAATAATAATGCTGCATTATCAGGTAAAGTTGACTCGTCCAGTTGTATAGAGAAATGGGTCGTTTGCAAATAATTACATAAGAATCTTTCAATATCAGAACTCATTTCATCAATACGTCTTTCAACAGTATTGTTGCTTAAGGGAATTCTTTTAATGATATCAGATGCAGGTTTGTGTAAAACAGTTTTTAAAACCTCTTCAACGGCTGGCAAAATTAACTTCTCTCCGATAGTATGCGGTTTTCCGGATTTTGCTATAAGTAACGAGATATTGTAAGACGCCCGCAAACCATCATCATTTTTTTGGGTTACGTCGAAGCGAACATTCTGTCCAGTGTAGGTCTCTTCTGAAATTTATCTTTGAGTGTTTGAAAGTATTTCAAATCTTTCTCTGTTTTATCAGGGTGGCATCTTCTCAGATGATCTTGCAGTTTAGATGGTTTCATAGCGTCATTGCCCAAACCTTTGTTGCATAAAAGGCACATAGGCGATTGTTTGTCCGGCAATGATGGAATGAAGCCAAATTTCAAATAATCAACACTGTACGGTCTACATTTCTTTTTAGATACGGACATGGCATCAGTCATCTGTGGGCAAAATTAAATTATTTAAATAAGACAGAAAATCCAGCAGCTCTATATTAAAAATATTTTTTGATTTTTCCGAAAACATTCCATAATTCTTGCAACAATTACCTCGAATTACGGAGATTGCACTGTAATTATATTACCGATTGCTAAAACTTTCAAAAAGAAACTATTGAAGAGTACTCGTGTAATTTTGCATGATTGAATATTTAACTACTAATAACTAAAGTCATGATTGGCGTAATTTATCTATCTTTGCTAACTACGAGTACAAAACTAAAATTTAATAAAAAATAATGTACTTACTTTTCTCCAGCACTCTCAACCAAAATAACACTGACTCACTATAATTTGTGTGATATACTATCTGTTTATATTTTTTAAAATATTTTCTTAGCACTTTCCTTTCCAAGATTCAGGAAACGAATAAACGTATTTGTCCCACATTCGTATTTATAGAGTGACGAATTGAACAAGTCAGTGCAAGGTAGCGAAGCTCTGAGACTGCGACTCTCAGGTTTTTACAAGTTCAAAATGTATTGCGACCACAAAGCGAATACCAACATCCTACAACTTACACAATTTTATAAACATATATAATAAATTTTTTACTTCATATGTACTTTTATAAATAATGTAGGTTTTGATATTATAAGATAGTATGATGTAAGTAAATAGGTACTATCAGTGTATGTGTTGAGATCCACTATCGTGGACCCCCATATTCATTTCATGGACCCCCAAATTTTTTTTCGCTGACGTAGACCCCTTGCAGGTTGTCATAGACCCCTAGGGGTCGATATAGACCACTTTGGGAATCAATGGGCTAGACAATAATGATACGTGGTTTCAACAAGACGGTGCCGTGCCAATAGCCCCACAGCAATCGATATATTGAAATCAAAATTCGGTGAACGTGTTATATCGAGAAATGGACCTGCCGTATGATTTAACACGTCTAGACTTTTTTGTGGGGCTACATTAAATCATTGGTCTATGCCGACAAGCCGGCGACGTTCGAGCAGCTTAGAGCCAATATTGGACGAGAGATAGCGGCTCTAAACAAAGTTTCTTTGAATATCATTATGATTGCAGATGTCCCTGGATACGGAATCATCACACACATTCGTCGACCTCATGGTAGCAACACTAAGAAACATATCCGTTTTGATGGAAGTCGGCTCTTTAACCGAGTTCAGTAGAGTTTCCGAAGATATCCTGAGCTACTTTCGGTCTACTTTCACGGTAAAACCTTCAGCGACTGTGGAGGGCGTACAACAGTTATTGAAGTGTCTTTTTGGAACCAATTTGGCAGCGAACATCGCAGAGCTGAGCACAAATAGGAAGGAAGATGATGTGAGTTGCAATTGCTTAATTTCTTAGAAGAAATAGCATAAGAAATTTCTATACATATAGGTCTGAACCATTACCAACTTACAGGGTGTTGTAAGTTTCTTGATACAGGTTATAATTTAATTGATGGTTAAAAATACAGGATATGATTCCTTAGGTCATTTTAGAAAGAATAGTTTATATGAACATATGTCTTAAATCTCTTAACTTTTGAGAAAATTCGTCTTATCATAACTTTAATATTGTTCTACGAGTAGATGCTTTTTCATGAAATTTGACATGCGCCTACTAAGCACCAATAGGCATTTTTTGATATAGAATATTTTTTAATATTTCTACGATCGCGTTCGTACTGGAGATTTTTCAGAAAAAAATATGGTACGCCATTTTGCTTTTAATAAAAATATTTTTGAAATCCTCATTTATTTTGCAATAAATTTTTAAATTAATGACATTTGATCGAATAAGTTGCTGTCTTATTTTGACATGTATTCATAAACGTGATAGTTTTTTATATTGTGAAAGTTTCTTTAATCAATAATAAAGAAAAAATAAGCAAACTATGCCAAGTTTTACAAATTCCGAGTTAACAGATATGCATTTTACCTACGGGCTTGCGCTTATGGCTAGGCGGATATATCCAGAGTGCTATCCAATTAAATCATCCCC
Organism: Acanthoscelides obtectus; assembly: GCA_963669975.1. Classification (NCBI taxonomy): domain Eukaryota; kingdom Metazoa; phylum Arthropoda; class Insecta; order Coleoptera; family Chrysomelidae; genus Acanthoscelides; species Acanthoscelides obtectus. The sequence goes on along the minus strand of CAVLJG010000001.1, from coordinate 122,496,885 downwards.
GATGCCAGAATGTTTTCTAGAATATACAGAAGACTAGATGAAGCTGGGAGTCTTAGCATTGACAGTAGTTCCAAATGAACACATCACATGGTGAGAACACCTGAATTAGAGGAAGCTATTTTGAACACAATTGAGGAACTTCCAGAAACATGTACTAGGGAAATACTTGTTGGTAATTTATTATGCTCCTGTCATATTCAAAGGGTTCCAGCGTTACTGCTGCATGATTTTCCATTGCGTTTTTAGGAAAACTTGCTGAAAACCCCTTATTTGATACAAAAGCACTCCTTACTGAGCAAGCTAGTTTTTCCCGCAATTAATTCGAAATTTCCATAATAATCATGTATGGCCCGAAGAAAACCAAAAACCAATTACGGAGGCACATCACCAAGAGGAGTTTTCTGTGAATGTGTGGCTGGAATAGTTGGAGATTTCCTCATAGGACCGTTCTTCCTTCCAGGAAGACTGGATGGACTATCCTATCGTCATTTTCTTGAAATTGAAAACCATTTGCTAATTTTGCTCGAGGAAGCACCTCTTTTATTAAGAGAAGAAATGTGGTACATGCATGATGGTGCTCCTGCAAATATCTTGGCCTGATTTAAATAGCTTAGAGTATTTTTGGTGGGGGCACCTCAAGACTTTAGTTTATACTACACCGGTTCCAACTGTAGAGGAACTAAGGCAAAAAAATACTTTCTTGCCAAACCTCCTGGAATTTTTGAAAGGGCTCGCCAATCCACGAGATAGAGAATTGAAGCCTGCATTCTAGCAGAAGGAAAACATGTTCAACGATTCTTGTGTCAGCTAGTTGCAAACTTGCTTTTTTATTTTCATGCATTGCAAAACTCTAAAATCTCATGTGGTAATTTGAAGGTAAGATGTGTTTTTGTTTAATTTTAATTCAAGTCAATTGATTAAAATAGCCAAACTGGTTTTAATTTTTTACGCTAAAACGATGCATCGGGCAGAAAAAAGTCAAGGGGTCAAATTTGTTGCAAAATAAATGAGGATTTCAAAAATGGTATTATTTTCGAAAATAGCAATGGCGTACCATTTTTTTTTAAATCTCCAGTATACATCCCGTACAGACGCCACTGGTAGAAATATTGGAAAATATTCTACATCATAAAATGACTATTACGAGGGATGTCTTTTAAGTTTTGCATATGGAAATAAAACAACACAGTAGGTAGTTTTAAATGACTTTATTGTTTTTCGAAGTATTCAAATTTCATGAAAATATGTAGAACAGAATTAAAGTTATGATGATAAAACGAATTTTTTCTTAAAATCTTAACACCCAGTAGGACAAAAGTTGAGAGGTTTAGGACATATTTTGATATAAACTTTTCTTCCTAAAACGAACTAAGGAATAATATATTTTTAGCCATCAATTAAATTATTTCGAGAGGCGCCTTAAGAGCATTGTCTTATTCGTGAACGTGTTTTCAACATTACATTTGTTGTTGTAGGAAATTGTTGAAGGTTTCCATTACAACGTGTATCACAAACCGTACAGCTTTGTGACCCAACATGTATATCTGTTGGATAATATTTCCCGATTCGGATTAGACGATGACAGCACAGTGATGGGATATTTGCATCGAAAAGATGTCAAAAGGCGATCTGTAATTTTAACGAAGAGCTCTGACAAAATTCTAGCCACCTACATCCGAATTTTCGAACCTATGGTCATCAAATCACTAAGGGTTAGTAGTTTGTGTACGTTATTTTATATTATTTCAAGATATTTTGTGATTTTTTCAGCAATATACGATAACTAGTGATGTGGAGTTGCAATGCCAAGTACTTCAGTTGCTGAGTCAGTTAGTTCAACTACGTGTGAATTACTGCTTACTAGATTCTGACCAAGTGTTCATCAACTTTGTTTTGAAGCAGTTCGAGTATATCGAAGAGGGACAAATTCCGTGAGTTTTAGAACAAGATTTTTCATTTGAAATAGTGTATGGTACTATTTTTGTTTCAGGCATTCTGATGAATTGATACCAAAGATATTCCAGTTCCTCGTACAGTTGTCTTATAGTAAACAACACTCAAAATGTATAATAAGTGTTCCAAAAATTATCCAACTTTGTGACGGCTTGATGGCCAGTGGTCAACCGGCTGCCACACACTGTATTCCTGCTTTAGAACCTATAGTAGACGACATTTTCCTCACCAGAAACAAATCGAACACGACTGATATGAAGGAACTAGAAACTACTAGAGAGGTACGAAAAGACACATCTATTGAGCGAGTTCAGGAATTTCACTTAAAAAATTGCGTTCTTCAAATTGCATCATATTTTAGTAAACTTGGTTCTTTCCGTGGGTGATTTGCATTTTTTAAATTAATTTTAGGTTGTGCTATCGATGCTTTTAAGACTGACAGGCCACAAGCAAGTGATGGATCTAATAACGCTGATCTTAGAAGACAGCAAGTATTGTATAGACAACACCGAAAAGTGGCAAGATTGGTCAACGAGAGTGTTTTCGGTGCTGTTGCCGCTACTCAAACAGAACAAACTAAAGATGAGCAATCCTGAGGAGTTTGTGGCTCTAAAAGGTCTCATAATGGCTCTCAATCCCGAAGTCTTCCATCCATTTGACGAAATCACGGTTACGTTCTTTCAAGAACCACCTCGGGTAAGCAAAAGTTGCAATTGCATTGTTTTACATGTGGCAATGCTGCAAACACTATATCTGTGCCATTTGAACTACTGTCCGTGCCATTTGACCTACTATGGGTCATTAGGACTGGTCCCTGTGCCATTTAAACTACATTATGACATTTCAACTACTATTTATGCAACTTGAACTACTATATGTGCCATTTGAACTACTCTGAGTAATTTGGACGGTAATGTCAGTTTAACTACTGTCTGTGCTATTTGACTATTCTCGGTACCATTTGAACTACTATCTGTACCATTTGAACTACTGTGTCAGTTGAACTACTATACAGGGTGTTGAGTCGTTTATTCTAACTGCTTGTAGGGCGTTGATATACCAAAAATCACCTATATAAAAGTTGCATAATAAAAGAAATAGTAATAGATAAAAAAATTAAAAAACAAGAATATTGCACAGATTTTTTGATATTCTCGACGACTGCCGTATAAAATCTTGTTTATTGTTTACTTATCTTGTAATTTGGCAAACTTTTTGTGTTATTGTATGTGTACCTGTTCCATTTAAACTTCTCTCTATGCCATTTGCGCTATTCACTCTGCCATTTGAACTAATCTCTGTTCCATTTGAACTACTTTGTGTCATTTGAATTACTATGTGTCATTTGAACTACTATCTATGCCATTTGAACGACTGTGCATTCGAACTACTCTGTGTGCAGTTTGCACTACTTTTATGTCGTTTGAACTATCTTGAGTGATTTCAAGTATATCTTTATGAGCATTTGTGGCAAATTATTTAAAATGTCTCAACCAGAATCTACAACTATTTTCAAAAAGCATTGGGCAACATTTTCCATTTCAACGAATCTTGTAACTTAAGATTCTTATAGTCTTATTTATTTCAGGATGCAGATATATCAGTGTTCAACAGTTGGCTGGCCAAAGTGCAGATACTTCTCAACGTCCTCAGTCCACTTAAAGAAGACACGCTGTTATCGAAAATTGAAAAACTGAAATCCGAGTTTTCTCCAGCCAGCATTTTTGAAAACGTTACAACCAAGGCGGACCCGCTAAATGTTAATAACAATGCAGAAACATTCCAGAATATCCGGGCGGAATTTATATTTGTCAGATTTCTATTGAGGATCATATCTCTGAGTGCTAAGAAGTGTTTTGAGGTCATTCAGAATCAGGAAGGCGGATTTCTGATGCAGCAGGTGTCAGCGTTTTTGATGCATAGTCTATACATATTTCAATCAGGTAAACAGATTTTATTCCCCTCATCTATTCCCATATAATAAGCATAAATTAAAAATGTTTGAAACTCCCAACTTTGAAAGGCTGAACAGTTTTTTGTCTGATAGCTAAGATCCCTCAAGATTAAGTTGGCTTTCAAACAAAAGAGGAAATCCTTTCATTCTTTTAGATGCTATGATGTTTTCATTTTTAGGAAATCATTTGAAGATAACAAAAACAGCTATCCGTACATTGATGGAAAACACACCTCGTGATCAGCAAAACATCGTACAGGTCAACGAAATTAGTGAGATATTTTTAAGTTTAAGTAACTTTTATCCAGTATTAAGCTGTCAGTGGTGTTGTGTATTGGCTTCAGTCAATTATTTTGACGAGAAGTTGAATTCCATGGTATTTGAAGATGATCCAAAGGATGCTAGGTATGAAAATGTTTTTATTGGATAGTCAAAAAGATATAGATTCAATATTTCAGGGTTAGGACCAAGAAGTCGATCGATAGTGAGATCGTCAAAGCGGGAGCTGCAATTTGTTTCTGTGATTATTTGGTAAGCAATTTTAACATTGTCAAATATAAACGATTTTCTTGTAAGTTATTATATCATGTGCAATTTGCTTTTAGACTGAAAATTCGACTGAGACAAACCTGGCTGTACAGTTTTTGAAAGGAAACTCAAAACTTCTAGTCATGTTATATGAAGAACCACCTGCGCAAGAGTTTATATCGTTTGTCCATAGAGATGCCGTCCTCAGCAAACTTTTCATAGAAGAGTTATCTCGACAGATTTGCGATATTGATCCCGTAAGAAATTTATTTTTCCATAACAGCAACTATAGGGCATGTATAGAGACCTATATTTGATGAGCGTTGATTATATTGTATGATACCTTTTAGTTTTGTTGTATTAAATATATTAAGTAAATAGTTATAATAAAAATCACACCACTTCAAGCTGTGCAGCAGGAAAATCTTGACCCGGAGCACCTTTAAGTATAGTAGCTTTCTCCTTTTTTCAGCTTGTCGATAAAATGAGATTCCTGAGAAGCATAGAAAACTGCCACTCTTCGCAAATCGGGGCCGTTTTGAAACTGCTTGTTCCGAAAATCTTGAATTTTCATCAAGCGGTCGTGTCCAGACTCGCTGCAAATATGGCTAGTCGAAAAGTGGAAATATTATTGACTCTATCTCCAGAAGAAGTGAAACAGCTGTTATCAAAAGAGGATCTAGAACGGATACAGAAGAGTTTGATTGATTTGAAGTTAGTGAGAAGGTAAATTTTCTCATCTTTTTTAAAAGGACAATATGGTTTTTAATGACTGCATTCGCACTTGGGCGCGGAAAACCTCAACCGTCACTGCTAAGATTAATTGTATCAGCTGAACAAAAATCAAGTCGTTCCACAATTCTGGCTTCATTTGTAGAATCGAAAATCGCCAGCATGCCACAGTTATTAACCTAAAAAAATAGCATTGAAGTAACGGTTTATACGAGGGTCATTTTTGAAGTAAGAACCGTTTTGTAATCCAGTCAGATACATTTTATTTATGAATGTAAATTGTATCACAAACTAAAATATAAACATTTTTTCATTTTTCAACATAGCCACCATAAACATTCAAACCCAAGTCAAGCCATGGCACCAGTTTTTGTGTTAATGTAGCATCTGAAACTTATCAGCGGTTTTCATGACGACTATTTCGCTCGTCTTAATTTCTGCCAATCACAAACGCGGAATTTTGAATTACAAAAGGTTACTAGATGGAAAAATTGTATGACAGTACCTGTCAGCATTTTTTCCAGTTGACCCGCGGCAAAATTTGACAGCTGTTGTCACCAAAAATTACAATACCTTTGATAACAAGTAATTATGGCCTCCTAGGACAGCAGAAAACGCCGCTAAGCTAAATTTTGTAATATTGTTTTTAAACAGTGCCAATCAGCTTATGTAGTGAAAATGAGTCGCTTTGGAAGTGATTCTGATATTGTTCTGGCGATTGAGATATACCTCAGTATATGACTAGTCTCTCAGTGCATGCAATGTGCGCAATTTATTAAAAAAAACATAGGCTGTCAACCCTTACCCACAAGTAGATGAGTATGCGAGGCTCACCTAGTTTGCTGCACAGATATCCTGTTTCCCTCAGAAGAGTTGGAAGTAGACCTAATTTCCCCTTTGGAGACACTTGACACCCACATCACAACACCAAGGTATCACTGAGAGACAATCGAGAACCCTATAGTGAACACCACTACTGAAAAAAAGTAGCTAAATTTAATATGACAAATGCGGTTCCTATATCTTCGATGACCTTCTCAGGTGGACGTGTTTCTCCGTTTATGATTTGATAATTTAATTCATTTTTCGGCACTGCGAAGATAAATTTTAAATTGACATGTCTGTTTTAGTAATAACTATTTTTGCCGCAAACCTCTATGATAGATTTAGATAGGTTCCCAGATATAATATCTCGCATTCTTAGTTGGCCATCCTGTACCATCATAGTAGTTCAAATGTCCGAGGATAGTAGTTCAAATGCACAAGAATAGTAGTTCAAATGACAGGAATAGTAGTTCAAATTAACAAGCATCGTAGCTCGAATGTCAAGACTGATAGTTCAAATAACACTTAATTGACGGTTCAAATGCAGTGTTGCCATACGTAGCGGAATTCCGCTATTTGTAGCGGATTATTTTGAGAAGAGCGGCGTAGCGGCGGTAGAGCAAATTAGCCCAAAATGTAGCGGAATTTATTACATACAAAACGATCATATTTATTTCACTGTTTTAACGTTAATAACGTTCTAAATCCTAAATAGGCAGTGGCTAGAGTCTGATTTATTATCACATTAATAATAAAATTGGTGCATTTGGTGCCGCTTGAGCCATCTAGGAACAGAGAAGAGAATTATTCCACTTGCCTTTTTTTTCAATAACAGATGGCGTACGTACTGCTTTCAATACTAATCGTTTCTAACAGGTCTCAGCAGGCAGGCATAATATTAGGTTTCTCGTTTTGTATTGTATTTTTCAGCTCTGGGTATATACTCTTTAGTTCGTTTATATTAGTGTTCTTATTTTTGTGTTGATCATTTTATTGATATATCATTTGCTGCATATTTTAATATTAAATCTACTGGTAAGTAACAAAACTGCTTAAATATCTAACATATTATAGTTTGACCCAGAAATAAATCTTAGTCGCGAAATTAGTTTTTATCGCTTTTTCTTCTGGAAAATAGGAATAATGGAAAGGCGACAGCAGACCATTAGCGATTTTTTTGATAAAAATCCTTCTAAAAAACAAACGGTGAAACCAAACGTGGCCGTACCATCCACTTCGACTGCATCTGTGTCGGACTCGGAGCGTGCCGAACCTGAATACAGACAAAATAGAAGAGCGGATAACCAAGAGCCAGAGCAACCTGTTAAGAAAAAGACACGAAAACAAATGTTTACTTCATCATGGCTAGAAGATCCATTATTTAAAGGCTGGTTGGGACCTATTGAAAATGACAAGTTGAAAGCAAAATGTAAAGCTTGTAATCAAATAATGGGTGCTAAAAAATCAGATTTAGTGAATCATACGAAATCAAAAAGGCATGCCACTAATGTACAAGCAATTTCGAATGTAAGAACGTCAGTCTCGGGAAGCACGTGAGTTGGAAAAACGGCAAATATTTGCTTGCTTAAGATATAGTCTTTTAGTTGTAAGTCATTATATAAGTTTTAGAACTGTTGATCATATAACAGGAGTTAGTCAATTATGTTTTAAAGACCCAGATCTCTCTAGCTCACTTAAATTAAAAAGATCCAAATGCATAAGTATAATTAAAAATGTGCTGGCTCCTGTTATTAAAGATGAAATAATTTCAGAATTGGACAATAAACCATTTTCTATTTTATTGGATGAGAGTACAGACCTGAGCAATACAAGACTACTATGCATTCTTGTAAGGTATATTCATAAAAATTCAATTAAAACCCATTTATTAGATATAATTAAAATAAACGCAGATTAAGGTACCGCCAAAGGTTTATATTCTCTTTTTAAAAAATGCGTTATATCCAATCAAGTAAAAATTACCAATATTGTTGGATACTGTTCCGACAACGCTAGTGTTATGATGGGCAATAACGAATCTTTCAAAAACTTATCTTTTAAAAGATAATCCTAATATAATTGTCAATGGCTGCATTTGCCACTCTGCTCATTTAGTGGCGGTGGCGGCAGCTGAAAAGATTCCAAGCAACGTTGAAGCTCTTTTACAAAACTTATATTCTTACTTCTCAAGAAGCCCAAAAAGGCAGTGTGTTCTTGAAGAATTACAGGAATATTTCAAAAAGTCAAAATTAAGCCCTAGTAAAACAAGGTGGCTTGCTTTATCCAAATGTGTTTATAGAGTTTTGGATCAGTGGGACATTTTGCTTAGCCTATTTAGATTAGCTTCCATTGAAGCCAAAAATCCTGTAGCAAATGTAATACTTACTGAGTTACAGAATCCATTTGTTAAGGCGTATTTAATGTTTTTTAAATTCGTGTTGCCCATTTTTAACCAATTTAATGCTCTCTTTCAATCAGAGAAAGTTATGCTCAATATCATATCAATAGAGAGTGAGCGATTTGTACGTCATCTATGTACAAACTTTATGCGACCAGAATATTTTAAAAATGATAAATTATATAATCTAAATCCTAATGATCCTCACTGCTTATTACCAATTGAACAAGTGAATGTTGGTCCGCATACAATGGATGCAATAAAACACTGCAATAACACGGCAATCGAACAATTTAAATTAAAATGTGTCTCATTTTACCAAAAATCGGTCGCAGAGTCCCTTAAAAGATTTCCTATCAAAGACAACTTCTTTTCAGAGCTAAAGTTTCTCTCACCGGTTGATGTGATGAACAATCGTCTTATTATAAGTGATACCTTTCATGACGCCGTTTTAAAAAAATTTGCCCTTCATATTGAAACCGAAAAGGCAATTTTGGAACTAAAGAAAATATGTATTTATTTTAGTGATAGTGAGAAAGAGGGAATTTTAAAAACAAATAGTAATGTCATTGAATTTTGGTCGTTTGTAAACGACGAAAATTTTAATGACGAATATTTACGCTGATGTTGAGCGAACTTTTTCTTATATGCTTGATTACAAAACAAAAAAAAAGAAATAAAATAATACCATCAACTTTGTCTGCACTACTTACAATTAAATTAGACTTGGAATAAAAAAAACAGTGCTGTTTATCCTATAGTTTTAATGAGAATCATTTAAACAAATATAAAAAGAATTTATATAATGTAAATAAGGAAGAACAAGCTGAAGAAAAAGTAATTTCTGATTCTGACTGTGAATAAGATAAGCAAACGTAGGCATTTCCACGTTTCCGCTTCTTCTTTGTTCTTATTTTTTGTTTTTTTTCTATTAAGATTAAGATATTGCTGATAGTTTCTATTTTTTTATTAGTTCCTAATTCTAAACCAAAGACAGTTTTGTTTTTTTAGAGGTATACTTTTTATTTTTACGAAAAATTGCAATTATATTATGTTACTGTTTGTATTTTTAGTAGGGTTTTTAGACAGTGTTTAAAAAAAAGTAAATATGTAAAAAATATAATTGTTGTTTATTTTAAGCCTCCCCCCCCCCCCTTAAATGTTTAGACCGTAGCGCATGTAGCGGAATTTTGCGATACGTGTGACGGATATTTTAAACTTCGCTCTGGCAACACTGGTAGTAGTTGAAATGACACAGCTGGCTACCATATGCAAAATAAGGCTGTAAATTTAAGACGTTATGTACGGATATAATTATAATTATATTTTCAGGCACGAAGCTCTCGTCAGCCTGCTCAATAAACTGACGCAGTTCTACAAACTTCCGCCGATCGAGTTCGAGCAACGACGCACGGTTAACGCGGAGCACATAAAAACGCTGAAGATCAACAAAAAGTGGTACCTGTCCCAGATCCAAGCGCGGTACGACGATGTAAACGTTGCCGACGAGACGGCGGAGTTGCTCAGCAAATTAGAGTACAACGAAATAATCAGCTTCATGTCGAGCAGTAGCTTCAATAAGTCGTGTTTGAAGGACTGCTTGCGGTTAGGATTGGAGATGAATCGGAAAGATGATGAGTCGGATATTGCTAAGGCTAGCGTGGATTGCGTGGTGAAGGATGTTACTAGTATTGTTAGCAGGATCGGGCAAGCTCAACAGGTAAGCTATACGGGGTGATTCGATAAACAATGACAGTGTTTCTGAAGCGGAAGTTAAATGCTAAGTGAACACAAAAAGTTGAAATCAAAAGTTAAATATTACGCTGCTCGTGAGATTAGCCAAGGATAAAATACAGGGTGTCCCAGAAGTCGACGTCAAGCCGAAACCGGGTGATTGGCAAAGTCATAACAGCTATCAGAAAAATATTTAAAAAAATTGTATGTATGTGTTTTGAAAATATAGAAATTTCACACCCTACGGCAGTCTGTCAACTCCTGTTACTACAAATATTAACTTTTTTTGGATTTTATTTTTACAATGTAATGATGAATAATGCATCTTCAAACTGGTGTCTCAACCTTACTGCCAACTTTTCTCGTTCAGGAAAAATTGTCACTTATTTCCCAACCAAGTATTCCAAAGTAAAACTTTGCTCAACTTTAACTGGCTGTACTGGAAAAAAATGTACTACGAGAGTTTGGCAAGTAACCTTAAAAGTTGGCGCATTTAATAAGGATTCCAACATGGTATAACACTTAGAAGATTACTCGTTAACTTATGCACAATTTTTATTTGAAGAAAAACTGATGAAAATTTTTCAAAATTTCCTAATTAAACAGCGATTAGGAAAACGCACAAGGACCCTTAAGGATAACTGTTTGCACAACAGTGGGCGTCAAAATGCTGCTGATGATGATTTACCTTTACAGCAAATGCTCAAACTGTTTTCCTTCAGCCGCAATACACGCTCGACATCTTCTTAAAAAAGATCGGGTTATTAAACGAGCGAATCCACGGTTATTAACAAACTCAGCTGCTTCCAATAGTCTTTGCCGTAGCTCAGCTACATTTTGAATCGGCTTGAAATACACTTTTTATTTTACAGTTGCCCAGTAAAAAAATCTAAAGGATTCAAATCAGGTGATCGGGCTGGCCACGGTATTGTACCAGACCGCCCTATCCATCTGCCTGGAAATTTTTGATCGAGATACTCTCTCACTGAGAGTGCATAGTGCGCTGGGCAGCCATCATGCTGAAACCACATGTTCCTGTAAATACTCAGTGGCACGTCTTCCAATAAATTTTCTAAATGACTTTGCAAAAAACCTAAATAAACCTCAGCAGTCAAAGTCTCTGGGAACTCAACCGGACCGATTATTTTACTATTTAAAATTCCTGTCCAATGATTTATCTTGAAGCGATATTGAGATTTATCTTCTCTCATCAAATGTGGGTTTGCTACGTGCCACTCGTGTAAGTTATGCAGGTTCATGTACCCATCTTTCTTAAATGTGGTCTCATCTGACAATAAAATTGTTTCAAAGAACCGTGGATCTTCCCTGTGTCTTTCTAACATTGTGCGACAAAAAGCAACTCGGGGCTCATAATCCCGGGGCAGAAGAGCTTGAACACGCTGTACGTGGTATGGATGGAGCACGTTTTTTTGCAAGATGCTATGGGCTGTACTTTTGGGCACACCTGTTTTTAGTTCTATTGCACGCACTGAAGTACTCGGGTCTTCTTCGACAGCTCCTAGCACCACGTCTTCGTAAGGAAGGAAAGATCTTCCATCACCGTGTGATTGGTTTGGTAGTTGGCCCTCTCAGAACAGTAAGCGGTGCACATTTGTGAACACTCGATGGTCTGGATGACGAGCTGCATTCGGGTACCTCTCACAGTAAAGTCTCTATGCAGCACTAGCGTTGCATCTGCATTCCCCATAAATGAGGTGCATGTTAGCATGTTCTTGTACGGTGTACACGGACATAGCGGCACTGCACAATCACACTATCAAAGATAGTCTAAGGAAAGCAAATGTTGTTTTGAAGAGCAATTAAACAGTCCAAATCCAAATCACAAGCGATCAACAGTCCAGTTCACGAATCCAAAATTAGTAACAGTACGAAATCAACAAGCACGAACATGTAAAGATGCGCAGTAAACGAAGGAGTACTGATCGGTATCAAAGCGTGCAATAGCAAGTAAGTGATGTGCTTCATCCATACCACATACAGCGTGTTCAACCTCTCCTGCCCCGGGATTATGAGCCCCGAGTTGCTTTTTGTCGCACAATGTTAGAAAGACACAGGAAAGATCCACAGTTCTTTGAAAAAATTTTATGGTCGGATGAGACCACATTTAAGAAAGATGGGTACATGAACCTGCATAACTTACACGAGTGGCACGTAGCAAACCCACATTTGATGAGAGAAGATAAATCTCAATATCGCTTCAAGATAAACCATTGCACAGGAATTTTAAATGGTAAAATAATCGGTCCGATTGAGTTCCCAGAGACTTTGACTGCTGAAGTTTATTTGGATTTTTTGAAAAATCATGTACGACATTTATTGGTGGACGTGCCACTGAGTATTTACAGGGACATGTGGTTTCAGCATGATGGCTGCCCAGCGCACTATGCACTCTCAGTGAGAGAGTATCTCGATCAAAACTTTCCAGGCAGATGGATAAGGCGGTCTGGTACAATACCGTGGCCAGCCCGATCACCTGATTTGAATCCTTTAGATTTTTTTACTGGGGAACTGTAGAAGAAAAAGTGTATTTCAAGCTGATTCAAAATGTAGCTGAGCTACGGCAAAGACTATTGGAAGCAGCTGAGTTTGTTAATAACCGTGGATTCGCTCGTTTAATAACCCGATCTTTTTTAAGAAGATGTCGAGCGTGTATTGCGGCTGAAGGAAAACAGTTTGAGCATTTGCTGTAAAGGTAAATCATCATCAGCAGCATTTTGACGCCCACTGTTGTGCAAGCAGTTATCCTTAAGGGTCCTTGTGCGTTTTGATAATCGCTGTTTAATTAGGAAATTTTGAAAAATTTTCATCAGTTTTTTTTTTTCAAATAAAAATTGTGCATAAGTTAACGAGTAATCTTCTAAGTGTTATACCATTTTGGAATCGTTATTAAATGCGCCAACTTTTAAGGTTACTTGCCAAACTCTCGTAGTACATTTTTTTCCAGTACAGCCAGTTAAAGTTGAGCAAAGTTTTACTTTGCAATACATACTTGGTTGGGAAATAAGTGGCAATTTTTCCTGAACGAGAAAAGTTGGCAGTAAGGTTGAGACACCAGTTTGAAGATACATTATTCATCATTACATTGTAAAAATAAAATCCAAAAAAAGTTAATATTTGTAGTAACATTAATTGACAGACTGCCGTAGGGTGTGAAATTTCTATATCTTTTTCAAAGACCTATAATTTTCAAAACACATACATAAAATTTTTTTAAATATTTTTCTGATAGCTGTTATGACTTTGTCTATCACCCGGTTTCAGCTTGACGTCGACTTCTGGGACACCCTGTATAAATATCGTATAGAAATGAAAAATATTTTATTACATTCCATGTAACTGGTGGAAGTCAAATTGCTTTTGTCAATACTTTGCAACCATAGCTGAATGGATAATTACCACAGAACACGTAGATATTAAAGCACCCAACTATACTAAAGGCAAAACAGTTCTTAACTCGATGGCATTTTATGAGATGTCCCCAGAAGTGATAATGAAGTCCCTAAATGAATTGGAAGATACGGATGCATGTGCACCTGATGGATTACCAAGAAAAGTTCTCAATATTCAATATATCCACTCACATACTTATTTCACTTATCATTGGTACCTTTCCTGATTCGTCAAATGTAGCTGTGGTGGTGCCTGTTCACAAAAACGGAAGCACTGAACTCTTAGATAATTATCGCCCAACGTTACCGTTTGCCTTCTCAAAACTATTGGAAAAAATAGTCACAATAGTATGTATGCTTTTTCGACCAATCCTAATCCTAATCCAAATGGCATAAACTTTGGAGTACCTCGGGGTGAGGTGCTGTCACCATTTCTGTTTTTGTTATTTGTGAACGATTTAGTTGAACACATAATTGATAATAATTGTCTCTTCGTTCCTTTGCTGATGACATAACATAAAGTCAAAGGAGCATTTAAATATCATGAATTTTGTCTTATTAACATTGAAAGTCAAGTAATTGTTGTCACAACAATGTTTGATTGATTGTGAATCACTATCATTTTTTGCCGCAATTTCATTTGCTAGAATATTGTGGTATTGTCTGCAAAAACTACGGACTTACCATTTATGCTTAAGCATAATATATCGTTTCACAACTTATCCGACAAATTTTAACCACATATGCACTGTTACGAAATAGTAGTAGTAGTAGTAGAAAGATTTATTTAGCACTTTTGGCTACATAAACAGAATAATTGTAAACAACTTAGAACTAGTAAATTCAAGCCATATGGTGTATGATGTAAACGCTGGGCAACCGATAATTGTAGATTTAACAAGTGATTTCTCAATTTTACTTTAAATTTTGTCAAAGTTTTCTGGTCTTTTATCTCCGAGTATAATTTATTATATTCAATCAACCCTTGATGGAATACAGATGTGTAGCATATGTTATACTTTTTGGTCATTAAATGGAAGTCATCTTTATTTCTGGTATTATGTAAATGATGGTCGACATTTGATGATGTTAAATTATTTAGACTTGATGGAAATATATTATTTTTTACTTTATAAATGAATATCATTACAAGATATTTGATAAAATTTTTTACATTGAGCCATTTTAATTTGCTAAGCATTTGCCTAATTGGAGTATATTTATCTTTATTTAGTATTATTCTCATGCACTTATTTTGTAAAATTTGCAGTCTTTCAAAAATGGAATTATTTGCTAAATATAGAATAGTCGAACAGTACAAGAAATTTGGAAGAATGATGGTATTATAGATAATTTTTCTGCTATATGAACTCAGACACCCAGAAACTCTCGATAAATATCCCACTTTACTATTAATCTTATTTATAACTTTTTCATAATGAATATCAAAAATTAATCGAAAGTCAACAAAAACCCCCAGGTATTTAAAATTTTCTACGAATTCAATATCTTCACCATCAATATTCAGTTGAACATTTGTACATTGTTTTTTCCGATTAACAAGGCCTTCGTTTTACTTGCATTTAATTTTAGTCTGTTAGATGCTAACCATTTTGAGACAAGCTTCAAGTCTTCATTTATATAAGAGATACCAGACTGAATATTTTTAGTACTTATATAAATCATAGTGTCATCGTCGAAAATCTGAATTTTGCATTTTTTGACTAAGGCAGGTAAATCATTTATGTATAAAATAAAAAGAAGTGGTTCCAGGATTCTGCCCTGTGGAACACCCAACGTATTTTCAATTTTTGATGAAATAGTGTTATTAACTTTTGTAACTTGCATCCTTACTGGTCTCATATCGCTGCATCTTTTAGAATTTTTTATTTTGGGAACTGGTGTTATTGTAGAGCATTTCAAATTTTCAGGAAAAGAACTGCTTCTCAGTGAACAATTGAAACAATTTAATACAGGATATCCCAAAATTTCGAAACAGTTTTTCAGCACGTTTTTAGTAGTGATTTCGGCACAGTTGTTATTTGATTTTAAACTGTTTACTTTTTTTCTTAGATAATTCAATGATACGCTGTGAAATTTTGAAAGTATATGCAACATTTCCCCCTGGAAACTGATTTTCATATAGTTGATTGATTCTCAAAAAAAAAATGTAATAAAGATCCTACAGAAATCGAGATAATAAAATAATACAGTTTAACAGTTCACCTACTTATAAAAGCTGCTCAAAATTGTTTCCATTGAAGCTTGGGCGCGCCTAATACAATTTCGGCGCACTAATTCAAATACACCTCCTTCCTACTGTGCCTGAAGGCTCAAATTATCGGCAGCCACTGTGATTCGGTCACGCAATTCTTCAATCTTCTCAACTGGAGTACGGTATACCTCGTTTTTTCAAGTATCCCCATAAAAAGAAGTCCAGAGGATTTAGATCAGGAGACCGTGCTGGCCATGCAATTGGTCCACCCCTTCCGATCCAGCGTATCTGGTCTTGATAATTTTACAATTTTTACAATATTTTTAAACCAATTAAGTGAAGTTTCGTATTTGACCGCTTTTTCTTTTGCAGGTTTTCAGTACCCCAGTATCGAATCAACTGCACCCACTTTTCGAAAACGAAGATTTCTCCAGTCTCCTACGCAGCATAGCCCAATGTATTCCTCTGCTATTAGACTGTTCCTGCGCCAAATCTAAAAAATTCACAATCAACAATTGGGAAGAGTTCTTGATATTCGGCGCGATTTGCTTGGAATACATCAGTTACTTGCACAAATCAAGAAAAACGATCACAAAAGTACATACTGTGGATATTTTTCTGTCAGCTGCTCACAGCATATTCAAGGAAAGCTTTGTATGCGATCTTCTAAGCGACGAAGGCAAAAAATCGTGGTATTGCTCGTCTGTGACAAGCATCTACAACCTTGTAGAAATCTTGTTGAGGAATGACGTTCCATTGCCAAGCATACCAAACTATCTAAAGGAACTAACACAGAGTACTGATAACTCCACTCTAATAGACTCATGTCACAATCTGTACACTCTAGTAACGTGGATCTATCATCAGAAAGGAGTTAACAAAACGAATATTCCGGAGTTTCTGTTCGAGAAACTGAAAAGACTAGTGATTAGTTTTTCTAGAGCGTCTTTAGGGAACTCGTACGTTTTGTTGCCGTCCACGGCTTGGAAAACGGGTTGGAGACCTGAAAATGTCAATTTGACCCAAGTTGGTGTTTTGCCTATGGAAGTTTTGCAAGAAATTGATGTTTTAGAGGAGTTCATATTCAGGTATGAGAAATAGGGTAGTCTTGGCTTACTATTTAAGGTGCAAAATAGAAATGTTGAGGGTTGCAGCCATAACACAAGAAAGAAAGTTTATTCTGTGTTCATATCGACAATGTTTATTTTCTTTTTGAGGAATCTTACAGAAATATTGATTTACAATATCAATAAAAAACTACACTGCTCAAAAAAATTAAGGGAGCAACAACAAAATCTTAATTTTTCAGTGCTGGTTGTATTTCGGTGAAAAATGGTCGTATCTGGACATTAAAAAGAGCATTTTGAAGTTTCAAGATTCTAGTTTTTAGGTTTTTTAGCCGAACATTTTAGGAGCAACGATTCTTATGTAACAGACTTTTTTTCGCTTTTTCTCGATCCATCTCACTTTTCATTGAAAACAGTCTATTTTTGCTAAAGTTGTAGCTTATAAACGTTTTCGTTCTTTAAACCTCACGAAATTAAATGAAGTGCATTTTTTACAAAAACTAACTGGCAAAGTTGTTCATGTACAAGCTGATCCAATATACAGGGTGTTTAAGTTTATTGTTGCATAACTTTAAGATTCGATAGAACTTTTAAAATTAATGCATAAAGTCTATATAAACATGGGTCGAAAAATGCGTGGCTTCCGAAATACAGGGTGTTTAAATTTACTTTCTAAAATAGTTTTTTTTTAAATATTTCGAACAATATTTGATGTATAACAGTGAAAATTGGTATACAAGGGTTTTTTGGTACGACAAAACGAACCATGGACATAGTTTTACTGCAGCCGCTAGAGAGCACTCTCCACTGTACCTGTAGTGTATTAAAATGACCGACAAATTTTTCTTAGTGTATTTTTTTGCTTTTTGAATAAAAAAACTGATTCTTCGCACTTTTCAACACAAAAAATCTCTCTTGTGAATTTTCGTTATAGTTAGCCGTTTTTGAGATATTTCGATTTTTTTATGATAAAATAACGTTAAAAAGTCACTATCTCGTTAGTTAGTTTTATTGTCTGTTGAAACCTGAAACGTTTTTTTGCAATTGTGAATTCACGAAATTTAGTTTCTTTTACCTGTTTTTTTTTTTGTAAGTTTTATAAAAATGCCATTTTTACTCTCCAATCAAGAGTTAGCGGATATTCATTTTGTGTATGGCTTTGTAAATGGAAACGCAGCAGAAGCAGCCAGAGAATACGCACGAAGATTTCCAAACAGACGACATCCAACTCGCTCAGTATTTGTAAGAGTGCATCGCCAAATAATTAAAAATGGTTTTGGAAATCTCCTACGGGATCAAAACATAAATGTTCGTCAGCGCAGATTTACCCGTATGATTCTGCGTGAGTTTGATAGAGATCCGACCACAAGCGTTAGGAGAGTTTCTGGTGCCTTGGGAATTTCAGCAAGCCATATTCACCGTGTTCTTAGAAATGATCATAGACGTCCTTACCATTTGCAACCTGTGCAAGGACTACAGCCAGGGGACGGAGAACGAAGAATCACATTTTTTCAGTGGATTCTTGATAGAACTGATAATAATAGGGAGTTTTTAAGTAACGTTTTATGGACCGATGAGTCATGCTTCACTAGACGTGGAGTGGTAAATTTTCATAATCAACATATTTGGTCGCATGAAAATCCGCATGCAGTTCGGGAAAGAAATTTTCAGCATGAATTTAGTGTGATGGTTGTCCAGCTCATTATTCGAGAATAGTTAGAAACTGGCTGGACGAAAATTATCCAGAAAGATGGATCGGCCGTGGAGGACCAGTCGCCTGACCTTCACAATCCCCTGACCTAAATCCATTAGATTTCTTTGTGTGGGGATTTCTAAAGGAAAAAGTGTACCAGACTCCCGTAACCACAAAAGATATGCTAATAGACAGAATCAGGAATGCATGTGATGAAATAAGGCCTTATTTGAATAATGCTATACCACGTTCGATCATTCGTAGATGTGAATTTTGTATTGAACAATTGAGTTTACATTTCGAGCAACTACTTTAGATTTTGTATGTTTGTCCTAACTATCCAATAGCATTTTAATTGTAAATAATTAATTTAATTTGTTAAAAATAATATTGGAAAATTAAACAAATTAATATTCTGTTTTTTTGTGTTTATTTGGAGTTAGGAATTATTGCTGTGTTTAAAAACACAATCTAAACGATCATCTTAATTACTTGTAATGCCCAAATCGAAAATGTAAAAAAAATATTATTTTCCCATAAATAATTAAAAATGCATCGAACCTTAAAAATCGAAATATCTCAAAAACGGCTAACTATAACGAAAACTCACAGGAGAGCTTTTTTATGTTGAAAAGTGCGAAAAATCAGTTTTTTATTCAAAAAGCAAAAAATTGCACTAAGAAAAAATTTTCGGTCATTTTAATACACTACAGGTACAGTAGAGAGCGCCCTCTAGCGGCTACAGTAAAACTATGCCCATGGTTCGTTTTGTCGTACCAAAAAACCCTTGTATACCAATTTTCACTGTTATACATCAAATATTGTTAGAAATATTTAAAAAAAACTATTTTAGAAAGTAAAGTTAAACACCCTGTATTGCGAAAGCCACGCATTTTTCGACCCATGTTTATATAGACTTTATGCATTAATTTTAAAAGTTCTATCGAATCTTAAAGTTATGCAACAATAAACTGAAACACCCTGTATATTATAGGAGAAATTACTAGGATTAGTTTAAATCTATGTTGAATTTTAATTCAGCTTTGCCAAAAGCGCTCTATACAATAACACAAGTTTGCCAAATTTAGATAAACGATAAGAGTAGTAAACAAAAAACGGCAGTGGTCGAGAATATCAAAAAGTCTGTTTTTGTCTTGTTTTTTAGAATTTTTAATCTTCTACTATGCAACTTTTTGGTATATCAACTCCTTTTGACGAGTGCTACAAGCAGTTAAAATAAGTGACTCAACGTTGAAAACACCCGGTATATTTGCCCGTTAGACTCGGAATGACAAAGTGTTTTCGGTACCCACGTCGAACGAAAAGAAACCTCTCGCGAAGTAATCGCTGTTGCTGGCAGTTTTATAGTCATAACATTCGTGCCGCAATGTTGTCAAATGAGTGGAGACTGTTGAGGATAGGTAATACTATAACTATCTAAAACTGTAATGACTCATCGATGTTCACGTGAACATCACTTAACTACCAGTAGTCGGCTGTTCATAGGCGGGGTATGAATGTTTAACATGGGTGAACTAGATTTGTCACATGCTTAATAAAGAGTGGTTTGAAACATATTGTAAGTCAAAAATTTGGGAATTACCTTTATTCATCGTCGCTTCCACTTACATCTGACAGTAATAAACTGTCGCTATCGCTTTCCTCGTTGAAATTGACTATAACTGGCTCTATGATGGTGTCGATGTGGTGGTCAAGCTGCCACATTTTTGTTTCTTCCTTCACAATATGACGGATAGCATTCTGCCAAGCTTCGGGCGTTACTAGCTGTATGGAAGTCTCAAGTAAAACCTTAACGTCTGGTAATTTGAAGGTTGTGTTATGGCGCGCAATATAACCCTTCACTTGAGCCCGGATGAGCTCTATTGGGTTCAGTTCACAGTGGTAGGGCGGTAACCGCAGCACAGTGACACCACATTGACGGGCCATCTCATCAGTCACGTAACTAATGTTCGCAGTTTTGTGCTGTTTAATTTGTTCATACAATTCCGCTTTCACACATGAATCGTCAAACGGGATTCCTTTTTCGCGCAACCATTGCTGCATGTCACTTTTTCGAGATCCCATAGTCGGTACACGTTCGGCTCGACGACTATGGTAGGAAGCATTATCCATGACGATCACAGAGTTGGGCTCAACTCGCTGAAGCACCTCTTGAAACCAGCTCTCGAAGCAGCTGGCATTCATTTCGTCATGGTAATCACCTCGTTTCTTAGAGACGAAAATCAAGACACACTCTTCTAAAAAGCCACTATCGCTACCAATATGAGTTACGATCAATCTTTGACCTTTCCCTGACGGTCCACGAAGACCTGTTGACAAACCTTCAATGCTTGCTTGTCGGTTACTCACTACGTTTTTGTCTATCCAGGTTTTTTTAACTGTGTGACCTGCATTTACCCATGTCTCGTCCAAATAATAGATTTTTCTGCTTTGTCGCCTATATTCAATCATTTCGCGTAGGTATTTTCGACGCCAGGCGACTATTTCAGGTCTCTCTATCAATACTGACTTCCGATTACGCGTTTCGTAACGAAAATTAATTTCGTGCAGGGATTTCCTCATTACCTCGACGCTTATTTGGGGTATAATTTCATTTTCCTTGATCGCTGCATGTACAGCCTTGAGGGTTGGTATCTCATTCCTAAAGAAGAATGAATGTACGGTTCGCCTTAACGCCATTTTGCTATCGTCATCCAATTTAACGGCCTTTCGTCCCTTCAAATTAAACTTTGGATCAGTAGTAGCTCCATTTTTCTTCTTTTCATGCACCACCCTGCGAATGGTACACTCTGAAACGCCTGTCATACTTTCACAACGCGCGAGTGCATCTCCCTGCGACATAGTTCTGTTCAGATAATTGAACACGTTGAGCACGATTTCTTTCGCGTCCCTCTTCAGTGCTTTACGAAGCCGTCTACATGTTCCCTGGCTTTCAGTACTTCCACTCGTGCCATTTGTACTCTCCATGGTTAAGTATAACCAAAACAGTAACCACAGAAACCACAACAATAACAATCACACAACAATTCTTATAAAAACACACAATATGCGATCGCTCAACGAAACACGTTCCAATGCGTTGCCGACGCCTATGAGTCTGCCGGTCGAGGCGCATCTTTGATTTCATTGGTTCTACCGGCGGAGAACAATCAGCCATTCTTTCCATCTCTGTCTGTGCTGTTGACCACCGCAAAGCCACAGAAACGACATATGTCTTGATCCATTTATTTCATTTCTTATGCATACTCAATTTGTTTCTAATAGAGGCTAACTTGCGGCAAACATATTATTTGATGAATCGATGACGACATTGCCTGCGAAATGCAGAGTAAACCTTTTTATATTTTGTATTGCAGAATAACCTTGCTTGGCTGGACCTCCCGGCAGCAATTTGAAGAAACGTGGATGTGCCTGCTAAGCGTGTTGTGTAGACCAACAACTGAAGAGTTAGACTCCATAGAATTCAATGAGGCAGCTCATACTTCAGCGTTAGCTATCAAAGCTATCTCGTCACTGCTCCTACAAACCCTTACGTGTTCACAAGCAGGAAATCCAAACGTTTTCAAATGTGTTCACGTGTCCAGGAATGAAGAGATACCTAATGAAAATATTTGGTGAGATTTTCAAACCTATGAAGTTACATTGTTTTTAAAAATACTATAAAAGTTGCTTCGAATAAGTGTTTATTCCCAATAATTATTACAAATGTTTCTCTAACATGTAGAACAGGTCACTGGGTGTCAAGTCTGGGCTAAAGGGTGGTAATGAATTCGTTACTATGTATTGTACTGGTTACTTGTATGCTTCTATGATACTATACAGGGTGTCTCAAAAGTCATGTACTTTCATGGGCTTTAAAAAAAATCGGAAAAATCCGCACCCTGTGATGATCTTTTAGTTCCCATGTATTTATTAAATTCACAATATATGTTCAAACTGTCTCCCTTCAGTAGCCATGCACGATGATTTTAAGTTTTTTGAAAAATACATGACGATTTTTTATATACAGGGTGTAAACGTTATGGTAGTCATTATTCGTCATATTATTATACATTGGTTTTCAAATAAAAAATGATTCAAATAGATTGCCTCTATACGAGGGATGTCTTTTAAGTTTTGCATATGGAAATGAAACGAGACGGTAGGTAGTTTTAAATGACTTTATTGTTCTCCACGAAGATGAGTACACATCTGCATGCGCTCGAACCAATTTTCGAAGCACTTATTCCACTCGTTTGCTGGCAGATCCAAAACGGCATTTTTGAATGCGTCAACTGCTTCTTCTGGTGACTGGAACCTTTGACCACGCAGTCTGCTTTTAATTTTCGGGAAAGTAAAGAAATCGTTAGGACTTAGATCGGGACTATATGGAGGATGGTACAATAATTCCACGTTTTCTTCCGTTAAATACTGCGTTGTTTTTTGGGCTGTGTGCGAGCTTGCATTGTGTTGGTGGAGGATGATTCTTCTTCTTTCGGGGTTGATTTTTTGAAGCTCGGTGATGACTTTTGGAAAACAAATGGTGGTATACCAATCCGCAGTAACAGTTCTTTGCTCATTAAGAGGAATTGTTGCAATATGACCCGCTTTTGACGCAAATGTCGCGACCATCTTTTTCGAAACACTTCGAGAACGGATGACTTTTGTTGGCTTTTCTTCACCTTGGAACACCCAAACAGCCGACTGTCGTTTATTTTCTGGTTCATAACAGTAAATCCACGATTCATCACCACTAACGATGCTGTACACATTTTTTTGAGTTTCCGGAATTGAAACGGACAAGCCTTTTTTGACACCAATTAACCAATTAACCCTGGCTGCTTTCTGTCTTCAATGATGAGCTTGCGCACAGCATCGACGTTTTCCTGGGTGACTGTCGTTTTTGGGGCACCCACTCTCGAATCGTCGCTACGACTCACCCGTCCACGTTTGAATTCTCCATACCAACGGGAAATTGTCGACTGATGTGGCGCTTCGTTGCCGAAAACTGACAGTAACTCAGCAAGGCATTCTTGTTGCGATAATTATCTCTGAAGGTTGCAATAAATTATGGTGCGAAAATGTTCTCGGTTGCGTTCCATTTTTCTAATGACTTGGTGTCACTTAAAAATTCACTGTAGTGAGAACACTGCACGTATTGTTGTAACACTTTGAATTTGAGTTTACTAAAGAGTGAGGTTAAAATTCAGTACTGACGTTCGATCCGCGCGGCCTACTATGTTTCTATATGCAACACTTAAAAGACATCCCTCGTATACACTGCTCGTTCAAAGAGCATGTAATAGCAAAATACACGTATTTACGTTGCCGTTATGAATCACAAACTATTCCGAAAGATAAATGTTATATTTATGCGAAAAACAAAGGTTACGTTTTTTTTCTTCCAGACAAATTCAAACATTTCGCATTTGTGAGTAATTGAACAATTCGGCCTTTTTGCTATTAGTCAGATCTTTTCACGTAAAGAGTTTTTTCGTTCCTACCAACACTTTCGATTGAATCCCAAAAAACACGTTTTCTCATTCTTTGTTGTCGAATAAAGTTTTCCCACAAAAATTGGTGTACCCATTTTATGCATCCATGTTTCGAATACCCCCTTGAACAACTTGCAGCAATAAAACCAGACGTTACCATTATTTCGGAAACCAGGGATATTTTCGTCTAATATGATTAGACTACATAGGAAAAAATCACAGATGGATAAATCTGGGAACCGAGCAAACCAATGAATATCACCAAATCTGGAAATAAGGCGACCACCGAAGAGACGGCGAATAACGTACTTCATTGCTATGGCTGTGTGGGCGGTCGCCCCATCCTGTTGGAACCACACATGTGGAATGGAACACGCCGTCTTCGTAATTCAGGTGGAAAGAAGTTGGTGAGGGCCGATGATGCAAGTTTGCGATATAGCGCACCAACCGTGACTTTTGAGGTGTGCAGCAGTCTTTCATGTGACCGTCGCGGATTTTCATTATCACAATAACGGCAATTCCACTGGTTGGCCATGCCATTTAAGATGAAAGTAAGCTTCATCACTCATGAACAAAAAGAGGTTCCCGTTTTGCTCGATCAGTGCTTCCATCTCACGTGCGAAATTCAGTCATTGTGCGTAATCTCCAGGCTTCAACAATTGACCAATGTGTAAAGGTGAAAGTCGAGTTCCATATGCAAAATACGCCTCACTGAGATGAAGTTCAGCACCATGTTGTCGAGCAGATCGACCCGGACTGCGAAGGAGGGCTTTCAGTGGTTCAAACCGTCCGTGGAGCTCCAGGTGGTCTTTTGTTGATCAGTACACCACGTGTGCGAAGTGATTGAGTCCAACGAAGGACGGTGTTTCGAGAAGGAATAGCTCGAGTCCGATGAATATTGAAAGTGGCGACGAAGCTCACGCTCTACAGCCGTAATTGACTCATTGTCGGACAAAACTGTCGTACGGCAAAAAGCGGTGCTCAATCGTCCACTGCTCCATAATGTCTACTGGTAAAAATGCTAGGAACGCCCAAGTCAAACGGCACTCTCGCCCGAATAGGCGGAGAGTACTACGCATTTCAAAAAAATCCGTTCCTTTTGCCGGACCCTACATTTCTGATTGAAAATATCTATCGCCCCCTTTAGTTTGATCCCTGACTTTTGGGATACTCTTTATATCGGAGCTTCTCAGGTATCACAGTGTTATTTCTTGTATCTTGCATTTACCTACAGTAATGGACAAAAGTATATAGACAAATAGGAATATTTACCTAAATACCTTTAGAACGAATTCATACTTCATTGCTCCATAAACAAATGCGTTATTAGTGGAAAAACTAAATTCCTTGTTTTTACATTATCTACAATGAACACAATACAAGTATGAATATAAGCACTTTTTTATGAGGGACAAAAATATGTAGACAAATTCTTTTCACCATTAGTTTAGTATAGTTTCGTATCAGAAGAGGATTAGTTGGTGTTCATCAAGAATTGTGGAACAAGTTGAGTGATTTTAAGACCATGCCGCGTGGCCAAGAAATTTCTTTCGATGTGAAAACTAAGATCATTGAGTTATACAAAGATGGTCAACGTCAAGTCGACATTGTCAAAAATTTGAAGCTAAAGCGTAAAGCAGTTTGGGCAATATTGAACAAATATAAACAAAAAGGTACCTTGGAAGCCTCTAAGAGAAGTGGTCGGCCTAGAAAACTAAATGCTAGATCAGTTAGATTAATAAAAGTAATTTTGTCCAAAGATCCGTTTAAACCCCAAGACAAATCGAGACAAAAGGAATTGTCAGTGTTTCTACGAAAACTATAAGTAGAAGATTAAATGATTTGAAGTTATTTGCACGTCGCCCCAGTAAGTAGCCGCTAATCTCGAGGAAAAACCCTAAGGACCGATTACAATTTGCATGGTTGCATGTGGACTGGAGCATCTGTGACTGGAATAGGGTATGTTTCAGTGACGAATCCAAGTTCAATATGTTTGGATCAGATGGTGTTTATTACGTTAGACGTCCTAGTGGACAAAGATTGAACCCCAAGTACACTTTGCCCACTGTCAAACATGGAGGCGGGTCTGTTATGGTTTGGGGGTGCTTTTCGCAGATATACTAAAGCATGTTATGTTACCCTATATGGAAGACAATATGCCCTTAAGATCAATCTTCCAGCAAGATAATGACCCGAAGCACACTTCAATTCTCGCAAAGAAATTCTTTCCGAATGAAAAAATAACCAGTTCTCAAATGACCTTCACAGTCTCCCGATATAACCCCATTGAAAATCTATGGGAATACTTAGATAAGCAAATATGAGATAAAAATTATTCATACAAGGATGAACTTTTTGCCGCAAAAGTGGAGACAGACTGATGAATCTTATATCAAGAAACTTCTACAATCTATGCCGAGATGATGCCAGGCGGTGATTGATAATAATGATTATGCTACAAAATATTATCACGAACATGGTTGGTTTTCTATAATTCAATGAACTTTGCTTCTTTTTTCTATAATTGTTTTGCTTTGTCTGTATATTTTTGTCCTTCATAGTTCCAGTTTTTTTCAATTAATTTTTTATTATTGAAGGGAGTCTAATGAATTTATTTATGTATAAGTGAGTATTATGCTGTAACGAATTATGTATAAAGGTTGGTGTATTAATAAAACAAGCTAAAAAAGGAATACAGCACAATATTAATTTGTCTATATACTTTTGTCCATTACTGTACCTGGAAACACAGTAATATTTGTGAAAAGTGTTACAGCTTCTTTTGTTATTTTCCAGTATAAAAAAACTGAAAGTAGTCCAAGACTGTATGCAGAGCAAGTGTGAAAATTCATGTGATCTATGCAATAAAAAATACACGCTGAACATCTTCAATCCAAGGAACTTCGAGAAATTGAGCCACAAATACGGTTATGGTCAAGTATCCGTAAAATATTTTTTAATCGTCACTGGGAGCAAAGATAGCGAAGATTATTGTATAGCAAGTGAAGTGTATAGAAGTAGAAAGAAAATGCTGGAAGAGAGTGGGTTGGATATTAATTCGTGTCTACAGTTTTTGATCGATTATTTTACTCAATTGATGAAGCCGCAGGTGTGTCTAAATAAATGCATTGGACCTCCAACATACGTTATGAAAATTTTCTTAAATAGCACTTTGAAACATTCCTATTAAGAAACCTATATCAAATAGCTGGGTTTTAATCCGAATTATTTTTTAGGCAAAAACTCATATAATGGTTCTACACGAAGCTATTCGTTCAACATTGATCATATCGGATCTATTTATGGACAAAGCTCAATTTTCCTGGTTATTAGACGTGTTTCTTGAATTATCCAAGTTGCACACTGTAGAAGATGAGTTGCTCCATCAGTATTTAATCACTGGGATTTGTAAAGCTGTTGCCGTTTTGTCACCAGTAAGTATGACTATGTATTGATGATGTTTGTTATAGAATATCAGGAAAATTGAAGAGCTGACTCAATTGTAATATGAAAAAAAGTTCGTAATTGATGGGTTCTCGTATTCATCCCAGTTTATATTACATATCAACGACCTCCTTTCCTATGCGATCAATTCGATCCACAGATTTGCTGAGGACAGCACTCTACATGCAAGAATTCAGAATTCATATCCATCTACACCCGAAAACGAAAGTCTAAAAATATTTTTTACATCAAAAACGGCTGGTGTAGCTAAGCTAGATATTCAATAGTACATCATAAAAAATTCCACTTTGCATTACGGCTTTGAGAAAACGAATTTAATTTTAATAAAAACTGGATTTAAAACTTTCCTTCGATTTTCAAATCTATATTCTTTTTAGGAATTAGAAGTATATGAGCAAGTGAAGAAGATGTTAACCTTGTACCTGAAAAGTCCCTACCTATCGTCGAGGATAGCATCATTGTACGGTCTTCTATACATTTTGGAAGGGTGCAAGTTAAGCAATATCACCATAGGTGGCATGTCAGAAGAAATGCAAGTTATCGTACCTTTGGCTGTGGAATATGTACAGTTTAATTTAAATGTTAACAAGTAAGTATTATAACATGATATCGCAAAACATCAACGTGGGTCTGGCGATAAAATTTCTTCAAAACTGCTGGCCGCACAACCACACACAACATGCCTAGCGGCAACTAAATATGAACGATACTCAGCTTCGAGGATTTGCCGAAATAAGGGGTCTGTAAATTAAGTGTTGAAACCGATTTATTTCACTCAAAATAACTTCCTTTTGAATCCACGCACTGTCGTTTTTCGAATGTTCCAAAATGAGTTCCCTTGAGGTGATTTTTCAACTTCGGGAAGAGAAAAACGTCACAAGGACTCAAGTCCGGCCAATAAGGAGGGCTGAAGAGCCTCATGAATGTTTTTACTGGCTAGAATATACAAGATCAAGAAACCAATCTGTAGCAGTTCTATGAGATGAAAAGAAAAAATATTACAATACCAAAATTATCTAATGTTCGACGATGGGGATTTCTTAGAAAGTGTCAACGACATTGTAAAAGGGTGCTTAATGAATGTTTTGATATTATTCGACCAAGAATATTCCTGATAAATTACTGTTTGAAATCTGGCGAATTTACAACAAAACTGAAGTGTTCTGCCATGACTCATGTTTCGAAAGTTAACCAAACTTCAAGCTGGATTCAGTAAGAAACACTCAACCGAAAAGACAATACAAATGGTTCTAGAGGACTGGAGATGTATGGACAACAGGAAACTATTGACAGGGATAAATTAATACAAAATTGCATCACTATAGATTTAAATGATCGTTCTATTCAAAATTTACATTATCAAGCTCAAAAAATATTTCTGTTGGTGTACCACAAGGTAGTAAACTAGGTCCACTATTTATTTTATACATTAATGACATTTATTGAAAATTAATTGTAAAATTCAGATATTTGCAGATGGTTAATATGCATATAAGATGAAAATATAGACACTGCTTTAAAATCATAAATTGGGTAAATGTAAAATTAAAATGCCCTTGGTTGGCCGACTGTGGTCTCTTTAATTTCGCAGTAACGTTTTGAAAAGCTACCTTATTTTCAGTTCAATTTTTTAAACACGAACTTGCCTCTTAAAGTTGTGAATTAAACATAAACCTTCTTTATTTATTTCAGCGTGTTGAAGAAATCTCAGGAACATTCCAGTTTAGTGTGGTCGTTAGCTTTCTACTTACTTGAAAATGTAGATGAAAGGAACCTAGACCAGAACTTTGTAGCAACTACGATTTCAACGGCATTCAGCATTTTAGCTGGATCCTCGGATTTGTTACATGTTGCTATTATTAAGGTAGAACTTATTACATCAAGTAACACTTTCTTACATCGAAGATCTTTAATATTTCTTTTGCAGGGCCTAGAACGACTTCTTGTGGTAAAAAGTACAAATTATTTAGAAAAATTTGGAAAGCAGTATTCGAAACTAGCTTTAGAAATGATGAAACACGATAATCCTTCCATAGCTCTTTTAGGAACACAATTATTACTATCATATATGTATACAGGTAATAAAAGTTCATGCTCTTAGTTTCTGTATATTAGAATCTAGAAACCTATCTTTATTTTCGCTTAATGTCCTATCAGTTTGCCAACTTAAAATTATACACCCCGATCGTAACATTTGTTATATGAACTTTTTCAGTTTCTCCGTTTATATTTAAACTCAAAGTTTGATTGAATTTTTCAGATTGTACAAATCAGCTGCAGAGTTCCCAATCTCTGACAAATGCTCAGGTAAATCCCGACCAGTTAGTGCAGACAATAGAAAAAATGTCGTCGATATTCGAAAGGATAAAGAAAGGTTACGTGTACGAAGTGGAAATTCTGTGTTCTGTCCTTCCGATCGTTCTAGAAGATTTTTTTTCGCCTTCCGATATTCTCACGAAAGTTATCGGAGAATTTCTGTCTTCGCAGCAACCACACCCTAAGCTTCTCAGCAGGGTCGTTTTCCAGGTAAATATACAGGGTGTTGAGGCGGTTGGTCACGTTTTTGTATGTTGCCTTTATGTGGCCGCTGATTGTTTTTTTTTTATGGTCTGTAGTAGTAAAATGCTTTAATATTGATATTTTGCTTTTTATATAATTCTTTGTTCAATTTTTTTAATCGTATCGCTATACTTTCTCGAAAAATATCAATGGTCAAATTTCGTGCCCACATTAAGTTAAAGTATATTTATTTAACAAGTCCATTATTTTTGGGTCCATTTTAAGAAAAACCCTTTGGCCTAAACGTCTTAACTTTTGAGATACAGGGTGGTAAAGTTGATAAAAATAAATCATATATTATTATCTGTAATACCGCTTAGATATTTCAGTGAATTTTAGGATACGCGAATTATGTATCAAGAGTCATTTTTTTTTAATTCCACCACTGGCAAATTTCACCTGCCTATTTTGACAGACACTGCTGGTATTTCAAGGTTGCGATGATTTAAATCAAATGATTTTATCAATGTTAATCAACGAAGCGAATAATTGAAATAACAAATCAAGAAATTTAAATCTAGTCCTGAACAAGTGGGTAATATTGTCAGTATGTATACTAAGTGACATATAAATCCGAACACCCAGTTTAAATGGTTTTATTTTAATAAAATTTTGTATAAGTACCTAATGAAGCATAATAAGTAAATGATAAAAATTTCAAAATGATTGCACTGCTTTAAAGCCCTTTGACCTTTAATAATGTGTGTATGCACCCTGATGTGCTATGCATTCTCCAACGCGCCTAGGCATGCTTCTGATCAGGTGGTCAATGTCTTCCTGTGGTATCTCATTCCAGGCAACCACCAACGCCTCTCGAAGTGCTTATAGAGTCTCAGGAGGACGTTGCAAATTGAGCAATCTCTTACCCATCATATCCCACACGTGCTCAATTGGGGATAAGTCGGGAGATCTTGGTGGCCATGGTAACAATGCGACATCATTATGTTGAAAGAAGTCTATTGTCACTCTTGCAACATGTGGTCGGGCATTATCTTGTTGGAAAGTTGGATCTGCCAGGGTGTCAAGATAGGGTAAAAGATGGGGTTCTAGAACTTCGTGGATATAACGCTGCGCGTTCATGTTACCTCTGATGAAGATTAAAGGTGACCTGAAACCATAAGCTATAGCACCCCAAACCATAACTCCAACAGTGTGATGAACATGTCTTTCAACAAAAAACTGTGGATTCCTCCTTTCACCACGTCGCCTTCTAACTCGTCACTAAAGACAATACTGTTCCATTCCTGATCCCAGAGTGACCGTTGTCTGCACCACTCAAGGCGATTACGTCGGTGTTCTCGAGTTAAAGGGAGGACCCAGTGTGGCCGGTATGAAAACAAGCCAAAACTTCTCATTCGTCGGTAAACACATCGCATGCCAATAGGTCTTCCGTGTTCTGCAAACCATTCATTTGCAATGGACCTGGTAGGTGGAGAAACGGTCCCTTAAGGCCAATAATCTTATTCGGCGATCTTCACGGTCTGTTGTTCTACGGCGGCGTCCAGTGCCCCTTGCTCTTTGCGTACTGTCTTCTCGAAGCCATGCCTGACAACACCTTACCACAGTGTCTACACTTCTTTGCACTCTAACTGCAATTGCCCGAAAAGAAAGTCCAGCTTCCCGAAGTCCCACTATACGGCCCCTATCAAACTCACTAAGTTGACGAAATCGTACAGGTCTCCGTACTCTAGGCATCGTAACCGATCGTAAAGGATGTCAAGAACCAAAATCCGCCAACGTTGATTCTTTATTTACTGCGGCTGAAATATTCATTTTTAGAGCGTTAGTGAATTAAAAAAAAGCAGTATAAAAACCGGAATGTCCGACTGATAAGGCTGAAAATTTTTTCACTTGTTATTTACAGTAAGATAAATACATACACCAACTTTTATTAAAATAAAACCATTTAAACTGGGTGTTGGGATTTATATGTCACTTAGTATATTACAAAGCTTAAACTAGGTTCATTATTGCCATATTTAAGGAAAAAGCAGTATAAATCGATCGAAATGAAAACATCACAATTTAATCGAAAAATAATCAGATATTTTGATTTTTTTTTTCGAAAAAATTGTGATTTTGGTAAAACTGACTGGTTTCTCTTAAAATAAAAATTACTCTTCAAATCCCAATCATTTGTTCCGTTGATTTTTCAATCCGATGCATGGTTTTCACTTAAAATAAATTATAGTTTAAAAAATTAAAAAACACGTTTTAATAGCAAATTTTAAAATTAATTTGTTTCCCAAAATTCAATTTTTATTTTAAGTTTTCAAATTCGATAAATAATGAAGATATGTTATTTCAAAGTTCATTATTAAGGTAAAACAACAAATTGATCATAATAAAAAAACACGAAAGTCAATTTCAGTTTTTTACAAAAAAATCAGGATTTTTTTTCGACACTGACTGATTTCTCATCAAAAAAACACGATTTAGTCGAAAAATCAGATTTCATTATTTTCAAAAAAAAAATCGGGATTTTTTGCGATACTTACTGATTTCCCTTTTTTTTTAAAAGTTATTCTTGAAATCCTCAGTCATTCTATGTAAATTTGATCAATCCACTTTAATAGAACTAAAAAGTAAAATAGTCTCAAAATAACAACAAAAGTACTTATAACCCATAGGGTGGTATATTTTATATTTGCCAATAAATCCAAATTTACTTTCAAATTTCCAATTTATTGAAAATTTTCGAATGATTGACCAAATTTTAAAGTAGTTTTTTCGAATTTCAAAAAAAAATTGAATTTTAGAAAATTTTAATTCGATTTATATTCGTAAAATAATTTAAAATAAGTGACTTCAAAGCTCATTATTATCATATTTAAAGAAACATTGTACAAATTGAACAAAATCAAAAAAATCACGATTTAATGTCGGAGAAATCAATTAATTTTTTTAAATCGTGATTTTTTGCGACTCTGACTTAAAATAAAAATTATTCTAGAAAGCTCCAATCATTTCTACGTTTTTTCAATCCGCGTTAATAGCAAATTGAATTAAAAAGTAGAAAATGGCCTCTAAACGACAACAAAAGTGCTTATATCCAATATTCGATTTTTGGTATATTTTATATTTGGCCCTAAATCGAAAGTTACTTCCAAATTTTTTCAAATTTATTTATTTCCGATTTTTTCATAATTTCCAAATCTTCAAAGTATCTTCCAAATTTACGAATTTTCCAATTATTGTCCAAATTTTAAAATCAATTTTTTTCCACATCGGACCTTGATACCTATGCAAATTTCCTTCTTACTATAAAATCACAATTTAGTCGAAAAAATCAATTTCGTTTTTCTCAAAAAAATAGTAATTTTTGCGACAATCATTTCTAAGTAAATTTCATCAGTCCATTTTTTCAATCCGGTTTAATGACAAATTGAACAAAAAAGTAGAAAATAGTCTCAATACAACAAAAGTACTTATATCCAATAGCTTCGATTCTCGGTATATTTTGTTTGACAATAAATCGAAATTGACTTCCAAAATTTCCATTTTTTTTTTAATTTTTAAATCTACAAATTATTTTCCAAATTTCCGAATTTTTCAATTATTGTCCAAATTTTAAAATTTACATTCTTTATAAATATTCAGGTTCGATTTGTATTGTCATTGGCCCTTGACACCTAGGCAAATTTTCAAGTGAATCAGACTCCTTCAAATTGGTGAAAGTTTCTCTGCATAATCATAACAATGACCTTATATGAGAATATCATTATGCAGAGAAATATTTTTTTCGGTGAAATAATTGCGTCGGACTAAAAAAATTCAAAGAATGCTGCAGCTCAATCATTTTTTTCTTCTTTCAGCTATTCCAAAGTGCAATTCTCAAGGACCAACTTCCTTTGCTTCAAGATTGGGTGGTGTTTAGCCTATCGAATTTCACGCAGTCCTTCTCGATCGGCATGGCAACGTGGTGTCTCACTTGCTTCTTTCTCAGTGCCAGCGCGAACCCTTGGTTGAGATCATATTTTCCTTACGTACAGACGAGGGTTGGCAGGTAAGAATCATTAGTTAAACATTTTTAAGTGCGTTTTTCTGAATCAGTATAGGCAGAAACCGAAACACCGGGGCACCACGGCTGCTTAAAGACACCTGATATGTAAGACAATGTCGGAGCCAAGGCCGGTCACTGTGGAACACCCGCGTTGACTTTGTGGGTGTCAATTACGACGGATATCTTGTGGTCAGAGAAGTCAGCTTCTCTGGGTTGCCAAACTGTTTTAACCATTTTATTTTTGTCACTGCAGGTATGAATATGAAGACAAAACGATGCTCTGCATAGCTGGCGCTGATTTTTACAGGAACCTTAGCAGTGAGACACAACGGCAAACCTTTGTAGATAACTTCCAGAAGGCAAAAGATCAGCCTGACACACCTTATAACGATTTGTTGTTATCTCTATAGATTTTAATGTATTGTTCTTGGAACCTATAAGCATTCTAGAAGCGATACATGTTTTATATATGAACAAAAGATGTAGAGAATATCGAAACGTCAGTATTTTTGATTTCTTGAAAAAGCTTATTATTGTCCAGATTTAGTGTACGATGACCATAGTAAAATGCACCAGTTGCAAAAAAAAATCCAGCTTATCTGTTATTAGAATCTTCACTACAGAGCTTTAAAACCAAAAATTAAAAATGCTATAAAGTGCAGTGCTTCATTGTTTCATCTTGAATGAAGTATTTGTCTGTAACATTACGTAAATGCTTCTTGGATGCTTAGATTCCTTTATGGAATTTTTAACCTTGTTAACATTTTCATTGTATAGAGTTTTCAAAGAATAATGTAATATATTTGTAAATAATAAATTATTAAAAATATGCTAAAAGCTTTAATATACAAATGATATGCTGCAAAGTGCGTGATACCTGGAGAAATGAGTCTTATAAAAGAAGAAATCTAGAAATAAGAATAAAAAAACAACATATTGAAAAAAAATTAAAAGAAATACGAACGGGATTTAAAAAATATCGATTTTCAAATATTATTTTTTTGTAGTTACCAAATTGTTGTTATTCTCTCCTATACATAATTTTCTACTTTTTAGCTGATTTGCTATTAAACCATTTTTTAAAACTAATTTATTTTCTGAATTTTTAGTCACAAAAAAACAAAACTACTTTTATAATCAAGAACTTCGTTTTTTTGGTATAATTCTTCAGATTTCGAAATTTCCAATACTTTTTCAAAATTCTTCAAATTATTTTAAAATTTTCAAATTCGAACTTTTTCTCCAAATTGGTCATTGAAAGTCGCCAGTATTTTTTAGGTAGGTAAGGAAAGGAAGGAATGAGGTATTGAGAAAAAAAATATTTCTATTACGTTTACTAAAGGAATAGTAAACATCAATTTATAAAATGATCACGTAATCAATTACAACGGCCTTTTAATTAATAACAAACTCCTGGATACTATTGCTATTTTGCTACCTTAAAGAGGCATTCTGTGTTCTCACATGCCAAATAAAATAGAAAAGATCACAATTTAAAAGAGCGAAAGAATTGTTGCTGGCATGAAAACACATAATGCTTATCAATAAATTAAGTTCATACTAGATTTTTTCGTGTATCAAACTAACGAAACCGTGTAAGGACACCGAACGAACGAATAAGTCGAACGTGAGCAAGGAAATGAAACCACTTTTGCGTTTGTAGATCAAGATACAACACCTGAAACAAAACAAGATGTTAGTATGGATTTCAAGGTTCAGTATTCAACTTATTACAAAATTAATATATAATAAATGAAGTCATTGAAACTGCAATAGAGCTGTTAAATAATGATATGAATTACGTAATAAATTGGTTAAATGTGAATAAACACTAACAAAATATATGCTAAAAGGAAAATCTTCAGATCAAAATACGACAAATCTGACAATTAATCATGAAAAATTGTGTCAATCGAATCATTTAAATATTTGGGCATACAGGGTGTCCCAGAAGTCGACGTCAAGCCGAAACCGGGTGATAGGCAAAGTCATAACAGCTATCACAAAAATATTTAAAAAAACTTTATGCATGTGTTTTGAAAATTATAGGTCTTTGAAAAAGATACAGCGACTATGAAAACGCACAAGGACCCTTAAGGATAACTGTTTGCACATTAGTGGGCGTCAAAATGCTGCTGATGATGATTTACCTTTACAGCAAATGCTCGAACTGTTTTCCTTCAGCCGCAATGCACGCTCGACATCTTCTTAAAAAAGATCGGGTTATTAAAAGAGCGAATCCACGGTTATTAACAAACTCAGCTGCTTTCAATAGTCTTTGCCGTAGCTCAGCTACATTTTGAATCGGCTCGAAATACACTTTTTCTTTTACAGTTCCCCAGTAAAAAAATCTAAAGGATTCAAATCAGGTGATCGGGCTGGCCACGGTATTGTACCAGACCGCCTTATCCATCTGCCTGGAAAGTTTTGATCGAGATACTCCCTCACTGAGAGTGCATAGTGCGCTGGGCAGCCATCATGCTGAAACCACATGTCCCTGTAAATACTCAGTGGCACGTCCACCAATAAATTTTGTACATGATTTTTCAAAAAATCCAAATAAACTTCAGCAGTCAAAGTCTCTGGGAACTCAAACGGACCGGTTATTTTACCATTTAAAATTCCTGTCCAATGGTTTATCTTGAAGCGATATTGAGATTTATCTTCTCTCATCAAATGTGGGTTTGCTACGTGCCACTCGTGTAAGTTATGCAGGTTCATGTACCCATCTTTCTTAAATGTGGTCTCATCCGACCATAAATTTTTTTCAAAGAACTGCGGATTTTTCCTGTGTCTTTCTCACATTGTGCGACAAAAAGCAACTCGGGGCTCATAATCCCGGGGCAGGAGAGGTTGAACACGCTGTATGTGGTATGGATGAAGCACATCACTTACTTGCTATTGCACACTTTGATACCGATCAGTACTCCTTCGTTTACTGCGCATCTTTACATGTTCGTGCTTGTTGATTTCGTACTGTTACTAATTTTGGATTCGTGAACTAGACTGTTGATCGCTTGTGATTTGGATTTGGACTGTTTAATTGCTCTTCAAAACAACATTTGCTTTCCTTAGACTATCTTTGATAGTGTGATTGTGCAGTGCCGCTATGTCCGTGTACACCGTACAAGAATATGCTAACATGCACCTCATTTGTGGGGAATGCAGATGCAACGCTAGTGCTGCTGCGAGACTGTGAGAGGTACCCGAATGCAGTCTCGTCATCCAGATCATCAAGTGTTCACAAATGTGCACCGCTTACTGTTCTCAGAGGGCCAACTACCAAACCAATCACACGGTGAGGGAAGATCTTTCCTTCCTTACGAAGACGTGGTGCTAGGAGCTGTCGAAGAAGACCCGAGTACTTCAGTGCGTGCAATAGAACTAAAAACAGGTGTGCCGAAAAGTACAGCCCATAGCATCTTGCAAAAAAACGTGCTCCATCCATACCACGTACAGCGTGTTCAAGCTCTTCTGCACAGGGATTATAAGCCCCGAGTTGCTTTTTGTCGCACAATGTTAGAAAGACACAGGGAAGATCCACGGTTCTTTGAAAAAACTTTATGGTCAGATGAGACCACATTTAAGAAAGATGGGTACATGAACCTGCATAACTTACACGAGTGGCACGTAGCAAACCCACATTTGATGAGAGAAGATAAATCTCAATATCGCTTCAAGATAAACCATTGGACAGGAATTTTGAATGGTAAATTAATCGGTCCGTTTGAGTTCCCAGAGACTTTGACTGCTGAGGTTTATTTAGGTTTTTTCAAAATCATTTAGAAAATTTATTGGAGGACGTGCCACTGAGTATTTACAGGGACATGTGGTTTCAGCATGATGGCTGCCCAGCGCACTATGCACTCTCAGTGAGAGAGTATCTCGATCAAAACTTTCCAGGCAGATGGATAGGGTGGTCTGGTACAATACCGTGGCCAGCCCGGTCACCAGATTTGAATCCGTTAGATTTTTTTTACTGGGGAACTGTAAAAGAAAAAGTGTATTTCAAGCCGATTCAAAATGTAGCTGAGCTACGGCAAAGACTATTGGAAGCAGCTGAGTTTGTTAATAACTGTGGATTCGCTCGTTTAATAACCCGATCTTTTTTAAGAAGATTTCGAGCGTGTATTGCGGCTGAAGGAAAACAGTTTGAGCATTTGCTGTAAAGGTAAATCATCATCAGCAGCATTTTGACGCCCACTGTTGTGCAAACAGTTATCCTTAAGGGTCCTTGTGCGTTTTCATAATCGCTGTTTAATTAGGAAATTTTGAAAAATATTCATCAGTTTTTCTTCAAATAAAAATTGTGCATAAGTTAACGAGTAATTTTCTAAGTGTTATACCATTTTGGAATCCTTATTAAATGCGCCAACTTTTAAGGTTACTTGCCAAACTCTCGTAGTACATTTTTTCCAGTACAACTAGTTAAAGTTGAGCAAAGCTTTACTTTGGAATACTTGGTTGGGAAATAAGTGGCAATTTTTCCTGAACGAGAAAAGTTGGCAGTAAGGTTGAGACACCAGTTTGAAGATGCATTATTCATCATTACATTGTAAAAATAAGATCCAAAAAAGATCATATTTGTAGTGACAGGAGTTGACAAACTGCCGTAGGGTGTGAAATTTCTATATTTTTTTCAAAGAGCTATAATTTTCAAAACACACAAATTTTATTTAAATATTTTTCTGATAGCTGTTATGACTTTGCCTATCACCCGGTTTCGGCTTGACGTCGACTTCTGGGACGTAGGCTGGTAAACGTAGACAGTAAATTAAATTTCTTCCTCATTTGTTATATTGTTCGACTATTTTGTTCACTGCAAATGAAACTGTATTTTCAAAATTCCAAATATTAAAAAATAAAGCTATGAGAATCATCTTAAATAAAAATAAATATACTAGAATAAATTTTATGCTGAAAGAACTTACAATGGTTAAATTATCAAAAATTTCATAGCCTAATTGGTTTTCATTTTCAAGTTAAAAAATCATACTCTACCAAATCACTTAGAAAATTTTATTGTATTGAACAATGAGTGCCACAATTATTCTACTAGAGGAAGTATAGACTTTCTTTTACAAAACTTCAGTAGCAATATAACGAACAAGTCAGTATTTCACCCTCAGCTAGCGAGCCTTATATACAGCTGTTTCGTGCTTTTTGGCGACTCATCCGCAAGTTTTCTGGTGGACCATGCTGATGAGTTACCAAAAAGCACAAAACAGCTGCCCATGGTTTGCTATATGTTGTCGGGCAGCATCTTTAGATATACCGCCAGAATCGTCAGCCACTAGCGGTCACAATAACGACTGGGCTATCAAACGCGAACCGATATCTTTGCAGTTCCATCCGATAGTTGCTATTCGCTGAGAAAAATTGCACGGACATGGGTCACGACAACTTACATTTTCATTATGATGGGAAACCTGCAGGTGGTTGTCCAGGCACCGAATACTGTGGCCTGAAGTTCGAGAAGTTTGCAGCGGCAGCCGCGAAACCTGGCAAATTGCCGGCGTTGAAACCAGGAGGGAACTGGCTCATCACAGCAGCTGAAAGACAACCATTGTTAGTTACGCTGGCATTTTCCTCACCCACTATTTCAGGTAAAGACATTTTCATTGCTACATAACAAAAAAATAAAAAACCCCAAAAGGTACAATCTCTAATGGTTACAAATCTGGGGTTCGCAATATATTTGAAATCAGAATATCAAACTGACAATTCTCTTTAGATACTAAACTAAATTGTGTGATCCCCTAGGGCCCTAAAAGCTTCAGATAGACAACTTACAAGTTTTACGTTTTTGAAATAATCTATTCATAGTGATCGTCGAACTTTAGTTTACTATCAATATACAGTAATGGACAAAAGTATATAGACAAATATGAATATTTATCTAAATACCTTTAGAAAACGAAGTCATACTTCATTGCTCCATAAACAAATGCTTATTAGTAGAAAAACTAAATTCCTTGTTTTTACATTATCTGCAATGAACACAAGTCTGAATATAAGCACTTTTTTATGAGGGACAAAAATATGTAGACAAATTCTTTTCAACACTAGTTTAGTACAGTTTCGTGTCAGAAGAGAATTAGTTTGTGTTCATCAAGTATTGTGGAATAAGTTGAGTGATTTTAAGACCATGCCGCGTGCTCCAGGAATTTCTTTCGATGTGAAAACTAAGATCATTGAGTTATACAAAGATGGTCAACGTCAAGTCGACATTGCCAAAAATTTTAAGCTGAAGCGTAAAGCCGTCTGGGCAATATTGAACAAATACAGGGTGTCCGCAAAGTTGGGGTTTTCCTTTACACGACGTGTAGATCTTGAAAACATAAGCAATTTTTCTTAGTACCATATACACCAATGTCTTAAGGGAACCGAGATAAAGGGCTCTGCAACATCAAAAATATCTGAATACCGTCCTGTAGCCGCGACTCGCGACGTCCCCAACTGGTACTAGGACACTAGCTCAACCCGACGACAGAACTGGGTCGGGGTCAGTGTGTCAGGTCAGTATGCAACCTTCAACCGACGGTTACGGTCACGCGTGTAGAGGTAAACGAACCCGTGTAATCGATTGCGTTTCAAAAAACAACAAGCACTAGAGACGTGGCTAGAGAAGTGCAAGTATCAAAAACTAAAGTGTGGCAATCGCTGCGTGAAGAGGGGCTGTATCCGTTTCACGTCCAACGTGTACAAGCCCTTCAACCTGACGATTTTCCAGCAAGAGTGCGGTTTTGTGAGTGGTTGTTGCATCAACATGACAATAATCCGGACTTTTTGAAGTGCATATTGGTGACAGACGAATCTACGTTCACGCGTAATGGGGTGAATAACTTTCGCAACACTCATGTTTGGTCAGTAGAAAATCCGCACGCTGTCCGTCGGGCACATTTTCAACAAACATTTTCGGTGAATGTTTGGGCTGGCATGGTGAACGGTATGCTCATTGGACCATTTATTCTCCCAAATCGATTGGACGGGATGCAATACCTAGACTTTTTACGCAACATTTTGCCTTCCTTGTTTGCCTGCGTCTGCTCGGTAGCGCATCAGCTGATTTCATTTTCTGTTGGAGCGGTATGATTTCGGGCAGAGACGTACTTAGCCCTTCTCGTCAACTGGAGAGTGAGTACTTTTTTCTTTATTTTTTTTTACTTGGTCGCCCTCGTTTC
This sequence comes from Acanthoscelides obtectus, assembly GCA_963669975.1. Taxonomy (NCBI): domain Eukaryota; kingdom Metazoa; phylum Arthropoda; class Insecta; order Coleoptera; family Chrysomelidae; genus Acanthoscelides; species Acanthoscelides obtectus. The sequence goes on along the minus strand of CAVLJG010000001.1, from coordinate 122,455,670 downwards.
ACTACACATTACCTTTGTTATTTCAAGGGTAGTTGTTTCTGAAAAGGAAAACCCCAACTTTGCGGACACCCTGTATAAACAAAAAGGTATCTTGGAAGCCTCTAAGAGAAGTGGTCGGCCTTAAAAACTAAATGCTAGATCAGTTAGATTAATAAAAGTAATTTCGTGCAAAGATCCGTTTAAAACCCCAAGACAAATAAAAACCGAAATCGAGACAAAAGGAATTATCAGTGTTTCTACGAAAACTATAAGTAGAAGATTAAATGATTTGAAGTTATCTGCACGTCGCCGGAGGAAGAAGCCGCTGATCTCGAGGAAAAAATCTGTGACTGGAAGAGGGTATGTTTCAGTGGCGAATCCAAGTTCAGTATGTTTGGACGTTAGACAAGTGGACAAAGATTGAACCCCAGATACACTTTGCCCACTGTCAAACATGGAGTCGGGTCTGTTATGGTTTGGGGGTGCTTTTCGGGGTTTGGGATGGGGCCTTTACATAGATGGAAGGCAATATGCCCTTAAGATCAATCTTCCAGCAAGATAATGACCCGAAGCGAAGAAATTCTTTCTGGATGAAAAAATACCAGTTCTCGAATGGCCTTCACAGTCTCCCGATATAAACCCCATTGAAAATCTATGGGAATACTTAGATAAGCAAATGCGAGATAAACATTATTCAAACAAGGATAAACTTTTTGCCGCTTTAGAGCAAAAGTGGAGACAGACTGATGAATCTTATATCAAGAAGCTTCGGTGGCGGTGATTGATAGTAATGGTTATGCTACAAAATATTAACACAAACATGGTTGCTTTTCTATAATTCAATGAACTTTGCTTCTTTTTTCCATAATTGTTTCGTTTTGTCTATATATTTTGTCCTTCATAGTTCCAGTTTTTTTTCAATTAATTTTTTATTGAAGGGAGTTTAATGAATTTATTTATGTATAAGTGAGTATTATGCTATAACGAATTATGTAACAGGTTGGTGTATTAAGAAAACAAGTTAAATAAATATTAATTTGTCTATATACTTTTGTCCATTACTGTAGATCCAATTTTGGTTTTTTGGTTTCGGTGGATCACAATTTAGTCTGGCATCAAAAGAGAATTGTCAGTTTGAAAATCAAATTTTTCACCTTGGTAACACAGCCCTAAAGAAACGACAGTTCTCTGCTATATTTTACTTACTTGTCGCTTGTGTGTTAGAACTGGAAGTTGCCGCCAACCTCGACAAAATGCTCCGCTCCGACATCTGCAGTCTTTGAGCCACAGGCGGGATACGAGCCAACGTGGCAGGCAGTCTGGACACGTCACTCTTCATGTCTGACAGAAGCTCTTCGAGCTGATTGAGCACCTTGTGCAGAACGGCATTCGCAGGTTTGTTGCCAGCCAGCGACTCCTGAAATTAAAAAAAATATGCTTAAATATAAATACGATCTCTAGCTCCGAGGAGATATCTGAATAATATAGTGGCCGGTGCTGACACAGTTCAGTGATGTCGCCAATGACTTTAAAATAAAAGATTCATATGTGGAAACAATAATCACCTTGCTGAGGTGTTGGTGGGATTCCGCTAAGCATTCCACCTCTGCAAATCTAGCATTGAGCGACATTGCAGGATGGTTAGGATCCTGTGTAAGATTGAGATATGCTGCACGCCTGAGTTGTTCTTCAATCACCAATGCCTGCTCCAGAAGCTGTAACAGAATTTAGTATATATTGGTAAAGTAAAAGTCAAACGTCAACATCATTTGATTTCTGCTTCAATTTTCAAGAGTATTACGCTAAATTCCAGTTTCGATGAAGAATGTTTGATGCATTTTACACAATTTACACGTTCTATTAATTTTACTACAACTATCTCATTCAATAAATATTACCTTGAATCTTCTAGCCAAGAACTTATTCTTGATTTCGAGGAAATTCCCTTTGCCAACGTCCATTTTGAATGGCTCGTTGATGATAGCGAATCTGGCATCTGCTTGGATGTCTTGCCAGCGTCCGTACCCGTGCGTCACAATACCTGTCAATAAATAACTGCTAAATATTCTACAAAATTCTTAATTTCAAAGTTTCACGAAGCAAAATTTCCATTTTCCTCCCCGGTACCTTCAAATGAACAAAACTTGGCATACTGTTGGGAGGTTGAACATTTACGAAAAAAACTGTAAGTCAGTTTTATAGACCTTCCTTGAGACTCGAGTGGCGTTTGAGAAAAGCTCTCTCTTTGAAGACAATGAAACAATAACATACCGCTTCCTTGAGGAACGTTCAAGGGGGATTAAAAAATTTGAATTTCACACTCTCCTGTCGCAGAAAGATTCTTTGCTGGCTCTATATGCTGCAGACGCTCGATAATGTAAACTAATTTAATCCAAGTGTCGTTCACATTATCGAAATGTTTACATTAGCGAACGTAATTTATATAATATTTGATTTATTAAAAGAAACGTTTAATAAATACTATTTATAACAAAATAAACAAATATTCTAACAGCGATAAGTATATTTTTAATGAGAAGAAAAATAATTAACAATTTTTGTCTGCGTAAATTTGCGCTTAGCATTGTCTTCCAATGCCTGCGCCCGTAATTTACGAAGAACTAAAATATCCGTGTATGAAACTTCTTTTCTTTCAGCCCAATCTAAAGCTTGGTTAAAAACTTGTATAGCTTGCGCGTCAGTCACTACACTTCTGACTTCAATGGGATCGTTCTCATCATCCTCACTGTCCAGATCCTCCTCCTTATCAGCATCATTCGTCTGCTTATCTTCGTTCCACAAATTAATATCAGCAGGAGTACAAACAATGTTGGGATTCACTGTTTTCAATAAATCAGCAACATCCAATGACACACTAATATTATCATTATTGGATCGCAAACGTTCTCTAATTACGCTTAAGGGGACATCGTCTTCTTCATCATCTTCATTATTGGTACAAAAGAGATTGTTCCAACATTTTTGAATAGTTTGCTGGTTAAGTTCATTCCAGGCCATATGTAAATCTAAAACAGCTTCTCGTAATGTTACTTTTTTTTAAAGCCTCAGATAAGTTTTCAGGATTTTTTGATAAGACAGACGAAAGTCGAAACTTCCTATAGTATAGTTTGGTGAGTCTTATTATATTCTGGTCCATCGGTTGAATTAACGGTGTTACGTTGGGCGGCATGTACATGACGAAAATTGACCCATCCCTGCTCCTCAGTTGTTACTCGGGAGGATGACTTGGTGCATTATCCAATAGTAACAACGCTTTTATTGGAAGCTTATGTTGTTTTAGGAAACCTTTTACCTACAAATTGAAAACACATCTTCAAATTATGAATAGAGCATTTGTGATAATTGATTGTCATCCCTGAGGGAGAAAGCACCTGGGGAACCATTTCAGGAATATACTGCTACTCATCCAAGCGGTTTTTGAACAGTCATAATCAACAGGGATATTAACATTTTTAAATGAGCGCGGATTTTTTGCTTTCCCAATTACCAGTGGCTTTATTTTGTGTGAACCATTAGCATTAGTGCAGGCTAGAAACGTTATTCGTTGTTTCTCCGGCTTTCTGCCCGGGGCAGATTTTTCAAATGATGCAGCATAGGTTTTCTCTGGTAACATTTTCCAATAAAGACCACTTTCATCTGCGTTGTAAATTTGATCCATTCTTAAATCTAGCTCGGTAATTGTTTTCATCAATTTTTCTTTGAATGGTTGCACTAATTGTGGTTGTGCTGATATTTTTTCACCAGATATAGACAGCAGTCGAATTCCATATCTTGTTTTGAATCGTTCTAGCCAGCCATCACTAGCTACGAAATTTTCAGTTTCTTTCAGTTTTTCATTTAACAGTCTCGCTCTCTGTTAAGTACTTCGCCACTAACTGGGACATGATTTTCCCGTTGTTTTAAAAACCACTTATACATGGAATTTTCCATTTTAGGTGCCTTCGCATTTTTTAAAGTTTTTCTTTTGCCCGGACCTCCAAATGTATTGCACGTTATTTGTAAAATTTGAGTTTTCATACGCTTAATTTTACAGATTGTTGCTTTCGATACTCCATATTTTTTTGCTAACTGTGTCACTCCCGCACCTAGTGTAACTTCGTCTATGATCTTCACTATCTCACTCAACTTTAAACACTTTCTTTTATAGGATGTGGATGCCACAGTCGTAAAATATATTAACGTGTGCAATGTATTCACTTAAGTTCAAAAATGAAATACATACGTACGTATAAACGTATCCTAAACGATCATACGACTGACCGAGTTTGTCGTATTTTATCGCAGAGGTGAATCCCCTACACTCTACATCATAAATCGGGGACTCCCCGACGCCCGACATAAATCATCGAGGCTTCAGCATTCTACCGTCGCGCTGTTTCCGTGCGCCGAGAGTTGTTTACGTTATCGAGCGTACACACTGTTTACGTTATCGCGCGTTCCGTTTGATCCTATAGAACGAAGTTTGGGTTTACATTAGCGCAAGTTTTTATTCCCGTGTTTACGTTAACGAGCGTCTGCTGTATTTAGCATCTTGACGATTTTAACTAACATATCTGCTCCAAACATACCTGCCAATAACCAATAATCGTGCCTACGATGCCAGATCTCGTACTCTCTACCGGGAGTGGCAGCCTTTTCTTCATTCAGCCACAAGGTGTGCAACTCTGTGAAACCGCCGTCGGCGATATTGAACATGAACCGTTTCTTAGAGGCGTCCGAGATTGTTGAGGAGCTATCCGAATCTTTTTTGTCCTTCTGAAAATCAAAATTTGGTAATACATGAGAAACCTTTGACCGTCAACTAATACGGAAAATCCAGTGGGTAAGTTCACTTTTTGATTCAAGGAAAAAATACAAACTTAATGAAAAGAAAAAATGTATTACTATCAACATATTCATAAATTCGGCTGGTTTTATTTCTTAAATACCATTCCGCCCTAATGTTTGCCGTTTCTTCGGCAAAATCTGAAACACCCCGTCCTGTTAAAACCATTAAATCGACGTTCTGTTCTTACAATAGGAGCAAAAAAAGTGTCAATGCATGACCGATTTCATCTTCAAAGAAATACGGCCCAATAATGGCGCACCAAACAGTCACCTTTGGACTATGTAGCTGTTGCTTCTCTTTTGGGTTCGTTGGTGCCCAATGTCTGCAATTTTGCTTGTTCACATAACCGTTTAAGTGAACATGGCCCTCGTCACTGAAAACAAGGTTGTCGAGTCTGCGCTGCGTAGGAACAAGATTCAACATCCGTCCAGCACAAGATTTCCGTAATACGTAATCACTTTTGTGTTGACCTAGAGATTCCCAAAGCAGCAGAATGCTTCCGTACAAAACATAGTGAGTCATTAACAACGAAATTGCTTAAAAAATTTGTCACAGATATGAACAAGTTTACCGCAACCAATTGAGAGGTATCCAACAAACGTAATCATGAAAAAATGTGAATAAAAAAGCATACCTTATCATCACCCTCAATCAAGACGATGTCGTCGTCCTCTTTCTTTTCAACCTTCGGCTTTTCTTCTTTTTTCTCTTCCTCTTCCTTCTTAGGCTCTTCTTTCTCGGGCTCCTCAGTCTTCTCAGGTTTCTTCTCCTCGTCATCTCCCTTCTTGGCCTCGGGCTTCTCTTCCTTAGTTTCTTCGGATTTCACGTCGGAATCTTCAGCCTTAACCTGGAGATGGTGAATACAAGACATCATACATATTGTATCTTCAAATTTGTAGAAATATAGAGGGGGTTGGGCTCAGTATTTCTCCTGCACTGATTTAAATGTATTTGAAATGATATGTAGGTAAGCGAACATATATTAGTGATTTAAGTAGAATATCGGACATATCTAATACCAACATTTGTGTAATCCTCAAACATTGTGTTGTAATGGGTGATTTTTTGCTAGTATCTTTTTGACAACACTGTTTTTGACAGATGACGCGTGAATCGTGTCTTGTGTCATTGTCAAACTTGTTTAGTTTGGTCTATAATTTAACCATGAATCGACTTACGAACGAACAACGCTTGCAAATTATTGAATTTTACTATCAAAATTCATGCTCGGTTAAGAGAGTGCATCGAGCACTGCTTCCAATTTATGGGCAATTTGGTCGGCCTACTGAGGGAGCTATTCGGAAGCTTGTGACTAAATTTCGAACCCAGTTTAGATTATTGGACACCAACACGCAGACGTAGAGTGAGGACTGAAGAAAATATTGCGGCTGTATCCGCCAGTGTTAGTGATGACCGTGAAATGTCGATTCGCCGCCGTTCGCAGCAAATGGGCCTCTGTTACTCCACTCCGTGGAAAATTTTTCGACAGGATTTGGGTGTAAAACCTTGTAAGATACAGCTGGTGCAAGAATTGAAGCCACACGACCTCCCACAACGTTTCCAATTTGGTGAATGGGCGCTGGCAAAGTTGGAGGAAGATTCACATTTTTAACGAAAAATTGTGTTCAGCGACGAAGCTCATTTCTGGTTGAATGGGTACGTTAACAAGCAAAATTGCCGAATCTGGAGTGAAGACGAGCCAGAAGCATTGCAAGAGCTACCAATGCATCCCGAAATAATCACTGTTTGGTGTGGATTATGGGCCGGTGGCATCATCGGGCCGTACTTCTTCAAAGACGACAATGGCCGGAACGTAACTGTGAATGGCGAGCGCTACCGTGCGATGATAACAAACTTTTTTTTGCCCAAAATGGAAGAGCTAGACTTGGCTGACATGTGGTTTCAACAAGACGGTGCCACATGCCACACCGCACACGAAACAATGGCCCTATTGAGAGGCGAGTTCGGTGAACAGTTTATCTCACGTTTGGGGCCCGTCAATTGGCCGCCTAGATCGTGTGATTTAACGCCGTTGGACTATTTCTTGTGGGGCCATGTTAAGGCTAATGTCTACAGGGATAATCCAGCAACGATTGACGCACTGGAAGCCAATATTGAAGCATTTATTCGTGAGATACCGGCCGATATGTTGGAGAGAGTGTGCCAAAATTGGACCTTGCGCATGGGTCATCCAAAGCGGAGCCGCGGCCAACATTTACATGAAATAATCTTTAAACATTAAATTATATCGACCGTTCTATCGACTCAAATAAGATTTAATCGTTTTTTCAGATTTTTTGTGTTTTTTTTTTTTTTGAAAATCAAATCCTATACCTCTTAAAGAATCACCCGTTATAAGCATTTTTTACGTATACAAATAATTGATTAGTAAAATACAATATGGAAATTCAGTTTTTGGTCCATGTTTTTCTCAGGATTCAAAAGGTTCAAAATAATTGTTTTATTTTCCATAGGTGTGAGGGTTGTTTAAGGAATTACCACCTGTAGGAACATATACAAATTATAAAAAATTCGTACCTCTGTCTTAGCTTCCTCGCCTTCTGTAGATTCTGTTTTAGGAGTCGCGTCTTTCGCTTCTTCTGATTTCTCCTTTTCTTTCTCTTTATCTTCACCTTCTTCAGATTCCGTTTTCGATTCCTTTACTTCCTGTTTTTCGGTATCCTTATCTATATCGACCTGAAATTAGGGGGCTATTTAAATTTCTGTCAATATCTTGATAGAGTCTTAAAATTTCCAATTTCATCTGCTTCCCGGCCTGCAACTAATCGTAGATGGCGAAGTTTCATCCTTATTAGAAATCATCAGTGCTAGGGGATATATGTTATAAAATAAAGAAGGAAAGCAGCGTTTTCACGTCCATCAGGGACATTGATAAAGCTATCTGATAAATCCCAGAAACTTTTTAGATTTTTTAAACTGTTAGAATACCTGTGTAGGCGCAGGACTGGGGGCTGCACTAGTAGCAGGTGTAGCGCTAGTACTCGTGGTAGCACTTTTCGGAGTTTCTACTTCTGTGGTAGGCGTGGAGCTGCTGATTTTGTTCTGTTCCATTATAGTTTTCTTGATTACCTAAAAGCATATTTATAAAATGACTTCTCCTTACCGAGTGATTATAACTTAGGAATAGATAAAAATCTTTGAAATAGAGAGATAAGTGCAGTTTTGCGGTACAACTTTACGCGTGGTTTAAGCTTAGACCAGTGCTTACAAGAAATGACGTTTGCATTAAAGAATGATTGTCCTCGTCGTACGACTATATTCAGGTGGTACAGAGAATTCCAAAGGATGCTGAGAGGGAAGGAACGTCAGCAACAGACGAAAACGTTGCTGCAGTATGAAAAATGCTTGAAGAAGACTGCATCACCATTTACAGGTAAGGAAGAATTAGGAGTAAGAAAATTAGTTTCTCGTTGGATACCCCACCTGTTGACTGAAGAACAGAAAGCAGCCAGGGTTAATTGGTGTCAAAAGCGCTTGACCGTTTCAATTCCGGAAACTCAAAAAATGTGTACAGCATTGTTAGTGGTGATGAATCGTGGATTTACTGTTATGAACCAGAAAATAAACGACAGTCGACTGTTTGGGTGTTCCAAGGTGATGAAAAGCCAACAAAAGTCTTCCGTTCTCGAAAAAGATGGTGGCGACATTTGTGATAAAAGCGAGTCATATTGCAACAATTCCTCTTAATGAGCAAAGAACTGTTACTGCGGATCGGTATACCATGATTTGTTTGCCAAAAGTCATCACCGAGCTTCGAAAAATCAACCCCGAAAGAAGAATCATCCTCCACCAAGACAATGCAAGCTCGCACACAGCCCAAAAAACAAGGCAGTATTTAACGGAAGAAAACGTGGAATTATTGGACCATCCTCCATATAGTCCCGATCTAAGTCCTAAAGATTTCTTTACTTTCCCGAAAATTAAAAACAGACTACGTGGTCAAAGGTTCCAGTCACCAGAAGAAGCAGTTGACGCATTCAAAAATGCCGTTTTGGATCTGCCAGCAAACGAGTGGAATAAGTGCTTCGAAAATTGGTTCGAGCGCATTCAGATGTGTATTAATCTTCGTGGAGAATACTTCGAAAGTCATTTAAAACTGCCTACAGTGTTGTTTTATTTCCATATGCAAAACTTAAAAGACATCCCTCGTATTGGGTCATTTCAGCACTTATGCTGACAGAACCTTTTTATGTTACCTTTGAACGTATAACCACAGCCGACGTCAACTACGAGCCGTGAACAAAGAAATCTGGCAACGTAGGTGGTAGTGTTACTCCCGCCGCTCAAAACGCTGAGAAAACATAACCTGTTGGTGTTGCCTTTCTTTCATCACGGCTCGTAGTTGACGTCGGCGGTGGTATAACTATGAATGATAATAGTACCTCTGGCATGCTGTACTCGCCATTGATGTGCTCGAACTCCTGCACCTTCTTTCTGATAAGGCTCATCACACCGATCCTAGTGAGGACGTGCTGCCTGCTCAGGCCTTCTCTTGGAACACCGTCAGCGAACGTTTCAGCGTTGTCCGCTCCAGGTTCGCACAAGTGACGCATGAACAATGAAACGTACGCCTGAAATGTAAAAAATATATAAGAATCCTCAATTATAAAATCACAAAGTATGAACAACTCACCTTGAAATTCTTCTCCGACTTTCCTCTCAAATCTCTGACGAGCCACTGCGAGTTGAACGCGTCCTGCGGCGGCATACCGTATCGCATGATAGCGTTCAGGAACGCCTTTCTCTGCCTAGCGTTGAATCCCAGCACTTCAATATTGCCGCCCACGCGAGCCAACAGCGGCGGTAAAGGTCTGTCTTTTTCATCGCGACGTTCCATCTTCCGACGGCTCCTCCGGTTCAGATCACCGTCGTTCTTCTCGTCGAAGTCATCGTCCTCCTTGTCTTCGTCTGACCCCGCCGAAAAGTCCGAATAGTGATCCGAGAGATTCTCCTGCCATGTTGTATCTTCCCGCGATTCGGTGGTCATTCCTCCGTCGTTGTAGTTCACTTGCTTCCTGACACGCTTGCCTTTTCCTAACGTCCTCGCGATATCCTCCTGTTGCTGTTCGTAATGGTGCCTCAGCAGTTTGATCCAGTAAGCGGGGTCGGTGTTCTCGGCTTCCTGTTTGATAATCTCGGTATCGACTTCTTCCTCCGTTTCACCCTCTTTGGTCTGGTACGAGGCCACTTTGAAACTGCTAAGGTACTCGTTCGCCCACGATTCTTTCTGTTCGATACCCTCTTTGCTGCGGTCCAAGAGTTCGTCTACAGCTTTTTCGTCGTAGTGGATTGCTTCGTCTTCCTTGCCTGAGAAAAAAAAAATGCTTTGAAGAAGAGTGTAATTCAAAACCGGTATTGTCAGAGGGCGGAATCCGAAAGATCGATCCCGGTCAAATTTATCGAATACCGTAACATTTATTGGCCAATGAAAATTAAATGAAACAAATTACAGCGATTGAATTCACAAAGTTGTGAGAAACACTTTTACAAAGGACGGATGTTTTTGAACTGGCTAGTACTCTCCGCCTATTCTCTTTTCGGTAAAAATACAGAAAAATCCTGTTCAAGTCCATGAATAGACAATCTGAAATTTGCAATATGAATTTACATTCTAAATTTTATGCATATCCGTCAATATTTCATTTGAAGCTTTTATTTGTCATAAGATTTTAGCAAAATGTAAGACAGTAAAGGCAACACCGCACCCTGCAGCCCAGTTGACAAGAACGACAAGCTGTCAAGATTGGTGATGTTTAGATCCACGAAAAGTATCGTTATGTATCGATTCTTATCGTTTTAGGAAGTATCGATACTCTAAAATAGTGGAACAAAATTATCGATATCCAGCGGAAGGAAACAAAGATGAAAAGCAATCTGAAGTTAGTCACTCTTTCTGACGCAGAAGGGATCGAAAGATGACGATACTCGTGAAATGTATCGATACACCCAAGTGTCGTATATATAAATATCGATGCAAAATATCGGGTATGAGAAGCAAAAGTATCGATACTTCTAAATATAGGATCGTGTCGAATATCCCTACTGTCAAGATGTATAACCCGAGGTACCGACGCAGCTATTTGGGGGCGTCATGGAAATAATTTAAAATTTTCGTTTGCATTTTGCTCGATCCCGGCTTCCTTCCAGTACAGCCGTATAGCGTACGACATATGTCGTTTCTGTGGCTTTGCGGTGGTCAACAGCACAGACAGAGATGGAAATAATGGCTGATTGTTCTCCGCCGGTAGAACCAATCAAATCAAAGACGCGCCTCGACCGGCAGACTCATAGGCGTCGGCAACGCATTGGAACGTGTTTCGTTGAGCGATCGCATATTGTGTGTTTTTATAAGAATTGTTGTGTGATTGTTATTGTTGTGGTTTCTGTGGTTACTGTTTTGGTTATACTTAACCATGGAGAGTACAAATGGCACGAGTGGAGGTACTGAAAGCCAGGGAACAAGTAGACGGCTTCGTAAAGCACTGAAGAGGGACGCGGCGAAAGAAATCGTGCTCAACGTGTTCAATTATCTGAACAGAACTATGTCGCAGGGAGATGCACTCGCGCGTTGTGAAAGTATGACAGGCGTTCCAGAGTGGACCATTCGCAGGGTGGTGCATGAAAAGAAGAAAACTGGAGCTACTACTGATCCAAAGTTGAATTTGAAGGGACGAAAGGCCGTTAAATTGGATGACGATAGCAAAATGGCGTTAAGGCGAACCGTACATTCATTCTTCTTTAGGAATGAGATACCAACCCTCAAGGCTGTACATGCAACGATCAAGGAAAATGAAATTATACCCCAAATGAGCGTCGAGGTAATGAGGAAATCCCTGCACGAAATTAATTTTCGTTACGAAACGCGTAATCGGAAGTCAGTATTGATAGAGAGACCTGAAATAGTCGCCTGGCGTCGAAAATACCTACGCGAAATGATTGAATATAGGCGACAAAGCAGAAAAATCTATTATTTGGACGAGACATGGGTAAATGCAGGTCACACAGTTAAAAAAACCTGGATAGACAAAAACGTAGTGAGTAACCGACAAGCAAGCATTGAAGGTTTGTCAACAGGTCTTCGTGGACCGTCAGGGAAAGGTCAAAGATTGATCGTAACTCATATTGGTAGCGATAGTGGCTTTTTAGAAGAGTGTGACTTGATTTTCGTCTCTAAGAAAGGAGGTGATTACCATGACGAAATGAATGCCAGCTGCTTCGAGAGCTGGTTTCAAGGGGTACTTCAGCGAGTTGAGCCCAACTCTGTGATCGTCATGGATAATGCTTCCTACCATAGTCGTCGAGCCGAACGTGTACCGACTATGGGATCTCGAAAAAGTGACATGCAGCAATGGTTGCGCGAAAAAGGAATCCCGTTTGACGATTCATGTGTGAAAGCGGAATTGTATGAAAAAATTAAACAACACAAACCTGCGAACATTAGTTACGTGACTGATGAGATGGCCCGTCAATGTGGTGTCACTGTGCTGCGGTTACCGCCCTACCACTGTGAACTGAACCCAATAGAGCTCATCTGGGCTCAAGTGAAGGGTTATATTGCGCGCCATAACACAACCTTCAAATTACCAGACGTTAAGGTTTTACTTGAGACTTCCATACAGCTAATAACGCCCGAAGCTTGGCAGAATGCTATCCGTCATGTTGTGAAGGAAGAAACAAAAATGTGGCAGCTTGACCACCACATCGACACCATCATAGAGCCAGTTATAGTCAATTTCAACGAGGAAAGCGATAGCGACAGTTTATTACTGTCAGATGTAAGTGGAAGCGACGATGAATAAAGGTAATTCCCAAATTTTTGACTTACAATATGTTTCAAACCACTCTGTATTAAGCATGTGACAAATCTAGTTCACCCATGTTAAACATTCATACCCCGCCTATGAACAGCCGACTACTGGTAGTCAAGTGATGTTCACGTGAACATCGATGAGTCATTACAGTTTTAGATAGTTATAGTATAGACAATGAAGACTATCATTCAGCAAAGTTTTGTCAGATTTAATCGGGACCGGATACCATATGAAGCTGTCTGTATGTTCGGTAGTTGCTCAATTCGTCAAAAATTTGGGTAAAGACGATTTATCAAAATGTGACTTACCTTCATTCTCTTTGAAAAGCTCCTCTGTACCGAACCTCAAAATGTCGTCCAACTCCTGTTTGGTGAAATTTGCGCCTTTCCCTCCCATACCAGGTCTGACGACTAAGTGAGTCAACATCATTTTCCTTTTCGCCACTTGAGTGACTCTTTCTTCCACGCTGTTTCTTGTTACAAACCGATATATCATTACCTGTAACACAATAAAATTCGTCGTACAGAAGCTACCCACCTCTTAACTTTTCAGCTTGACGTTTTAGAAAAAAAAAGTTATGTATAAAAGTTGAAGCTTGCAAAAACCTAAATTATATTTGACCTATTTCTTTAGTGTTATATTTTTGTTACCTTGTTAGACTGTCCGATTCGATGAGCTCTAGAGAACGCCTGAATATCATTGTGGGGATTCCAGTCAGAATCGTAGATGATAACGGTATCAGCTGTCGCAAGATTGATACCCAGACCGCCGGCTCTGGTTGACAGCAAAAACACAAACTGTTGAGCACCTGGGGCGTTGAATCTGTCGATGGCCTCTTGTCGATGATTACCTGAAAAAAAAAAAGATTAACAACACTGGTCAACAAAATTTTAACTTTGTCGTGCCACACGGACTTTTTTGATATTTTTTACTTTAATTGGTGATTGTAAGAAAAAATAAACAGTTAAAAAAATTTGCTAGACAAGTATTTTATTCTATTGAGTAATTTAAAATATTAAGAAAAAACACAGATCTCGTAAATCAAAAGTTATTTTTTTTATAAATGACTTAATAATCTAAGATTTTCTTGAATATTTAGCTTCTGGTTGGTCGCTTTTAATTGTCCAGCAGTAATCTGCTAACATATTTGGGCTCCATTTGCCCTGGTACCGCTTTTCCATATTAGAAATGTCCTGATGGAACCTCTCACCGTGCTCGTCGCTGACAGCCCCTAAATTGTCAGGAAAAAAATCCAGGGGCGAGTCTGAAAAATGGATCTTAAGTGACATGTTGCAACCCAATGCTTGATATGACAATAATAGCTCGCTAACCAACTCTCTGTAGCTGTCACTCTTGTGGTTACCCAAAAAATTTGCAACAACATTTTTAAAAGCCTTCCATGCAGATGTTTCTAAATCGCTTAATTTTTCTTCAAATCTTGAATCTTTTATTAACTCCCTAATTTGAGGGCCAACAAAAATACCCTCTTTTATCTTTGCCATCACTTATTTTAGGGAATTTTTCTTTTAGATACAAAAATCCACTCCCATTGCGATCCATTGCCTTCACAAAAAATTTTATTAATCCTAATTTGATATGCAATGGTGGTAGAAGCACATTATTTGGATGTACAAGGGGTAAATACTTTACGTTTTTTTGCCCAGGAACTAACGATGCACGCATAGGCCATGTTTTTTTATATAGTGATTAGTTCTGTCTCGGCTATCCCATTCACATAAAAAGCAGCAAAACTTTGTATAACCCAGCTGAAGTCCAAGTAATAGTGCAACAACTTTAAGATCACCGCAGATTTTGAAGGAATATGTATGTACTGTAATTTATTTTTTCAAGTAAAAGTTTCATATTTTCATAGGTTTCTTTCATATTTGCAGCATGGGCCAGAGGTACAGACGGAAGCTTATTTCCATTATGCAATAACACTGCTTTTAGACTTGCTTTCGAAGAATCAATGAATAAACGCCACTGAGAGAGATCAAAATCTATGTCCAACATTTTCATAGTCTCATTTATGTTATTGCAAAACACCAAATCTCCATCCTGAGAAAAATACGTTCTGAAGTGTTGATCACGGTTTCGAAAATAGCTAACTTTTGTATTATGATGTAGCAAATTCCATTCTTTTAGACGTGATCCTAATAGTTCTGACTGCTTTTTTGACAAATTTAAATCCCGAACCAAATCATTTAGGTCTCCTTGAGTTATCAAATGTGGCTCGTTTACAATTCCTTTTAACTCAAAGTCATCGTCCTCATCAACACATTCACCTGAAGTGGACGGTTGTGAATTGTTCTCAACAGACGTAGTTGCAACTGGTATTAGTTCTGGCAATTTTTTACAATGAGAGACTGGTCTTATAGCCGAAGATAAGTTAGGGTAAATAACGGTGGTTTTTTTCTTGTAATTTATATCTTTTATGTCTGTGAGACAAAAATAGCAATCTGAAACGTGATCTCGCTGTTCAGTCCATATCATGAGTACAGCAAACGGCATAGGTCGTGCACCTTTCTTCCAGTCAGTTACATTTTTCACACACGTTATGCAACAGACATGAGGGGCCCAGGATTTGTCTTGATGGGCGACAGAAAAACCAAAACATTGGTGATAACACTCCAACACGAGATTCGTAAAATTTCGTCGTTGTTTTTTGAATGTTAGTTCTCCGCAGACATAACAAAAAGAGTTAGGATCATTATTACACTTCCTCGACATATTCACAGGGTTAATAAATCACAAAAAAGTGTTCAAATTCAACAACAAATATTTTTATAAGGATTTACTTGTAAGCGTTTCTGTTAATTTACTGCCGTAGTAGTAGTTATGAGTATTACCGTATCACAACAAATATGAGGCTAATAGACATATGACAGCTGTCATGTAATAATGAGGGTAGACTGATAAAACAAAATTAGCTGTCAAAGTTCGTGTGGCAAAACCAGTGTTGACCAGTGCAATTTGTAATGTTTCCATCATTGATCCTATTTAAACCAACAATAATAAAACCGTTCAACGCGCGGGTGATAAAATAATGCATAATTTCGACATAAACACATTTATTCTTAAGATGATCTTAGACAGTGTTTCGATTCAACAAGTTTTCTAATATTTGGTACAATGGCTTGAGCAGTGGAAATTCTAAGTATCGCCTCTAAGGACAAAGACCTGTTTTTAGTTTTGTTCGAATTCATTAAAGAAAACATCTGCTCACAGAAGTACGTTCTACAGAACATGGAGCAAGTTTCCAACGCCAGTGCAAGAATTTTGGGAAAATTAAAAATAAATTAAATTACTATTGAAGTGGTAGTATCTATCCTTAAGGATCGTATCACATCGATGCTTAATCAGCTCCATTTGGAACTGCGACGGTTCTGTTTCGAAAAGCACTGAAGATGGCGTCGTAAAAATCTCATTTGCATAAACATCTCAACGTCGTCAATGATTTCAAAAAAAAAAACTTTAGCACTTTTGCGCAGCTTAACCAGGTCGTAACACAATAAAAGGGTATGTCACCGTAAGTTGCTTCCAGGTCTTTTAAAAATACTTTAAACTGCCGTGGTTGAGAACTTGCTTTCTGCAGAAATTGACACATGTTATTACTACATCCCTAATATACTAAGTGACATATAAATCCGAACACCCAGTTTAAATGGTTTTATTTTAATAAAAGTTTGTGAATGTATTTATCTTACTGTAAATAACAAGTAAAAAAATTTTCAGCCTTATCAGTTGGACATTCCGGTTTTTATACTGCTTTTTTTAATTCACTAACGCTCTAAAAATGAATATTTCAGCCGCAGTAAAGAATCAACGTTGGCGGATTTTGGTTCTTGGCATCCTTTACGATCGGTTACGATGCCTAGAGTACGGAGACCTGTACGATTTCGTCAACTTAGTGAGTTTGATAGGGGCCGTATAGTGGGACTTCGGGAAGCTTGACTTTCTTTTCGGGCAATTGCAGTTAGAGTGCAAAGAAGTGTAGACACTGTGGTTAGGTGTTGTCAGGCATGGCTTCGACAAGGCCGTACGTAAAGAGCAACGGGCACTGGACGCCGCCGTAGAACAACAGACCGTGAAGATCGCCGCCTAAGATTATTGGCCTTAAGGGACCGTTTCTCCACTACCAGGTCCATTGCAAATGAATGGTTTGCAGAACACGGAAGACCTATTGGCATGCGAAGTGTTTACCGACGAATGAGAAGTTTTGGCTTGTTTTCATACCGGCCACACTGGCTCCTCCCTTTAACTCGAGAACACCGACGCAATCGCCTTGAGTGGTGCAGACAACGGTCAATCTGGGATCAGGAATGGAACAGGATTGTCTTTAGTGACGAGTCTCGATTTTGTTTAGGCATGCACGATGGTCGTGCCAAGGTAAGAAGGCCACGTGGTGAAAGGAGGAATCCACAGTTTTTTGTTGAAAGACATGTTCATCACACTGTTGGAGTTATGATTTGGGGTGCTAAAGCTTATGGTTCCAGGTCACCTTTAATCTTCATCAGAGGTAACATGAACGCGCAGCGTTATATCCACGAAGTTCTAGAACCCCATCTTTTACCCTATCTTGACACCCTGGCAGATCCAACTTTCCAACAAGATAATGCCCGACCACATGTTGCAAGAGTCACAATAGACTTCTTTCAACATAATGATGTCACATTGTTACCATGGCCACCAAGATCTCCCGATTTATCCCCAATTGAGCACGTGTGGGATATGATGGGTAGGAGATTGCTCAATTTGTAACGCCCTCCTCAGACTCTAGAAGCACTTCGAGAGGAGTTGGTGGTTGCCTGGAATGAGATACCACAGGAGGACATTGACCACCTGATCAGAAGCATGCCTAGGCGCGTTGGAGAATGCGTAGCACATCAGGGTGCATCCACACATTATTAAAGGTCAAAGGGCTTTAAAGCAGTGCAATCATTTTGAAATTTTTATCGTTTACTTATTATGCTTCATTAAGTACTTATACAAAATTTTATTAAAATAAAACCATTTAAACTGGGTGTTCGGATTTATATGTCACTTAGTATAGATTTGAAATTGTGGAAGGTTTTTGCACATAGTTGTTCCTGATGTAATATGCAGTGTATCGATGGTATCGGAGGTAGCCCAGCGTCGCGTACTTTTATTTTCATTCGCCCAGTAAAACATTGTGCTTCCAATAACATTGCTGGCTCTCCATCAGTAACAACATTACGCAAACTATTGAGTAGTATACCCATGTAATTCATGGTGTCCTCTACATCACCAAAAAAATATTCTCCGACCGTTGTATCTTTGAACGAGATAACGTCTAGTAGTTCGTCGGTGACAGTAGACTATTTCGACACCTCTAACGAAAACAGCTAATTAAGCTGAGTCAGAAATGTCTTTACTTTCATCGAGAGCTGAAACAAACAACTGCACAAAATGGGCACATTTTCCCGCAGTTGTTCTTTTAAATCTGCACCAAGTTCAAGTATCCGACAAGAAATTGTTTGCTAGGACATACTTACTAATTGTCTCAAAGTTGCTTACAGGAGATGGGCACCATATTTCTGCACACTCCACTAAGCATTATTTGACAAGTGCACCGTCAGTAAACGGTCTCCCACTTTTGGCGATTTTCAAAGCAACACTATAACTTGGATTATGACACCATTAATAATAATCAACGACGAATAAATTAATAATTACCTCTTCAGAACTTAGAAGGGCTGGCCTCAATACCGTGTGACAAATTAAACATTTTGCTTTTCCATCAGTATTTACAAAAAAATAGGCTTCTTCCATGCAAGATTGAACGACATCGTTTAAAAAAAGTTGCAAGTTAAGACGCTAAAAAACCTGTCCACTTTGTCTTGTCCTATTAAGAAATGGCCCGCGCCCGAGAGACAGTCGTCTAATATTTTTCACACTCACCAGTAATAGCACCGTCGATTCTCTCGTACTTGTACCCTTCCCCGTCCAAGAAATCCTCCAAGATATCCAACATCTTTGTCATCTGCGAGAATATCAACACCCTGTGGCCCTGATCCCTCAGCCTTTTCAGCATTTTCTGGAGCAACACCAGCTTTCCTGAGGCTTTTGTTAAATGGCTAACGTCCCAACCACCGTGAGCACCGACTGGCGCCTCTTCTGCAGCCGCCGGGAATAAGTAAGGATGGTTGCAGCATTTCTTCAAGTCCATCATGATGTTCAATAGGGACACCTGGGAAAAAATGGATTCAAAGTTGACAAAAAAACTCTTAAAAAAAGTATGACAAATGTGCTGTTTAACACTAATTCTTCCCCATTTGTTGTATTATTCAACCATTCAGTTTACAGCAAATAAAATCATATTTTCAAAATTACAAATTCTACAAATAAAGATATGAGAATCATTTTAAATAAAAACAAATATTTTTTTATACTGATGCAGCATATGCTAAGATTAAGTCTATGTTAGAAGATGTGAAAAAATTATATGTTATTTAGTTCTCATTTTCATATTCAAATTAAAAAATAATTTATTTAGGAAAATTCACAATATTAAATAGTCATCAACGAAACTAGAGGCAGTTTAGATTTTCATCTGCAAAATTGTAATAGCATAACTAGCAAATCTGTATAATTTTTAATAGACAAGAATGTCGGTACTTGCGGAAACTGAAAAGTAGCCACCAACACAACTCACCTGTTGTCCACCACCTTTAGGATTCAACGCCTCGAAGTTCCTCGTCAGAATATACTTGTAATATTTCTTCTGCATCGGCGACAATTCCACTCGAACGATAAACTCCGACTTTGACGGCATGTTTTTCAACACGTCCGCTTTCAGACGACGCAACATGTGCGGTCCCAACATTTCGTGCAACTTTTTCACTTGGTCTTCCTTCGAAATGTCTGCGAATTCCGCCTGGAAGGCTGCCAGGTCGTTGAACTTCTGACCGTTCAGGAAGTTCAGCAGATGGAACAACTCCTCGAGGTTGTTTTGCAACGGCGTGCCGGTTAGGAGGAGTTTGTAAGCGATGTTGTAGCTGTTCAGAATTTTGAAGAACTGGAAGGAAGATTTTTTTTGTTATTGCTAATGAAAGCATATAAGAGACTGCTCTGGCCGACAGTGACTGGCGATATGTGTTCAAATACAAGCGATCACACCAAAGCGACGGTGATCCGAGCAGTTGCTCAATTGGCAATTGATAGTCGGCGTATCTTGAAAAGTGACACTGACAGTGTTTTTGTAATATGTAGGTTTTCCTATAAAATGTCTACTTGAAACTAGCTGTTTTTTACTTGATGTGCACACGTTTTGTAGTTGTGTGTGTTGCCTAAACGTCATGACGCTTGAACTATCATGGTGTAACACCTGCTTCAGAGATGGCATTTTCGGAAGTCTAAGTTGTATGCTAACAATCTGTGTTGATGATAATTCCCATGGTTTGTCTCAAATACACTTACACTTGAGATGTATGCAAAGCTATAAATTAGTGCGCATCCAGTTTTTCTTATTCATCCTGGAGATTACATATGCAACGACAAAATAGGCTTCAGACAGGAATATTTATGAAATGTGAAAAGGTTATTCATTTTACATTTTTTTTCCAGTCATTTCAATTTTATAGAAATTTGTTTTGCGATGTCAAGTATAAAATACAAATCAAGGCCTAATTTTTCTGTGATGTGGCTTAATTAGACACAACGCGGGCACGCTGGTAATTTCCCGATTTTGAACTTTTTGAAAACGCAAAAAAAAAACGAGGAAAATTTATAACTCTGAACATAACCTCTCTTCAGCAAAGACAACACATAAACAACGGTCTGGCACAGCTAATAGATCGTGTTCTTTCCCATTTTTTTTTATTTAGGTTTAATGAATCACAAAGATTTTTCGTTTTGCATGCGCCAGATTAAAGGTCTTTAAGGCACCCATGAAATACAATTTTTTTCAAAAATTTTTCGCGGGAAATTCATTTTTTTAGGTTTTACAATTTTTTTCAACAACACCTATTTAACCTATGAGCTTGTCGTGTCGTTGAGCGATTCGTCCGTAGATGGCGCTTTTGGTGACGCTCACAGCGCTCAAAGCGAGTAAACGCGGAATGAGCTATGTGCACACTAGGAACTATCTAGCTAGCGAGTTGACTTTTTTTCGGTTTTTTTGACACTATATATGTTTTTTACGTAACAATCTTGCGGACTCTTGAACGCTGAGCACATTACAAGGCCTTGATGCTGCATGCACCGCCGTGCCGCCCCCCTTTTTTGTGGCATTGGTCCTCTATATGGGCTTGACGATAATACCCAATAAGAGCTATGTTCCCCGTTTCTTGAAATATTTACATATAGTAATGGACAAAAGTATATAGACAAATATGAATATTTACCTAAATACCTTTACAAAACGAATTCATACTTCATTGCTCCATAAACAAATGCGTTATTAGTAGAAAAACTAAATTCCTTGTTCTTACATTATGAGGGACAAAAATATGTAGACAAATTCTTTTCAACATTAGTTTAGTACAGTTTCGTGTCAGAAGAGGATTAATTTGTTTTCATCAAGTATTGTAGAATAAGTGGAGTGATTTTAAGACCATGCCCCGTGGTCCAGAAATTTCTTTCGATGTAAAAACTATGATCATTGAGTTATACAAAGATGGTCAACGTCCAGTCGACAGTGCCAAAAATTTGAAGCTGAAGCGTAAAGCAGTTTTGACAATATTGAACAAACATAAACAAACAGGTATCTTGGAAGCCGCTAAGAGAAGCGGTCGGCCTAGAAAACTAAATGCTAGATCAGTTAGATTAATAAAAGTAATTTCGTCCAAAGACCCGTTTAAAACCCCAAGACAAATAAAAGCCGAAATCGAGACAAAAGGAATTGTCAGTGTTTCTACGAAAACTATAAGTAGAAGATTAAATGATTTGAAGTTATTTGCACGTCGCCCGAGGAAGAAGCCGCTAATCTCGAGGAAAAAACGTAAGGCCGATTACAATTTGCACCGTTGCATCTTGATTGGAGCATCTGTGACTGGAAGAGGGTATGTTTCAGTGACGAATCCAAGTTCAATATGTTTGGATCAGATGGTGTTCATTATGTTAGACGTCCTAGTGGACAAATATTGAACAACCCCACTGTTAAACATTTAGGCGGGTCTGTTATGGTTTTGGGGTGCTTTTAGGGGTTTGGGATGGGACCTTTACATAGAATAGATGACATTATGGATATGATTGTATAAACAGACATACTAAAGCATGTCATGTTACCCTATATGGAAGAAAATATGCCCTAAGATCAACTTTCCAGCAAGATAATGACCCGAAGCACACTTCAAATCATACAAAGAAATTCTTTCTGGATGCAAAAATATCAGTTCTCAAATGGCCTTCACAGTCTCCCGATATAAACCCCATTGAAAATCTATGGGAATACTTAAGATAAGTAAATACGAGATAAAAATTATTAAAACAAGGATGAACTTTTTGCCACTTTAGAGCAAAAGCGGAGACAGATTGATGAATTTTGTATCAACAAACTTCTACAATTTATGCCGAGACGATCCCAGGCGGTGATTGATAATAATGATTATGCTACAAAATATTAACACAAACATGGTTGGTTTTCTATAATTCAATGAACTTTGCTTCTTTTTTCTATAATTGTTTTGCTTTGTCTTTATATTTTGTCCTTCATAGTTCCGGTTTTTTCAATTAATTTTTTATGGAAGGGAGTCTAATGAATTTATTTATGTATAAGTGAGTATTATGACATAACGAATTATGTATACAGTTGGTTGGTGTATTAATAAAACAAGTTAAAAAAGAAATACAGCGCAATATTAATTTGTCTATATACTTTTGTCCATCACTGTCCGTTATCATGAAAAAAATATAACTTAAATGTCTAGCAGATCTACCTTCATGAATTCTTGAAATGAAATGAAAATCAAAATCTATTGCTTTTTTCTATATTTTTTTCTAAAAAAAAGTTACAATTTTACTACATATTTTATTCTTCTAAAGAATATGGGCTTCAAATAACTTTTGGGAGTTGGCAGACTTAAAATTAACCGGAAAAACATTTTTAACAAATTTGCCTCTATTTTTCAGTAAAAAAAAATGTTTTAACTGTTCATTTTAAATTTTATCAATCCAAAATTAACTTGAAACCACTTGAAAAAATAAAATTGGAAATATTTTCTAAAAAATCACGAAAAACAGCGAATAAGGGATAGATTTTGAGTTTCACTCCTCAAAAATTATGAAAAAATTCATGAAGGGTAGATCTACTAAAGACACATCACATATTTTTTTTAAACATAGGTTTTTCAAAAAAATATAAAAAATGTTAAGCCCAAAAAATTCTCCGCCAAAAATAATATTGAAAAAACCATGTTTCATGCGTGTTTCGAAGACGTTTAATTTGGGGCAAGCAAAACTAAAAAATCTTCTAATGCGGGCGAGATATTTGAAATAGAAAATCGAAAAACCTCTGTGATTCAATACGACAGTTTCTGAACTCGTTTGAAACCTCTATTCTCCAGAATAATGATAAAAAATACAATTGACACTTTTCTAAAAATTTTTTTTTCAAAAAATGAAAAAATAGATTTTGAATTTTTTACCCACTATTACCTCTCAAAAATTTTGAAAAGATTCATGAACAACATCTAATAAAGACACATCATATATATTTTTTCATCGCAACGTGGGTCAATTGGCTTTTCAAACAAAAATATATAAAAAATTTAAAGCCTAAAAAAATATTTTCCGCCAAATATTAAATTGAAAAAAACACGAAAACTAAAAAATTTTCAGATGCGGGTAAAATACTTGAAAAAAACCTTTGTGATACAATAAAACAGTTTCTGGATGACCTAAATAAATCGAAAAACGCAAAGAGCATGTCTTTTTTCTCAACAAGCCTAGCTGGGTGAGTTATAAAAAAATGAAAATGCCGATCACATCTTATGCGTCAAGATCATTTGTCGTACTTTGCTTATATGGGAAACCCTTACCTTAGACTGGTTACTCTTTAGCCTATGCGCTTCGTCCACGACCAGCACCGACCAATCGATGGAACCCAAACAAGGCGCATCGATAGAAACCAGCTCGTAACTGGTCAGCAACACGTTAAACTTCACCGTACTGGATCTGATTCTAGTCGCTTTGCTGCCTCTACTCACGGCTCCATCTTCGAAACTGAGCTCGTTCTCTCTGATTACTGCTCTGCAGTCCTTGTCACCTGAAATAAACACAGAATGACAGATAAGTTGAAGCCTGGTTTCAACTTTAACGTTTTATAATTTAGCTCAGAAATATCATCCTAATAACATCTCAAGTTACTCATTTCTCTCCGAGCTCGATGTGGAGAGGCGTCCTAAGCTTAGGTCATCTTTCACATATTCTCGGCCTTCCCGAAACCTTTTCAACCACTTGTTGACGGTTGGTTCCTTCAGAGAATTGTCTCCATAAACTTGTTCCAAACACTCAAAAATCTCACGACCCGTTCCTGGATCAGAGAGAGCTCCATGCCGACGGCAGATAAAAAAGGGGTTACTTTCAACAATCACACGTAAATCCTACTTACTCGCAGACCGCTCCGGCTCGAACTGGGCATAGAGGGGATTGCATAGAGAGAGGGAACCACCGGGCCACCCCTCCACAATAATACAGTTTTTTTTATTTAAGGTCCATGCAAATGTTCAGCTTCATTTCATTTTATCGGATCCATTCTTGGATAGCCATTTCATTCAAATTCTGTGTCTCAAACTATGGCGGTATACCATGTTTCATTTCCTCAAAAAACCACCTATACTCACCAACATAAGTGATGCAGTAGAAATCTGGCGCCCAGGTTTCAAACTCTCTCTCCCAATTGATGATGGTGGACAGAGGTACGCTGATCAAAAACGGGCCCTTGCAATGTCCTTCCTTATAGAGCGAATACAAAAACACGATGGTCTGGATGGTCTTGCCCAGACCCATCTCGTCGGCCAGGATGGTGTCTATGCCGTTTGCCCACGAGTACCTCAACCAGTTCAGACCTTCCAATTGGTACTCGTGCAGTTGCCCGAGTTCGTCCAGGTAGCTCGGTTGTTTGTCCAGCTTTTTCTTCAGGTCGCTGATGGGTTTTTCTGGGGGAGGCGTGTAACGTCGGCTGGAAAGAGAAGTTATTTTTTATACATGACAACATATACATCTATTCAACGTTGTAAAAACAACAAATCAGTACACAACAAATTGTAACGTGGCGCTGTGGTTGTAGTTACACGTTATTATTAATAAGAGAATTACAACAACAACAACAACGTTTTGACATTATTGGAGCAAAAATATTAATCCTGATAAATTACTGTTTGAAATATGGCGAATTTCCAACAAAACTGAGGTGTTCTACCATAGCTCCTGTTTCGAAAGTTAAGAATTCTGAGTTGTACACCAATATGCGGCCAATAAATGTTCTGCCCGATGTTGAAAAAGTCTTTGAAGAAATTATTTACGAACAGATCATCGAATTTAGCGAGGGAAATAAAATTTTAACCAAATATCAAGCTGGATTCAGTAAGAAACGTTCAACTGAAACGGCAATACAAATGGTTTTAAAATACTGGAGATGTATGGACAATATGAAACATACAGCAACAGTGTTTTGGACTTCAGAAGGGTGTTTGAAACTATTGACAGTGATAAAATAATTACAAAACTAAATCACTACGAATTAAAGGATCTGTATTCAAAAATTTACAAAACTACTTAATTGACAGAAATCGTTTTGAAACACCATTGGGCTGCAACCTCAGCGACGAGTAAGTTGTCTGAAAATTTAAATCTTTTCTGTATTGGTTGCTAACTTCATATTTGTGTTTTAGCTCCTGATGATGGCACCATAGCGTGCCGAAAGCTAGAGATTACCGTTAAAAGAGTTTACTAGGCCAAAAAATTTTGCCAATTTCCCAATTAATAATCAATTGTATATATATATATATATATATATATATATAATCGTATATATATATATATGTATATATATACATATATATGTACAGGGTGTCCCAGAAGTCGACGTCAAGCCGCAACCGGGTGATAGGCAAAGTCATAACAGCTATCATAAAAATATTTAAAAAAATTTTATGTATGTGTTTTGAAAGTTATAGGTCTTTGAAAAAAATATAGAAATTTCACACCCTACGGCAGTCTGTCAACTCCTGTTACTACAAATATTAACTTTTTTTGGATTTTATTTTTACAATGTAATGATGAATAATGCATCTTCAAACTGGTGTCTCAACCTTACTGCCAACTTTTCTCGTTCAGGAAAAATTGCCACATTTCCCAACCAACTATTCCAAAGTAAAACTTTGCTCAACTTTAACTGGCTGTACTGGAAAAAAATGTACTACGAGAGTTTGGCAAGTAACCTTAAAAGTTGGCGCATTTAATAAGGATTCCAAAATGGTATAACACTAGAAGATTACTCGTTAACTTATGCACAATTTTTATTTGAAGAAAAACTGATGAAAATTTCTCAAAATTTCCTAATTAAACAGCGATTATGAAAACGCACAAGGACCCTTAAGGATAACAGTTTGCACAACAGTGGGCGTCAAAATGCTGCTGATGATGATTTACCTTTACAGCAAATGCCCAAACTGTTTTCCTTCAGCCGCAATACACGCTCGACATCTTCTTAAAAAAGATCGGGTTATTAAACGAGCGAATCCACGGTTATTAACAAACTCAGCTGCTTCCAATAGTCTTTGCCGTAGCTCAGCTACATTTTGAATCGGCTTGAAATACACTTTTTCTTTTACAGTTCCACAGTAAAAAAAATCTAACGGATTCAAATCTGGTGACCGGGCTGGCCACGGTGTTGTACCAGACCGCCCTATCCATCTGCCTGGAAAGATTTGATCGAGATACTCTCTCACTGAGAGTGCATAGTGCGCTGGGCAGCCATCATGCTGAAACCACATGTCCCTGTAAATACTCAGTGACACGTCCTCCAATAAATTTTCTAAATGATTTTGCAAAAAACCTAAATAAACCTCAGCAGTCAAAGTCTCTGGGAACTCAAACGGACCGATTATCTTACTATTTAAAATTCCTGTCCAATGGTTTATCTTGAAGCGATATTGAGATTTATCTTCTCTCAGCAAATGTGGGTTTGCTACGTGCCACTCGTGTAAGTTATGCAGGTTCATGTACCCATCTTTCTTAAATGTGGTCTCATCTGACCATAACATTTTTTCAAAGAACCGTGGATCTTCCCTGTGTCTTTCTAACATTGTGCGACAAAAAGCAACTCGGGACTCAGAAGAGCTTGAACACGCTGTACGTGATATGGATGGAGCACGTTTTTTTGCAAGATTCTATGGGCTGTACTTTTGGGCACACCTGTTTTTAGTTCTATTGCACGCACTGCTCGGGTCTTCTTCGACAGCTCCTAGCACCACGTCTTCGTAAGGAAGGAAAGATCTTCCCTCGCCGTGTGATTGGTTTGGTAGTTGGCCCTCTAAGAACAGTAAGCGGTGCACATTTGTGAACACTCGATGATCTGGATGACGAGCTGCATTCGGGTACCTCTCACAGTAAAGTCTCGCTGCAGCACTAGCGTTGCATCTGCATTCCCCATAAATGAGGTGCATGTTAGCATATTCTTGTACGGTGTACAGGGACATAGCGGCACTGCACAATCACACTATCAAAGATAGTCTAAGGAAAGCAAATGTTGTTTTGAAGAGCAATTAAATAGTCCAAATCCAAATCACAAGCGATCAACAGTCCAGTTCACGAATCCAAAATTAGTAACAGTACGAAATCAACAAGCACGAACATGTAAAGATGCGCAGTAAACGAAGGAGTACTGATCGGTATCAAAGTGTGCAACAGCAAGTAAGTGATGTGCCTCATCCATACCACATACAGCGTGTTCAACCTCTCCCGCCCCGGGATTATGAGCCCCGAGTTGCTTTTTGTCGCACAATGTTAGAAAGATACAGGAAAGATCCACAGTTCTTTGAAAAAATTTTATGGTCGGATGAGACCACATTTAAGAAAGATGGGTACATGAACCTGCATAACTTACACGAGTGGCACGTAGCAAACTCACATTTGATGAGAGAAGATAAATCTCAATATCGCTTCAAGATAAACCATTGGACAGGAATTTTAAATGGTAAAATAATCGGTCCGTTTGAGTTCCCAGAGACTTTGATTGCTGAAGTTTATTTGGATTTTTTGAAAAATCATGTACAAAATTTATTGGTGGACGTGCCACTGAGTATTTACAGGGACATGCGGTTTCAGCATGATGGCTGCCCAGCGCACTATGCACTCTCAGTGAGAGAGTATCTCGATCAAAACTTTCCAGGCAGATGGATAAGGCGGTGTGGTACAATACCGTGGCCAGCCCGATCACCTGATTTGAATCCTTTAGATTTTTTTACTGGGGAACTGAAAAAGAAACAGTGTATTTCAAGCCGATTCAAAATGTAGCTGAGTTACGGCAAAGACTATTGGAAGCAGCTGAGTTTGTTAATAACCGTGGATTCGCTCGTTTAATAACCCGATCTTTTTTAAGAAGATGTCGAGCGTGTATTGCGGCTGAAGGAAAACAGTTTGATAATTTGCTGTAAAGGTTGTGCGTTTCCATAATCGCTGTTTAATTAGGAAATTTTGAAAAATTTTCATCAGTTTTTTTTCAAATAAAAATTGTGCATAAGTTAACGAGTAATCTTCTAAGTGTTATATCATATTGGAATCGTTATTAAATGCGCCAACTTTTAAGGTTACTTGCCAAACTCTCGTAGTACATTTTTTTCCAGTACAGCCAGTTAAAGTTGAGCACAGTTTTACTTTGGAATACTTGGTTGGGAAATAAGTGGCAATTTTTTCTGAACGAGAAAAGTTGGCAGTAAGGTTGAGACACCAGTTTGAAGATGCATTATTCATCAGTACATTGTAAAAATAAAACCCAAAAAAAGTTAATATTTGTAGTAACAGGAGTTGACAGACTGCCTTAGGGTGTGAAATTTCTATATCTTTTTCAAAGACCTATAATTTTCAAAACACATACATAAAAATTTTTTAAATATTTTTCTGATAGCTGTTATGACTTTGCCTATCACCCGGTTTCGGCTTGACGTCGACTTCTGGGACACCCTGTATATATATTAAAAAGAAGGGGCGTAAGTATTGTTCCTAGTGCAACTCCATACATTACAGTCATTTCTTCATTAAGTATATTTTCAATGTTAACCTTATGTTTTCTGTTATGCAAATAATTTTGAAATAATTTAAGTGGCGTACCTCTAATTCCCATGTGATCTAATTTACTCAATAGTTTCTCATCATCTATAGTGTCAAGTGCTTTTTGTAAGTCGAAGAATAAGCCAGTGTTGGATTGTTATCAATATTTTTAGTTAAGTCTCCTACTAATAATTTCATGGCATCTTTGGTAACATTTGCTATTGTAGCATTAATGCTAAATAAATCCAGAACAAACAAAGTACTTACGGCGGCTTCTCGTCATCGTCAGCCAACTCCTTCACCTTCCCCAACCGTTTGCCTTTGCCCTTTCTGGCCTTAGTACCGGCTGACCCGCTGATACAAGCACTCCTCAGGTCCATATAGTACTCGACGGCCTGTTTCAGGCCGACGATTTCGTCGGTGTCTTCCTCCCACGTGGCCTGGTCGTACGTCAGTTCGCGCCATTTGACAAGATACAAGGTACGACCGTCCCGCATCGTGCGGTGGTTGATCACGCGGTGAGGGATCAGCCATTCCGGTTTCACGCCGTACTGGAAAAAACGCTCAATTGTTTAAAATGGATTTTGATGTGAGACAAGCTCGATAGAATGTGATGTTTCAGCTTTATTTATTGACTTCGTTCAAAGTAATTTCCGCCACATTCAGTATACTTTATCTGAAGTCACTTGAAATAGCATAAAAACCTTTGGTCGGCGCGTCCTTTGTAATTTCATGACGTATCATAGGCGTGTGGTCATTTATTTAGAACGATAATAATAATGTTTTTATATCACAATAAATGGATTTTACTATCTTCTTATTTTTTTGATTTGGGATAAAAAATACTTATATTGGGAGTTTAATTTATGTTGACTGAAAGTTAAGAAATTGAAAAATTACAGAATTCCAACGTTTGACATAGGCAAATATTTACATAGCAGGTAGGTATATAAAAACGTATATAAAGACTTACATTATAGGTACCTATTTATATATCATCCTCGCCTTCGGAGCTGTCGCTAGAGTCATCTTGTAGAGGAATTACAACGGGATTTATAGGAGGCAAAACACAATGATCATTTTCTTTTTCAATAATATGCCTAGAACACTGCTTCCATAGGTCTGTGGCAGCAATATGAGATACTGCATCTCTTATTGTGGCCAATAGCGATTCACTTAATTGAGGGGTCTGATTATGTTTTCTTACTTTTTTTTTAAAGCAGCCCAGACCAACTCAATCGGGTTAAAAATGCAGTAATAGGGAGGTAGACGTAATACTTCATGGCCATTTTGCTGAAGCAGATTGTCAACAACATACTCTTTTTCAAATTTTTGTCTTTTAATAAGATCCAATAATATGGCTTTGGTTGATTTTTGTGGTATTTCCATTCCCTTATCCTTCATAAAATCAATAATGTCTTGTTTTTTTGTGCCTGTATTCGGAATTTTGTTTTTCTGTTGGGAATGGTATGGCGCATTGTCCATAATAATCACTGAATTTGGGGAAATGTTTGGTATTAACTGCTGCTCTATCCACTTTTCAAATAAGTCGGAGGTCATGTCCTCATGATAGTCGGCACATGATTCTTTGATATTTTTGGCAGATAACAGCAAGGCATTAGGTATAAATCCAATTTCACTGCCAGCATGGAGAATAATGATTCGTTTTCCACGGTTGCATGGTGCATTTAAAATGCACTTGTTGCTGTCGTCAACCCAGCCGTACTGCACAACATCATGGGTATCATACCACGTTTCATCCAGGTAAATCAGATTTCTTTTCTGCTCTCTATAGATTTTAACTTTGTGCAAAAATTCTTGGCGCAATTCAACGATTCGAGACGACTCCATAATCACCATTCTTTTATCTAATTTTTTGTATTGAAAACCACACAGTTTTACAATACAGTGCAGTGAGTCTAAGCATTTGTAATTATAAAAATCTTCAGGATAATCTTTTAATTTATCCCGTATCATTTCCAACGTGGGCACCAAATTTTCTTTATAAAATCTGTATATTATACGACGAATATCTTCCTGAAAACCCACGTCTATTCTTTTTAATTTTTGCCCTATGCGCTTTCTGTGGAAGGAATGGTTGACTACATCTCCCCTTTTTAAAACCCGATAAATGGTAGACCGACTGATTTTTGTCAGGATACAAATTCTGTTTAAAATTTGATTTTGCGAGGAATCTGGATTTTCGTTTTTTAGACAATCATACATATTTAGGATTACTCTTTGGGTCTGTTCCTCTAAATCTTTATGAAAGAATTCTGCCTGCACAGGTTCATCAACCATCTCCTCGTGGCTTGGAGTATTTTCCCAAGGTCTCCAAAGAGCCATATTTAGGACACACAAGAACAATCAACACAACAATTAAATCAACAAGTAAACTGAGTATTCAAAAGTCAAAAACACAAACTAATAAAATCTATGAAAAAACACGGACAGACTAAAGAAAACACGTTTATTCACCGCTACACGGCACTGGCTAAACTGTTTCAATTTTCAGTAGCCACCTGCACTTGTTCGGAGCTCTGAAATACACGCTTTCCCATTGGCTATGTCCACGCATAGGCGTGCTTTACTCCACGTGGACCGGTGAAACTGCCTTTGATCTTATACGGGGGATATTTGCTGCGAAATTTGGCGATTTTTGCAGCAACAGAGCGTGTTAAATATAGATATATAAAACGCACCTGGTATTTCACAGTGTTTAAAGTGACTTCAGATAAAGTATACACTCCTCCATCCGCCAAAACCAGTCCTTAAACCAGCTCTGCCTAGTTTCACCCTTGAGTGCGGCACACTCGACCCAATCGCTTAGAAGGTCCGCATCGCTAGAAAACCGTTTTCCTGTTAGATTCATTTTCCCGTGGGAAACAGTGCAAAGTCACAGGGAGCGAGATCTGGAGTGTAAGGAGGGTGCTCAATAAGTTTTAGTCCAGTCCATGGTGGAGGTACCAAGTGTCCATTGTCGACTTTGGCTGCAGGTTTTTCATAGACTCTAGACAGGCACTGATTCATGTGCCACTCAGCTGTGACTTCCTTCTGTGTGTCCAAAACAACACTATCCAAAATCCCGCTCGATTCGGAAAATACAGCTATCATTTTTTTCTTGACATACCGGGAATTTTCTGACAGCTGTGGGTGTGTCCTCATCATCAAAGACCCAAACTTTGTTTTGAGCCTTGGTCGGAACATCGTAATAATAGAGTCAACTCTCGTCACCTGTCACGATCCTGTTCACGTACCGAGATTACCCCTTATCAAACATTTTCAGCATATTTTGCCACCAAGTCGTACGACGAGTCTTTTGCTCTTCCGTCGAACTATGCGGTACCAAGAGGGAACAACGTTTCCTTTCGTGAAAATCGTCATGCAGAATTGAATGAATTGCTGGTGCATGAAGGTTGGTATGTCACTCTCCGGTCTTCATCAAGCACTTTCCTCATAGCTGTAATGTTTTGCTCTGTTACTAACGTTTTCGGCCTTTCTTCCCTCTCAGCGTCCTCCCGAGTGAAATTACGAGGGATGACATTTAAGTTTTGCATATAGAAACATAGTAGGCCGCGCGGATCGAACGTCAGTACTGGATCTTAACCTCACTCTTTAGTAGTTTCACAACAATACGTGCAGTGTTCTCACTACAGTGAATTTTTATGTGTCACCAAGTCATTAGAAAAATGGAACTCAACCGAGAACATTTTCGCGCCATAATTTATTACAACTTTCAGAGACAATTATCGCAACAAGAATGCCTTGCTGAGGTACTGTCTGTTTTCGGCAACGAAGCGCCATGTCGATGCTTTGCGCAAACACATCATTTAAGATAGACATGTGACATATCGCGAGATTGAGGCGTCCTTGAAGATCTCAAAGAGCTAAATTCAGAAAATATTACATGAAGAATTAGGAGTAAGAAAGTTTCTCGTTGGATACCCCACCTGTTGACTGAAGAGCAGAAAGCAGCCAGGTGTCAAAAAACGCTTCACCGTTTCAATTCCGGAAACTCAAAAGATGTGTACAGCATTGCTAGTGCTGATGAATCGTGGATTTACTGTTATGAACCAGAAAATAAACGACAGTCGGCTGTTTGGGTGTTCCAACGTTAAGAAAAGCCAACAAAAGTCATCCGTTCTCGAAGTGTTTCGAAAAACAAGGTCTCGACATTTGTGTCAAAAGCGGGTCATATTGCAACAATTCCTCTTAATGAGCAAATAACTGTTACTGCGGATTGGTATACCACCATTTGTTTGCCAAAAGGCATCACCGAGCTTCGAAAAATCAACCCTGAAAGAAGAATCATCCTCCACCAAGACAATGCAAGCTCGCACACAGCCCAAAAAACAAGGCAGAATTTAACGGAAGAAAACGTGGAATTATTGGACCATCCTCCATATACTCCCGATCTAAGTCCTAACGATTTCTTTACTTCCCCAAAAATTAAAAACTGACTGCATAGTCAAAGGTTCCAGTCATCAGAAGAAGCAGTTGACGCATTCAAAAATGTCGTTTTGGTTCTGCCAGCAAACGAGTGGGATAAGTGCTTCGAAAATTGGTTGCAGATGTGTATTAGTCTTCGTGGAGAATACTTCGGAAAACAATAAAGTAAAACTACCTACTGTGTTGTTTTATTTTCATATGCAAAACTTAAAAGACATCCGCGTACCCCTTTGGAATACTCTGTACCACCTGAATAAAGTCGTACGATGTGGACCATCATTCTTTAATGCAAACGTCATTTCTTCTATGCTTAAACCAGGCGTAAAGTTTTACAGTAAGACTGCCCTTATCTCAGTACGTGACCACGATGCCACAGTCAGCACTTTACACTGTCAATACGTACCCTTTGTACTTCATGTCGTAAATGTTATACGGATAATTTCAAGTACTGAACTGTGAATTTTATTAAAAAAAAACACAAAGAGACATGTAGATTACAACTTGTGTAATGTTTGCGGCATATGACCTTGAAAAACTTCAAACCTTGACACGAGAGTTTTAGGGCGTACATCAAAGGTCTACGCAAAATTTCAAACATTATCGCTTCTAAAAATTCTCCCAAGTGACCATTGAATTATCTAAGAAAAAAAGTAAACAGTTTAAAATCAAATAACAACTGTGCCGAAATCACTACTAAAAACGTGCTGAAAAACTGTTTCGAAATTTTGGGATATCCTGTATTAAATTGGATCAATTGTTCACTGAGAAGCAGTTCTTTCCCTGAAAATTTGAAATGCTCTACAATAACACCAGTTCCCAAAATAAAAAATTCTAAAAGATGCAGCGATATCAGACCAGTAAATGTGTTACCAGACATTGAAAAATTATTAGAGTCCATAGTGCATGACCAATTAATGCAGTTTATAGAAGAAGACAAAAGTTTAGTGGAGGCGCAAGCAGGCTTTCGAAAAAAATATTCCACAGAAACAGCTTTCCAGTTGGTAACTGAGAATTGGAGAAGAGCCATGGACTCAGAAGAAGTTGTCATAGCAGTATTTTTGGATTTGAAGAGGGCATTTGAAACGATTTATAGAGATATTTTGTTAGGTAAATTGAAGGCATATGGTATAACAGGAAGTGTTTTAGATTGGTTTAGAAATTATTTGTCTTAAAGGATGCAAGTTACAAAAGTTAATGACACTATTTCATCAAAAATTGAAAATACATTGGGCGTTCCACAGGGCAGTATCCTGGGACCATTTCTTTTTATTTTATACATAAATGATTTACCTGCCATAGTCAAAAAATGCAAAATTCAGATTTTCGCCGATGACACTATGATTTATATAAGTACTAAAAATATTCAATCTGGTATCTCTTATATAAATGAAGACTTGAAGCTTGTCTCAAAATGGTTAGCATCTAATAGACTAAAATTAAATGCAAGTAAAACGAAAGCCTTGTTAATCGGAAAAAAGCAATGTACAAATGTTCAACTGAATATTGATGGTGAAGATATTGAAATTCGTAGAAAATTTTAAATACCTGGGGGTTTTTGTTGACTCGATTAATTTTTGATATTCATTATGAAAAAGTTATAAATAAGATTAGTAGTAAAGTGGGATATTTATCGAGAGTTTCTGGATGTCTGAGTTCATATAATAAATAAATTTATAGAGCTTGTACGGCAAACCAAACGAAAACATTACCTAAATAAATTGAATAATAACTTAAATGATCCTAAGCGGCTTTGGACAACTATTGATGAGATTACTGGGAAACAAAAGTTAAAGAGTGTGTCACTGAGTTAAATACAACATCGGGAACAGTATTAAAAAATACTCAACAGATATGCGATGAATTTGTACAATTCTTTACTGACAGGCGAAAATTTAGCAAGTAATATACAAGCAAATGTACAAAATACTCAGCCTCCAAAAAGAACTTTGAACTCATTTATTTTGGATAAAGTCGAGCAATGTGAAGTATACACCACTGTTATATCCTTAAAAAATCGGAAAAGTCCTGGGTTCGATGGTATTAAAGGCGAGCATTTGAAAATTATAGCCGAGGACAAAACAGAACCACTCACTTACCTAATCAACAAATGCTTTGAATCTGGCATATATCCCTCAATTTTAAAAAAAGGTAATATAATACCGATACATAAATCGGGAACAAAAACAGATGTTAACAACTATAGACCAATATCAATAATATCCAGTGTAGCAAAGGTTTTTGAAAAAGTTTTATCTACTAGAATGATTCGATACCTCACAAAATTCAAAATTTTAAGTGAAAACCAATATGGATTTACAGAAGGGAAGGCTACATCGGACGCAATAACTAAAATTGTAAATCAAATACATCAAAATATTGATAACAGAATCCCTTCAATCTGCATTTTTGTTGATTTAAAGAAAGCTTTCGACACAGTTAATCACAAATTATTATTAAAAGCATTGGAGAGAATTGGTTTCAGAGGAAACGCGTACTCACTTATCGAAAGTTATTTGTCAAATCGCCCACAATCTGTGCAGATATCAGGATCATTTAGTAAAGAAATGTATATTGAGTGTGGTGTCCCACAAGGAACTGTCTTAGGTCCGCTGTTATTCAATATATATTTAAATGATATTTTCCAAATTAATTGTGTTGGCAAAATAACTAGTTTTGCAGATGATACTGCAATATTATATGAAGGCACTGACTGGTCTGATCTAAAAAATATAATTGAAAATGATTTTATCAAAATTATTCGGTGGTTTAACAGTAGAAAATTAAGCATTAACTACTCTAAAACACATTTTTTACCATTTGGATCTTATGCTAGACATCTGCCAAATTACACAAATTTCTCCTTCAATATTAATGATCAAAAAATGCAAATTAATAGAGTGCCCAACATAAAATACCTTGGAGTGGTCTTGGATCTTCACTTACGATGGGACATCCATGTCAATTATATTTTAAAGAAAGTTAGATTTGTATCCTACAAAATTAAATACCTTGGGAATATATTGACAGAAAAATATCTTGGAACATTATACCATGCACTGATTGAGCCTCATCTCACATATGGTATATTAGCATGGGGAGCTGCATGTTCCTCACATATCTATAATTTAGATGTTTTTCAAAAAGGAATTCTAAAAATGATATTTAAAAAACCGAAACTTTATCCCACTGAAAAATTATACGCAGATGTTCGAATGTATGATATAAGACAGCTTTATTTCTTACACAGTATCACTCACTACCATAAATTTGTAAACACCGACCAAAAAATTAAACATAATCATTATACCAGGTACAAAATTCGTGGCACAGTAGTTCCTCAACCGCATAAATCTATAATGCAGCGATCATATCTCTATTTAGCGCCTAAATTTTATGAAATTATACCTAAAGACTTAAAAGATTTACGTTTCGGAAATTGTTTCAAAAGAAATTTAAAAAAGTGGCTACATTCTATATCTAGGACTGAAATTCATAAACTCAGATACGAACATCAACTAAATACATAATCTACTGTAGATAATTTTTGTCCTTTTTTGTCATTTGCATTCTACAGTTTCAACTTAAATTTATTGGTCCATGTACAGGCGATGCCTTCTATTGGGCCTGTTTTGATTTTATATTTATTTACTCATATTGTTTGTTATCTTTGTACATTGAGTGAATAAATATTATTATTATTATTATATAGCAGAAAAATTATCTATAATACCTTCATTCTTCCAAATTTCTTGTACTGTTCGACTATTCTATATTTAGCAAATAATTCCATTTTTGAAAGACTGCAAATTTTACAAAATAAGTGCATGAGAATAATACTAAATAAAGATAAATATACTCCAATTAGGCAAATGCTTAGCAAATTAAAATGGCTCAATGTAAAAAATTTTATCAAATATCTTGTGATGATATTCATTTATAAAGTAAAAAATAATATATTTCCATCAAGTCTAACTAATTTAACATCATCAAATGTCGACCATCATTTACGTAATACCAGAAATAAAGATGACTTCCATTTAATGACATATAACATATGCTACAAATCTGTATTCCATCAAGGGTTGATTGAATATAATAAATTATACTCGGAGATAAAAGACCAGAAAACTTTGACAAAATTTAAAGTAAAATTGAGAAATCACTTGTTAAATCTACAATTATAGGTTGCCCAGCATTTACATCATACACCACATGGCTTGAATTTACTAGTTCTAAGTTGTTTACAATTATTCTGTTTATGTAGCCAAATGTGCTAAATAAATCTTTCTACTACTACTATTTATCAACAAAGTAAGTACCTTGTAGAACTTCTCTTCCAGCTCTTCATCGTTCATATTTCCGCCCATTTTAAGCAACCTGGTACTTCTGGAATCCGCTTCGTCAAGTGGCTCCTCCATTTTCGGTGGTTCCTCCATGTCGTACTTTCTCGTATAACTACGGAACATCAACGGATGGTAGACGTCCAGTTGCAATTCGGTGATCCAGCTGCAGTGCCAATAGGATAGCTGCGGAAAAACAAAGAAATATCAGTCTCACTCGTAAATAAAACTGGATAATCTTAAAAACAATTTAGCATTGATACCAAGGCCGAACATCTTACTTATTACCCACTGATTCCTGTAACAAAAAAGAAAGGTTGATACGTTACCTCGTGCCATTTTACGAAGAATTCCCTGTGACGTGTTTTCTTTGCATTTTCTTCTTTGTCTTTCTTTTTCGGTTCATCTTCCACCCACTTCCACGTCAAAATTTTGGCCACCTGAAAACCAACAGCTTCATTTCAAAAATCTCGCAAAAATGCCTGTGCGTTTTACGTTCTACTAAGTATGATCACTTTCGGAGCGTTCCGTTGACAACAGTCTAGAAGGTACAAGTCTGGAGATCCAGCAGGCAATAAGCAAAGTCTGCGTCGAACAATACAACGATTTCCGATTCGTTACGGTTAGTTTTTTTCATCATAATTTCCAATGGTCAAAGTAGGTAAAGTAGGTAATAGTTCCAAATCAAAATTCGCTCAAAAAATAGTGACAAACCTTGCCGATAAGAGGAGGGCATCCGCATCTGGGGCACTTCCAGTCTCCGTCAGGGATATCTGTCAAAGGTGGGTTCAGACAATGTGTGTGATACGCAGAAGTACACGAATCGCAGCAAAGTAACTCTCCTCCGTCTTTGCACACCCTAAAAAATACAAATACGGTCTATATTATAATAATATTAGCACTTATTACCTTACATAATTATACTAAGTAACATATAAATCCGAACACCCAGTTTAAACGGTTTTATTTCAATAAAAGTTGGTGAATGTATTTATCTTACTGTAAATAACAACAAAATTTTCAGCCTTATCAGTTGGACATTCCGGTTTTTATACTGCTTTTTTTTTAATTCACTAACGCTCTAAAAATGAATATTTCAGCCGCAGTAAAGAATCAACGTTGGCGGATTTTGGTTCTTGACATCCTTTACGATCGGTTACGATGGCTAGAGTACGGAGACCTGTACGATTTCGTCAACTTAGTGAGTTTGATAGGGGCGGTATAGTGGGACTTCGGGAAGCTGGACTTTCTTTTCGGGCAATTGCAATTAGAGTGCAAAGAAGTGTAGACACTGTGGTTAGGTGTTGTCAGGCTTGGCTTCGAGAAGGCCGTACGCAAAGAGCAAGGGGCACTGGACGCCGCCGTAGAACAACAGACCGTGAAGATCGCCGCCTAAGATTATTGGCCTTAAGGGACCGTTTCTCCACTACCAGGTCCATTGCAAATGAATGGTTTGCAGAACACGGAATACGTATTGGCATGCGAAGTGTTTACCGACGAATGAGAAGTTTTGGCTTGTTTTCATACCGGCCACACTGGGTCCTCCCTTTAACTCGAGAACACCAACGTAATCGCCTTGAGTGGTGCAGACAACGGTCTCTCTGGGATCAGGAATGGATAAGTGACGAGTCTCGATTTTGTTTAGGCATGCACGATGGTCGTGCTAGAGTTAGAAGGCGACGTGGTGAAAGGAGGAATCCACAGTTTTTTGTTGAACGACATGTTCATCACACTGCTGGAGTTATGATTTGGGGTGCTATAGCTTATGGTTCCAGGTCACCTTTAATCTTCATCAGAGGTAGCATGAACGCGCAACTTTATACCCACGAAGTTCTAGAACCCCATCTTTTACCCTATCTTGACACCCTGGCAGATCCAACTTTTCAACAAGATAATGCCCGACCACATGTTGCAAGAGTCACAATAGACTTCTTTCAACATAATGATGTCACATTGTTACCATGGCCACCAAGATCTCCCGACTTATTCCCAATTGAGCACGTGTGGGATATGATGGGTAGGAGATTGCTCAATTTGCAACGTCCTCCTCAGACTCTAGAAGCACTTCGAGAGGAGTTGGTGGTTGCCTGGAATGAGATACCACAGGAGGACATTGACCACCTGATCAGAAGCATGCCTAGGCGCGTTGGAGAATGCGTAGCACATCAGGGTGCATCCACACATTATTAAAGGTCAAAGGGCTTTAAAGCAGTGCAATCATTTTGAAATTTTTATCATTTACTTATTATGCTTCATTAACTACTTATACAAAATTTTATTAAAATAAAACCATTTAAACTGGGTGTTCGGATTTATATGTCACTTATACTTCTTACAAAACCCCACTGTAGAGAAAAGACAAGCCGACGTCGAGTCCAGAAACAAATATTTTATGATGTCGAGATTGTGGAACAATCTACGAGAGGAAGCTTTTCCCAGTTCTACTAACCTTAGGCAGTTCAAAAATCGTATTAACAAAATTTCTTTGGGATCATCATAGCAGCTGCGGTGTTCCGGCATTTAGGCTTCTGCCTGAGCGGCTGCTTCGATATATTATCAAAAAAAAAAATAGCTAATAGCATAACTCACTAAGGATACTTTTAAGACTTCTAAAAGTACGATATACAATAGTACTTTTCAAATTATAGGCTTTAAATAAAAATCGGGAAAATCTGCACCCTATGTTGATCTTTTAGTTTCCGTTACTACGGTTTTAAATTTTTGCATTGCTAGGATGCTGCAGCTAGGCTTTATCGTGAGAAGTACCCCTGGTCATCCCGATCACCGAGTTTTTGTGAATGTGAGGAACGATTCCTAATTCAAGCGCATGGTGAAGGAATAATTTCCTTTCCTTACGAGGACGCCGTACTGGAAGCAGTCGAAGAAGACTCGAGTACCTCGCTCTACATCAAATAGAAGCAAGCAAGGGAGTGTCCAAAAGTACAGCCCACCGAATATTGCTAAATCAAGTAGTTTACACAAACATTTATTTATAATAGTTTGACTTTATATATCATTTTAATATAATAATAATACAAAAAGTATAACCAGTTTTAACAATAATTCCCTAATCAGTGTTTGCAAACACTGGCCCCGAGAATAACAAGACAATAATTAATATCTATGAACTACAGGTACACTGCATTGTTGCTCATAATTTCAACAAATAAATTCATTAACATTTTTACAATCTTTCAATTCTCTAACAAAACTTCTATAGTTATTTGAATCTTTTATACAATGAGGTAAATTATTAAATTTCTTAATTGCGTCTGTGATCGGATTTTTTAAACCTATGTTAGTTCTTGTGGAAATTTGATAAACATTATTTAGTGATCTTGTTTGGTGATCATGCACGTTATGGTAGAACCTAATATTTATGTTACTTTTTAGTAGATTATTTATAATTTTATAAACAAGTTTACATTGTTCCACCTCCAATAACACTCTTAATTTGTTTAAATTTAAATTTGAATAAAGTGTATTAGAACTTGTAAGCCAATCAAAATTAAACAATATTTTCAGAACTTTATTTTGTAAAACTTGAGCTTTATTAAAATTAACTTCACCGCACATACCCCATACTGGCAAGAGGTACCTAAAATGTGTAAGAAAGAAGGCATTATAAATTTGAAATTTGCTTTTGTTGGACATATAATCTCGACTCTTATATAAGGCAGATAGCATTGAAACTATTTTATCACAAATTCCATTTACGTGAAGTGACCAATTTAAACTTTCATCTATCAGTAATCCCAAATATTTAATACTTGACACTTTTTTTAGCGCTATATTATTTATGTTAATATTTAGATTGCTAACTATCTTATTTTTTTGTTTAAATATAATGTATTTTGTTTTTTCAATGTTAATTTTTAATCTATTCGAAAACAGCCATTTAAGATAACTATTCAGGTCATCATTAATAAGATTCGTTAAAGCAATTTCGTCTGTTCCAGTATATACCAGTACAGTGTCATCTGCAAAGGTAAAATATCTTCCCCTCAGATTGGCCAACTTGAGATTCAGTACATAAAGACTGTATAACAGAGGACCAAGAACTGACCCCTGTGGTACTCCATAGGTGCTAGATAACCATTCACTATCAATGTCTCCAAGCTTTATGTACTGTTTTCTGTCATATAAATAAGACTTAATCAAGCTGTACGAAACACCTCTAAATCCCATTTTAAACAATTTATCTAAAAGAATGTCTACGCTTACTACGTCAAAAGCTTTTTTTAGGTCAATGAAAACAGCTACAACTATTTGTTGTTTATCTAGAGCCATTGAAATGTAGTCCACAAAATCAACAACCGCACTAAGTGTGCTACTGTTCGTTATAAAACCATATTGAAATTCATCAATCAATATATTGTGAGTAACAATGAAAGATAACATTCTTTTTTTTATTAATTTTTCTATAATCTTAGAGAATACACACACCACTGAAATAGGCCTGTAATTGTTCATACATTTAATATCTCCCGACTTAAAAAGTGGGGTTATTTTAATTATTTTCAATTCTGATGGAAATATTCCTTTTTGTATAGTTTCATTGATTAATCGTACTAAAACAGGTATTAAGTATTCTCCAAGATTATTTACATCCTTAACCGTGATACCGTCATATCCAGGTGCTGAGTTTATTTTTAGTTCTTTCACAACTTCCAACAACTCTTCTTTATTAGTCAATGTTATCGAAATAGAATCTTCGTT
The DNA here is from genome assembly GCA_963669975.1 of Acanthoscelides obtectus. NCBI lineage: Eukaryota > Metazoa > Arthropoda > Insecta > Coleoptera > Chrysomelidae > Acanthoscelides > Acanthoscelides obtectus. The sequence goes on along the minus strand of CAVLJG010000001.1, from coordinate 122,413,269 downwards.
GTGAACCTCACCAACAGAAATAAACTCATTCAACTGCTGAATCTCTGCTTCCAAATTTTCAACAATTGATCCACCGACCCGAGAAAAGTATTTATTTAAATTGTTTGCAATATCAAGTTGAGTGTTAATAATGTTATTTTCAGTTACTAGTTGATCAATCCTTACTTTATACTCCTTATTTTTTATTATGCTGTTTATAAAAGCCCATTGTTTCTTTACATTGTTTCCAGCTAAGCTCCATTTAGTTTGGAAATAACGGTTCTTCAAAGCACGTATTTTATTGTTTATTTTATTTTTGATGTTTTTAAATTCAGAGATGATAGTTAAGCCTTCTGGTTGGTTAATCTTTCTTTTATATAATTTATCTCTTTTTTTTATAAGCGCGTTTTTAGCTCTATCTAGTCGTTGTATTAGTTTTGTTTTACGATAATCAGTTTTTTCTTCAGGACTTCAAATATAGGATAGGCAAGAGGCAAATTCACACTATTTTCTAATTCCAGTCCAAATTAGCCTCGACTCGCAGCAAGTTAGGTTTTCAAGAAAAGGAAAGATTTTTCGAAAAGGAAAAGTGATAAGAACAAAAGTAATCACTCGTTTCATTCTTCCATTTAAGAGGAATATTCATACACAATTTCAGAGCTGTACTTACAGTAATGGACAAATATGAATATTTACCTAAATACCTTTAGAAAACGAATTCATACATCCTTGCTCCATAAACAAATGCGTTATTATTAGAAAAACTAAATTCCTTGTTTTTACATTATATGCTATGAACACAATACAAGTCTGAATATAAGCACTTTTTTATGAGGAACAAAAATATGTAGACGAATTCTTTTCAACATTAGTTTAGTACAGTTTCGTGTCAGAAGAGGATTAGTTTGTGTTCATCAAGTATTGTGGAATAAGTTGAGTGATTTTAAGACCATGCCACCTGGTCCAGAAATTTCTTTCAATGTGAAAACTAAGATCATTGAGTTATATACTGGCCAAACAAATAACAGAACCACTTGCTTATATCATTAACAAATCCTTCCAATCTGGAGTATTTCCATCAGCTTTCAAGACAGCAATCATCATACCTATCTATAAATCTAATGATAATACGGACGTCACTAACTATCGACCTATTTCACTTATATCAAGTTTAGCTAAAGTTTTTGAGAAATTACTCCTTAATAAAATGATTAATTTTCTTAATAAATTCAAAATTATAAATTCAAATCAATATGGTTTTATAGCGGGCAAATCTACAACAGATAATAATAATAATAATAATAATAAATGTCTTTATTAATCAGCATACATCAGTGAGGCGAAGTTTAGCCAAATGGCTACTCTTACACTTAACCTCACTGTGTACGAAAGAGTAACACAGTTAAACTCGATACACAAACAAACAATAGTAATAATAAGAAAAAGAAACAAATGCACACTTGAACTATTAATATAATAATAATAATAAAGTGTCATAAAAATAAAACAAACCAACAACTCAAACACTGAAAGACGATTGCATTTCCAATAGCTGTTTTCCAACTGATTTCTTAAAAGAGAGTAAACTTTCTTGTTTGTTAGCCGCACTGACTGAATTGTAAAGCTCAACAGCATTATACGTGAAAGATCTCTGATATAATGAGGTGTAGTGAAGAGGAATATTGACGTAACCTTCTTGAAATTAAATTCCTACGCGGAACTAACTTATTTGCAGGGTAAATAGGTCTCTTGGTAACGACTGTTTTATGTACAAAAACCAACATATGAAACTTGAAAAGATTACTGAGCTTCAGCCACCCCAGCTCACAGATCTTGGATGTAACATGGCTATACCTACGAAGGCCGAAAACAAAACGACAACAATTTTGAATTTTCTGCAATCTGGTTTTTGTTATGGATTCAAGACAAGGATAAAACAGTATAAAACAGTAAAGCAGCTTAGACATAACTGGGGTATTAAGTATAGTAGATGAAATAACCCAAAACATAGATGGAAAAGTACCATCGATATGCGTATTTGTGGACTTACAAAAAGCGTTTGACACAGTTAACCACAATATACTTTTGGAAATCTTAGAAAGAATAGGTTTTCGTGGAAAGATGTATACGTTAATGGAAAATTATTTATCAAATAGACCGCAATCAGTAAAATTATTAAGCTCGTATAGTAAAGAAATGTTTGTTAAATGTGGTGATCCACAAGGTACAATTTTGGGTCCTCTGTTATTCAATATTTATTTAAACGATATATTCAAAATTAACAGTACTGGTAAAATAGTCAGTTTTGCAGACGATACTGCTATACTCTATAAAGGTAAGGATTGGAACGACTTAAAAGATATTATCCAAAATGACTTTTGCAAAATTATTCAGTGGTTTAATAACCGAAAATTAACAATTAACTTTACTAAAACTCATTTTTTACCATTTTCATCACTATCTAATCATCTACCAAAATATAACCACCTTCGGTTTAAGGTAAATGATAAAAATATAAAAATCAATAGAGTTAATGATACAAAATATTTAGGAATTTATCTAGATCCCCACTTGAGATGGGATGTACATATTTCTCACATACTAAAGAAAATTAGATTCATAGCATATAAAATAAAATTTCTAACCGGTATATTAACTGAATATTATCTACGAATAATATATCAAGCTTTAGTCGAGCCACACATAACATATGGTATAGTAGTATGGGGTGCTGCATGCACGACATACTTTAACGATTTAGATGTACTTCAAAGAAGAATTTTAAAATCAATGTTAGGCAAATCAAAATTATACCCAACTAATGACTTATATAATGATGCACAAGTATATGATACTAAACAATTTTACTTCTTACATACCATCACTCATTATCACAAAACTATTAGTGAACACGACATAATTAAACATAATCATAAAACCAGATATAAATTACGCGCAAAAAATGTTCCTAAACCAAACAAATCCCTAATGAAACGATGTCACCTGTATATAGCTCCAAAATTGTACGAACATTTACCAAATAATTTAAAACAATTACGCAATACATTAAGCTTCAAAAAAAATTAAAAAAATTTATTAACACGATTGGGAGAAATCAAATTAATAAAATAATCTCAAATATTACACAATAAATGCTCTACCATTCTTACCAATAATTTCTTTTTTCTCTCTATTTTATTATATTTTGCAATTCAACATACATATGATCCATGCACAGGCGTTGTCCTCCTATGGATATATTATGTTTATTTACTCGTTTCATGTTCCCTGTATTTTAGAGTAAATAAATATTATTATTATTATTATTATTATACAAAGATGGTCAACGTCAAGTCGACATTGCCAAAAATTTTAAGCTGAAGTGTAAAGCAGTTTGGGCAATATTGAACAAATATAAACATAAAGGTATCTTAGAAGCCTCTAAGAGAAGTGATTGGAGCATCTGTGACTGGAAAAGGGTATGTTTCAGTGACGAATCCAAGTTCAATATGTTTGGATCAGACGTCCTAGTGGACAAAGATTGAACCCCAAGTACACTTTGCCCACTGTCAAACATGGAGGCGTGTCTGTTATGGTTTCGGGGTGCTTTTCGGGGTTTGGGATGGGACCTTTACACAGAATAGATGGCATTATGGATAAGCTTGCCTACACAGACATACTAAAGCATGTCACGTTACCCTATATGGAAGAAAATATGCCTTTAAGATCAATCTTCCAGCAAGCTAATGACCCGAAGCACACTTCAAATCTCGCAAAGAAAATCTTTCTGGATAAAAAAATTCCAGTTCTCAAATGGCCTTCACAGTCTCCCGATATAAACCCCATTGAAAATCGATGGGAATACTTAGATAAGCAAATACGAGATAAAAATTATTCAAACAAGGAAGGACTTTTTGCCGCTTTAGAGCAAAAGTGGAGACAGATTGATGAATCTTATATCAACAAGCTTCTACAATCTATGCCGAGACGATGCCAGGTGGTGATTGATAATAATGGTTATGCTACAAAATATTAACACAAATATGGTTGGTTTTCTATAATTCAATGAACTTTGCTTCTTTTTTCTATAATTGTTTTGCTTTGTCTTTATATTTTGTCCTTCATAGTTCCGGTTTTTTCAATTAATTTTTTATTGAAGGGAGTCTTATGAATTTATTTATGTATAAGTGAGTATTATGCTATAACGTATTATGTATACAGGTTGGTGTATTAATTAAACAAGTTAAAAAAGAAATACAGCACACTTGTCTATATACTTTTGTCCATTACTGTATATTTGTTAACAAGTTCCAGTTGAAAAAAAAATGCACAATAAATGCTATGAAAAAAATGATAACATTGTTTTTTAGTTATCACTATACACACAATGAAATTATCCGATGAAAAGGATTTAGAATACTGCTGCAAACAGGAGGTTGAAAAAATCTAAAAAAGGGACGTACCGCCTTAATGAGGCTAGCCCAAATCTATTTAATAGAACTTTGTAGTCACATCCACGCTCCGGTTAAAATGTCATTCAACAAACACAACTTCCATCGATTCATACAATTTTTTGCGAGCAAAGGCAACCGCTTCCTTCCAACTGACACATCAAACCCGGTTAAATCATCTTGAATCATAAAAGTACCTGCAAAATTCTTGATGTTCGTCATCATCCTGGTCCTGAGCTCCCTCATTTTCGCAATGAGGACAGCTCCATTTACCTTCGGGTGTTTCCTCCAATTCTGGCTCGAGACATACAAGATGGTAGGCTCTCGGACAGGTGTCGCAGAGGATAATCTCCCCACCTTGTTGACATACTTCACAGTAATCTTGGTGTTCGTAGGGTTCCTCTTCGTTCTTGCCGCTCTTTGGCTGTAATAAATTTAATAAATATAATGTGTAGACATTACAAGTATGTCATAATTCATCAATGAATCAATTTAGGACAATACACATCAACAATCTAAGAAAAGCTATCTCAAAATTGTAATCTAATTTCAAGTGAGTATCTCTCAAAATTATTATTGTTGGTGAGTCTACTACTCTGCAAAAGCTTTTTACCTTCCTCCTTCTTTTGGTTTTGCTTCCAAATTTGGTCTTCGCCTTCCTCCTTGGCGCCGGAGGTTCATCCTCGCCTTCAGCTTCTGCTGCAGCTTCCTTGCTTTTCTTTTCTTTATCTTCAGCTTCCTGAAGCATCTGTTCAAATTCTGCATCGGAGTCCCTGTCGGAGCCTCCCGCGGGGCTAGCGTCTGCCTCTTCGTCCTTCAAAAACGGCAACAAAAAAGGACTGATTAAGAAATATCTACAGAATTTACATACATAGATCTGATCAGAATTGGGCCAGCTACAAAGATTTGAGAAATTATGCCCTTGCATCGCTTAGAAGAGAGAAAAAAGCATATATGTCACGTTTTGGGAATCTTGACTCTAGTCAAGCTTGGAAACACCTGAGGAGGATGAATGTGGTAGCCCAGAAACATGTTGCGATACCTCCCAGTCTCCTTGAGCCTAACATTTTAAATAATTATTTTCTTTCAATTTCCCAGCCAGCTGCAGCTTATCCAAATTTGATTGATAGTGTCTCTAACTCTTATAGCGATAGACGCCATACACCGGATACAACTCTGTTTGCTTTTAAACTCCTTATTCAGCAAGACATCGTCAATATAATCACTCACATTAAGTCTATGACATGTGGCTCTGATGGTCTAACTTTAAATATGGTTTGCTTATGTTTGCCTGATACCATAGACCATATCACTCACATTATTAATGTCTGTCTTGAAACAGGTTACTTTCCTGCCAGTTGGAAAAATGGTATTATTATTCCAATAGCTAAAACTAATCATCCAGAACAATATTCGGATCTCAGGCCAATTACCTTATTATGCTTTCTATCAAAAATACTCGAAAGAGCTGTCTACTCACGACTAGTGGAGTTTTTAGAACAAAATCACTTATTTCCTCTACATCAGTCAGGTTTCAGAGCTGGTTACAGCACTACTTCCTCTGAGCCAAGCTACAAGGACCTCGAGTATTCAAGGCGACATCTAACCGCAACCAGTGGCGTGGTTGAATTTTTTAATATGTTACTGCCCAACAGTTCATATTGATATACCAAAATCCCATGCATGAATATTTGTAATTTTCTTACCGAACTGCCGCGTTTCCTTTTCCCAAGCTTGATCTTGAGAGTAGGTACTTTGGACGCCTTTCTTCCTCTTTTCCCTTTAGGTCCTCGTTTCTTCTTTTGTTTTTCCTCTTCCTCGTCTTCCTCATCTTCTTCATCTTCATCATAAGGTTCAGATTCAGCCTGAAAAAAAAATCAAGAAATGCCCAGTGAATGCAACATCGATAATCATGAAGAATTCACTGTTTTGTTGTTTGACAACCAGCACAAAGTCCACTTCATTTCGTTTAAATTTGCTTGGCATTGTGATGTTGGACGCTCTAGATTTGAAACATTAAATTAAACCAGTAAGTGTACAGATTTTGACGTCTCTCTGTATTGTGTTTCAGACATGATGCTACCACATCCACATCTACATATATATATACAGGGTGACTTTGAAGTTGAGTCATTAATTTTCAGATAATGATTGTAGAAGGAAGATAAACCAAAATATGTGTGTAAAAATAAAAAAAAAAAAAAATTTTACCTTGTTTTATAAAGTATCCTCCCGACAAGTATTTCAGTGCGGACCTGTATTTGATCGTGAGGTCTTGGAGCACCGGCATGCCGTCCCCTGTGAGGTCTTAAGTCACCTGATTCACGAGCCCCTTGTACTACATTAACAAAGGCACGAGGGGTTGGTTGCACTCGATTGGGAAACCGATCCGCATAAACGTGTGCCATTTTTTATTTCGTTTGAGCCACGCAACAGACACCACTATTCACTCACGCGTTACCGACTGACACTGACTGTATACAACTGAATAAAATAATTGTAAAAACATCGTTCCAAATTCTTTCGCTTTTTTGTTTCCGATGCGATGAACCGATAAGGCGGATTATATCCGTTGTTGCCAAACACGAGCACATAATATTATTATTGAGACAGGGCGGTACTCAAACTTCCAAAGGGCTATAACTTTGTTACTTTAATTTTACCAGAAAAATGGTAAAGGAAAAAACATTTCTTTTGATCAGATCTACTCACTGTTAAAATAAATGACTCAACTTCGAAGTCACCCTGTATATATATATATATATATATATATATAGTATTCATAGCTAATTGTCTTGACTGTTAGGAGAAATATCCTTGAATTTCTTTGGGTAGAAGGTAAAGTATTGCAAACGTACACTCTTATAACTTAAACTCAAGCTTTCGAAGATCTCTGTCTTCATCGTCTGGAGTAAGTCGGCGAGATTGTTGCTGAAATTGTTTTTAAACAACAGTGACGGGAACACATAGTCGACGAATAAAAATGACAAACATAGAATATCCTACCTCCACAATTTTTGCGGCAGCCTCCTTGGAAGCCCTAGGCCTTCTCGGCGTTTCCTCCGACGGCGCGGCCGACGACGACGATTCGGCGTTCTCGGACTGCAGATTAGGATTCTGGTTGGAGAACTCTCTCCATTTCGCCGCGACCAGCATCATAAGTTTGGACATCGGCACTTTCGGGTTCTCCTTGGCCAGAAGTGGTCTCACGTACTGCTGGAATAACTTGTAACTGGTCAGGTTCTGGAACTCGGTATCGTTGTAGTCGAGTTCGACGTCTGTTAAGCCGAATGTCGAGCAAACTTCCTCGATCGTTGGCATGCCTGCTGAAAGGAAAAGTCATGGTCACTGTGTTCGTCTCATAACCGTTTTACATCAACAAGTTCTTATTTCATGAAGAGATCCACAAAGTACACTTTTTACACTTTTGAAATTTGGTCATGAACTCAATTCATGAAGAACTTTAGACAGATGAGGTTATACACCTCCACTGCTAGCTGCTCCTGTTGAATAGGAGAAAGAAATTTGAAAAATTTTACATATTGAGTCTATCAATTTCATTGGATGCATTCACAAGTGTATAAATATCAAAAGCTATCAGAAAGTCTTGAAACACAATAGGTTATTCTCACCACCACTGACTTTCAGAGCAGCTTAAGTTAGGCAGCCGAAATTCAAGGTGATGAAACTGTATTTTTACATAAAGTGGATTGTGGCAGGATGCCATTTGGAACATTTTTATGAAATATCTCATTTTATCAGAATTTTATAGCCCTTGAGTGAAAATTCACCATCTTTCAAAATGAGGCTGGCAAATTGAAGTGTTTTTGCCACTAAATCACATACAACTCGACAACTATTCATCAAAACACTGCAGTATGTGTTATCAATTTTCTATTTTTGAAATGATTCATCTGAATGTGCAATGGCATATGGACATGAAGCATACAATTGTAGGTTTACCTCAAGTAATGTCTCAAGGTCATCACTTTAAATATTGTATTTTCTAAGAATTACCTCCACCACCTGACGATTCACTTGGAACAGGTGTTGATGGTGTAGATTGATGTTTAGTAGATCCCTTTTTTCTTCCTCTCTTGCTGCTACTAGCCACATAATCCGAGTCATTACCAGCATTTTCTTCTTCAGCATAGTCACTTTCCTATAATTGATTTATTAATTTTGATGATCAGATGAGTATTAAAAAAATTACCTCTCCACTATCATTTTTCTTTTTCTTCTTTTTCCTCTTTGCTCTCTTTTCTTCTCCTTTTGCTTTCCTCTTTTTACCTTTCTTCTTTTTTCTTCCATCCTCAGGCTCATAGTCATCATCTTCATCCTTAAAAATCAAGTGGATTAAGATCAAGGAAAAAATAAACAATATAGGATTATTAAAGTAATAGAACATAATATACTGTTGCGAAAAATTACAAAGATATGGCATTAGAGGTCCAGCACTTTCTTGGATAGAGTCACACCTCAGCAATCACAGGCAAAAGGTAAAACTATTAGGACATAATGGTACAGCTATTTAGAATGAGCTTATTGTTAAAACAGGGGTGCCTCAGGGCAGTATATTAGGTCCCACATTGTTTGTATTTTTTTAAATGACATGCAGTACGCATATGACACATAGCTTCTACAAATCCTGAAAATGCATGTTAACAGGGACAGTGTACAAACCTGTTTTATAATAATAGGCTAATTCTTAATAAAACTAAAACTTTTGCTATGTGTTTTCAAACAAGTCACTGTAGAACAAATTACAAATACAACGATCACATTGTCTAACAATACTAGATTTCTTGGTGTTGAATTAGATAGTTACCTCAGGTCAGACAACAATACAGTTATTTAAGAAATAAGCTCAATAATGTATGTTATTCTACAAGAATTATATCTTAATATTTGGATAGAAAAACTCAAATTTTGAATCTAGATTAATTATGTTATTTGGAAACTTGAAATTTTTATAATACAAAAGACATTGAGTAATATTTTGGCATTGAAGTTAAATGAATCATGTACGAGCCCCCTCCCACTTCAGTTGGCCCAACTATTGAAACCTTAGTTTTTTCTTATCAAACACAAATAATAAAAATGTAGGAGGGTGTTATAAGTTTAAAATGTTAACAATGAATATTTTGATAATATATAGTAGAAAACACCTTATCACTCCCTAATCAAATTTGCAGCATAAAAATAACATGTTGCAATTACAGCATATCAACCAATTTTCATTTCAATGCAAAATAAGTCTATAACGCATAGTTGGCTGTGAAAATAAAAGCCATGACAATTGTTTTTATTAATCACAGCTGTCAGAATACGTTTAACATAGTTTTGGGTAGTTGGGTTTTCCAAATGTCTAGAGGAAAGGTTATTAGTGAGAAAATTCGGTTACTAATAATTAAATTTTTTAATTCTGGGAAATCAAACTCAGAAAATGCAACTTTGTTAGACTTATCGTGGTACAGTGTGAGAAATATTGTTAGAAGATATAACGTAACTGGTTCAGTTAATATTAAGCCACGATATGTGAAAAAAAGTAATATCACAAAAGAGCATTAAGAAGAATAATCGTGAAAAACAGGCGTGCCAATTATTTACAATTAAGTGCTCTGTGGAGTGACGCTGTTTGAAGGAGAATTTCGAGATCCACAACTCATAGAGAGGCTCACAAACTAGGATTTAGCACTTGCAAGGTATGTTTTCTTATAAAAAAAGTGAAGTAAAAACCCTAAAGGTGCACAACTTGTTTATAGGCCAAAGAAAAGCCACTATTAACTCCACTGCAAAAGAAAAATCGGCTTAGATGGGCTAAAGAACATAGACAATGGACAATGGCGCAATACAATGGAGTGATGAGGCCCGATTCGAAGTTTGTGTTGGTGACAGTCGCAGTAGAGTTATTCGCAAAAAAAAATTAAGCATTCCACGTTGACTGTCTGAAGAGAAAAGTGAAATTTCCAGCATCCATTATGCTCTGGGGCAGTATGTCATCAAAAGGAGTAGGAAAACTTCATTTTATTGATGGAAATGTGGATACAAACAAATATTTGGCAATTTTAGAAGAATCGCTTTTACTAGTGATGGAAGAATGTTAGACATCCGGCCAAGATTTTGTGTTTCAGCAAGATGGTGCAGCGTGCCATACCTCAAAAAAGCTATAAAATGGATGGAATAAAATAATGTACCACTTTTCAAATGGGTTTCTAGCAGTCCAGATCTGTCATCTATTGAAACTTTGTGGCATGAGATGAAAAGGGTTCTACGACAACATCCTGCTCGTACAATCACCGAACTGAGGCAAAAGCTTCAAGAAATATGGGATTGTTTTACACCAATTTTTTGGTTAACACTACGCCCCAAAGAATTTCAGCCGTAATAAAAAATAAAGGTGATGTTACTCAATGGTAATCTTTCAATTGTTGCTTTGTTAACTTCGCGCATTTATTCGCACATTGTTTATTTGTTCAGATGTTCTATTAGTTGTAGGTCTAAGTGATTTCAAATATGTATTTTTTACGACTAGAGTGTATCTAAAATGTTATTGAGAAAATAAATTGTTTTAGAAGTAAATAGTTTTGTCATGTTTAGTTTATAAAGGCATATTTTGGTACAAACCTTGAAGTGGGCCAACTGAAGTGGGAAGGGGCTCGTACATGAGGGTACAAGTGTGTAGAATCCAAATTGAACATCAAATTGATGCTAGGATCTATGTGGCGCCCCAAGCGACCCATTATTTACCTCAAGAGATACATAGATCAAAAGATCAAACATGGCTTAGGGTAAACATACCTTTAACTCAAAATTGTTAAATTGGAAACCTTGCAAAATTCTTCTACAAACAATACTTGCCAACAAAAGAAAAGCACAATTTATGAAATGCACCTTATAAAAAAACGTAAACATTAAGATAAGGTTAAACTTGCTGTACTTACTGCTTTAGGGGCTGCATCCTCGGAATCGTTTTCGTTGTCTACCTGATCACCGGCCCCCTCGTTGCCGGTGTCTTCAGGGGCCTCATCGTCCCCTGAAAACCGCAAAGGGGTCAGAATGACATCGCTTGAGACATGTGGACAATGGTCAGTGTCATCTGACCTCGTGTTTCCGGAGGGAAAATACGAATTTTCTAACCCCAAAATGCATATATCGCTTTTCACATCAAATTACATAATTTGCAATCTGCCAATCTCTTTGTTTGATATCCTCCATTTTGTTAAGGGTCAGGATATGCCCGCGCTCTGTCACAAAAATAATGAAAATCCACCTCCCCCTTCCCCCCGCTAGCTAATATGCCTCATTACCATTTTATAATTACGCCGTTTTTCCACCAATTTTTCGTAGATTTTGATAAATTTGCACTTCCTAACGTTCAGCACGGTCTCTAATTAGTGTGTTCAATCAAAAATCAGGTTCATTATGAGTATTTTAAAACGTAAACACACATTTGAAAGCGGCTTACGTTTACAGCACGACCACGGTACGGAAGAAAACAAAACTTACCGGCAAAAGACTCGTCAATCTCCTCGTCTGATGCCATTTTTCACGAATGGTCACAAACCAACACAAAATACACTAGAAACTCAACTATTTTCCTAATTAAACACAAAAAAATCGTCAAAAATTGCAATGATTTTCCTAGTGCAAGCGTTCTTGTTCTTTCTCTCTCCGCGTTCCTCTTTGTCGCTTCTCCCACCACCCGGTATTACAAACGTCACTCAAAAAGCATGCGCCATTCTTATTTCTATCTTCATTCTTTCTGTCTACGTTTTTTCATCTTGGTTTCTCTTATTGACATTGTTCTTTGCATTATTGGTTGCATAAAGCGAATACCACATTTTCTGATACGGGGGTCGTAGGAAAAATACTAGCAAGTAGATTTGCTTCTATAAAGTGTAGGTATCTTCTATTATATATGATGGCCACCCTTTGGCATATATGAGGGTGGTAGGTAAAAATATATATATAACTGTACTCCAATAAAAACGAGCGAGTTGAAGAACAAGGATTTTGACAAACATTTCAACAATAATCAACTCTTTTCTGAAGCATTCTTACCTAGTTTTAGGAAGTCCATATTACAGCTGAAAATGGCAGTCACCAATCAAATCAAAACAAACAAGTATACAAATACATTTTTATTTAGATATAATCTGATTTTATACAAAATATCTTTACAACTATAATATAATAAATATCTATGAATAAGAAAATAGCTATATTAAATACATACATTAGCAAAGCATACATTCTGCCATATCCTGATGAACTAACTTGCAAATACAATATACAGGGTGTTTGTTACATAAAGCAACAAATTTTTTTGGGTAATTGGGGTAACTATTTAATTTTTTTTATTGAAAATTGTAATGCAAATGATACAATGTAGACAATATAATAATACAGATCAGATATCATAAACTTCAAATCAACTTGAACAAGGGGCATTCCCAAACCCAACTATTTATTGATTTGCAGTTACTATTACTCTAATCAAATGCTGGCAGTCATTTCAAAAATTGTAAGTGTAACAGATCTTTTACAAAGCTAAGTTCCAAAAAAGGTATAGTTTTTTAGTTATCCATTTTTATATTCCAATTTTTTTATACGTTTCACACAATATTACTATTTAGGATGATGGTAAGTTCTTTTTTTAGACTATTTTTGTATGAACTGTTCATTTGTACTGACTGATCATGCATGTTTATTTTGTACTTTCATTACAAAGAGAAAAGTTATAATATTTATCAGCTAAACAACAAAAAAATTATGTCCCAGTAACTGGATCTTTTAGAGCTTTGTAATTTTCAATAAACATTAGTAAATAATAGCCTCTCTAATTACTCAAAAACTTATCAGTTCATGTACCAAATACCCTTAATTCTGCATAATATCGCAATTATTGACAGAATGATCTCAATATGGAAAAAATATATAGCTCTCTATAAAATAACACCTTAATCATAAAATACATTGCTTACAATAGGGAAGTTTAGTATTTTTTGAAATCTTATATAGCACCATAAGAAGTACTTAACAATTTCCCTTTTTACAGTTTTTGGGTATTTAAGTTGCCAATATATTTATAAAAATATCAGTGAATTTTTAACAGAAGCCTAGAGTATGTTTCTGTGTGCCCATGTGCAAATACACTTCTCATTCATATTGTCACTTCCAATAGAATAAATATTAATAAAGATATCTTACACTTATTATGCACTGGCAGATGAATACTTTTTAATATGGCAAATTATTGATTTGTAAATAACACTATAAAATAATTATCTAGTTTGTATTATTTCATGTCCTTTGTATTGTTACCTATTGAAAAAATCCAAATCTAGCCACAGGAGTTATGAAAACATACCATGCAAGGTTGTTAGTCTTTAAATACTTCCAACATAACTAAATATTGCCGAATAGAGTAAAATTTCTATATGCATTAAAATATTCATAAATGTAAATTTGATGCACTGGCTTATACTGCATTTCTTTGTTATAAAGCACCGAATAATATACAACTACTAATAATTTATAACGGTACAACCTGCTTTATGGTGTTCCATAACCTCCAGCTTCAAAAGACCAACAGTTTCTTTAAGCTGGTTTACCATAGATCCTAACTCTACATTTTCATTTTTCAGCTGCTTCACTTTATCCTCTAGCTTTGAAATTCTTTCCAGCTTCCTTGACCTGCATTTCGATGCAGCCAATCTGTTCCTTTGTCTTTTGCGCTCCAGCTTCAAACGTTCCTGGTACTCCATATCAACTGGAGAAGTAGGAGGACTTTGATTGAGGTTAGGTACAGTTTGGGGCTCTTCCTTGATGTGAGGTATGAAAGAATCGTTGTAAATGGTGCTGCTGTTGCTGTCAGAGCCTTGTTGCGAACCGCTGTTGTGTAAATGGCTGAGCGCTTCAACGAAGGGGCCGACAAATCTTTCTTGCTCTACTGTGACATTACGAGGGAATAGTAGTGAAGGGGTGGGCGTGTTTGGCAGGTCATTGCTCAAAATCATGCTTTCCAGCTCAGGGGTGCCTACGTTTAGCATTTTTAAGTCTGGAGAGGACAGAACCTGGTTATTGGACAGTGGTAACGTAAGATTCTTCTTCTGATTGAAGTCCAATGTGAGGTTGCGCTTCATGTTGGTAATGTTGCTTTTCTGTTCTTCGTTATTGTTTAACTGACTCATCTCAGTTGTTTTTGAAGAGTTCCCAACCCAACCAACTCCAGAGGGTGAAAAATAGATGCACTGGTAACAACACTAAACACAACAGGAAGTAGTATACTTCACTGCTAATGTCCATACAACTCTGGAAAGAAACGAAACTCGTATTTACTACTTGAAGGTTGAAAATAGTGGGTAAAAAGAGAATGAAATGATACTTACGGGTTTGTGTACGACAATGCGAAGTTGTTTCTTTCAGGTGGTCGAATGAGTCATGCGTTGAGGTGAAAAAATACACAAAGCAAGAGGAATGTAAAGATTTCTAGCCTTTGTTCTAGGAATAAATTAGTATTTTCATAACAGATAAGAGGCTTGCTACAAGAAATGACGTTTTAGGATTTCAGAAACAGAATGACATCATCCCATGTTGCCAGATTTACGTAGCCTCACCCTGTTCTAAATATGTCGTAATTTACTGTCCAAAAGAGAACCCAAGCTGATTTTTAAGTGAAATTTTACTTATTTCTAATTTATTACTAGTTATGATTTTTTATAAATGTTTTGCTCATTGAAAATGTCATTCGCGAAATTGGGCGACAGTGCAGTTTGGCAACCGTGTGTTAAGGTCGTAGATAAGGGGAGGGATTTCAGGCAGGACAGGACTGAGCTGAATGTGATTGTCAAGAACATTTATCCGATTTCAAAAATCAGCATATACAAAATTGGGAGAAATAAACTTTTTAAATAGGCAAGATATATTATAGTAATATAGCGCTATACCTCAAAGGTTTGAGTCTTGTAACAAATATGCAATTTTGGATTACAATGAAATAAAAAAACTAAAAAACACGCTAACTGAACGAAAAAGTAGAAATTAATTTTCAATTACAAAGAGTTTATATTACAGCAGTAGATGGTGACCTCAAAATAAAATTATAATAAAATTTAAATTATTAACAGAGGAACAAGCGTGTTTATCGGCAACATTCGCAATGAACAAGGTGAGAACGCACTTCTTAGATCTATAAAAGAATGTATCAATTCTGGCGGTCCTAATAAGGATAATGGACTGTTATAAAATTATTCCATTGTCATTGGTCCTTGATACGTGTGTGAAGTTCCAAATTAATCAAACTTCTGGAAATTGGTGAAAATTATGGTCTAAGATTCTGTTACAGGCCAAGCTAAAAATCAAATTCACCATGTTAGAGATACACTCCAAAATTTATTTTGTTTGTATTTGCTGAATTGTCCATTAAAAAAACATTATTTTCATCAATTTATTTATACAAAAACATATCTATAATACAGTCTCTTAATGTAATTTGAGCATAATTTAAATTAAAAGTACATGCATCAGATATGCAAATCATACACACATAAGTTAATTCAAACATTGCTCTGCCCATCAAACTTGCTTTATCTGTTTCATAACCAAAACACAAAACTTTTTAACATGTCATTCAGTTGATGCTTTTGCTGGTAAGTCTTCATTGGGAATTGAATTGAAGATCTTTATCCTAAGAGCTGAATTAATTCTTCTTTGTATTTCATAATCTACACTATCAGTTGCTGGTTCCAAGTCATCTAGAAAAGACCAGTATATGAGAATGTAGGATTTAATGATCAAATATACAATAATGTGTAAGCACATCTTGAGGCAAATGTCACATGATCAGTATATACTCTTACTATGATCTGTCAGTATTTACCTTGGAATGTGATAATTTATTAACTGTGCAGTCAAGATGTCAGTCATTATGGATGTGTAAGGGTATTTAGAAAAACAAACATAAGTTTGGAAAAAATATTAACATTATTTTGTACTATTTCATGTACCTAAATTAAAATTGTGAAGGAACATATAATACAATTATCAAAGTCTACCTTTGGCTCCAGTACTGATACAAGGTTTATCTTATCAATATTCAAATTCTCTTAAAATGAAAACACGCGTTTTTTTAAATACCACAGTTTTTGTAATGACAAAAGTATGGAAACATTTCAATTTTTGCCGTATTTATTCGTTCTGCAATACTCTGATATTGCGTGCGATAAATATTAACGTCACTGAGAATGGAAAAAGTGAAAGAATTTTAAAAAAATTAAGAGACAAAGTAATTGAACTATTTAGACACAAATGTTGATACTTCTCAAAGATTAATAATGAACAAAGGAACGATTTCAAAAATTATTAACAAATGTCAAGAATACGGATCAACAGCAACGCGGCCCAGCTGCGGGAGACTGAAAAAAACCGATTATGTTTTGGATCACTACATTAAACTTTTGTCCCATGATGAATCCTTGAATGCCAGCCACACAGATTTTCAAAAGAATCGTGGAAGAGGGAGCCGAGAAGTTTTTTGTCAGAACATCATGGTTTGGAGCTGTTTTGGAAAGGGTCCAATTGTTGAAATAGTTGGGCAAATGGACCAACAACTGTACAATGATGTTCTTAGTGAACACATGCTCCCTTTTGCCTTTACGATGGAAATTCCAGCAAGATGATGACCCCAAGCATACCTCAAAATTTGTAAAGGACTATGCTATGCTACCAAATCTAACTAAACAGTATTTTTCAAATCTTTTTGTAGAGTTTGTAATAAAAAATATGTTCCCATACTTTTGTGGTCTCATTTTCGGTCATAAAGTAATATGAAAGTATTTTAATACCACAGCAAACACAAATTGTGATTTGTATCCTCAAGACTGTGAGCAAAATATATGAAAAAAATAGTCCTTGATGATAAAGAATAAAAAATTAGCGCACTTTTCAAAAATTACTAAGAATGTTTCCAATCTTTTGTCCGCTGCTGTAGGTACAGATCACTGAAAATACTGATCAAGTCACATTATCCTAAAATATACCATATTCATTAAGATTTTGATATTAAATTTTAAGCATTAAACACCACGAGTATACCTGTAAGTTCTGTTGAAAATGTGTTTGCATGTATTTTGTAAGTAACATGCCGTTCACATATTTTCATTGCTAATAATATCCCTCTTTGGATAGCAGCCCCTAAGCAATACAATATTATTTCATTTTCATTATTACTTATCAATTTGTTGCATTTCTCTAGGTGCGCCTACAAACAAATACATGTTATGCACTGTTCGAAAACAGAACTTCCATGTCCCCACCTTAATATCAGTCTTTGTACTTATATATAAAATATGGTCACCCCTTTCAGGCTTGTTAGGCTGCCGCTTACGTAGCACATGGTCTTTACTTGGTTTTTTATTCTGCTTTTTTGGGTTTTGCCCTGTGTTTGGTCTAGATTCACTCATAATGAGGTGTGCAGTTGGTTAGCTTCCTTCGTATAGCATGAAACAACTTCTTCATAAGATTGGACTTCTATTTTGATATCGATAATAGACTGAATACTAAATTTTCGACTCTATACCTGTGTATGTTCCAATTTGTTTGAAAATGTTGAACGCGTTAACCTCAAAACTAAAGAGATGATAAAGAATGCCCAAAATATACTCCTTTCACTCAAAGCAGTTACGTCATATTTGGTAAATTTGAATGCCAACCTTAAAGCAAACTAGATCCTAAATTGGTACGTATAGTTTGAATTTCCCGGGTACATTTATGTTGATCTCGGTTTTCAGTGTTGTGACTTGAAAATCGCATTTTAAACAATTTATCCAAAAATGTCTATGCTTACTACGTCAAAAGCTTTTTTTAGGTGAATGAAAACAGCTGCAACTATTTGTTGTTTATCTAAAATTCTAGAGCCATTGAAATGTAATCCACAAAATCAATATTTCATTTCATTTCAATGTTCATTTTTTTCCTATAGCTGTTGTGTAATTTAACTTAAATTATCAAATTGTAATAAAGTTAAACTATGGTTTGAGTGGGTAGTAAAACTTTCAAGTCTATATCTTAAAATGTTATTAGCCTATTTTTTTATCATTTTCCAAAAGTAAGCTAATTTCTGCTAGTTACGAATACGCACGGTTCTGTAATGTTGGTTGCGGTCTGCCACTGTCACTATCTCTAGAGTTTACAAAACATACGCTCCGTAATGCTGGTTGCAGTAAGGCATGGAAGACAAAGCAGATTTTAATATCACCGACGTCTTTTGTTACAATCTGAAACACTGCAAAAAATGGGTCTGTCCGGCGAGAGCTCAACGAATACGTTTTTTGTGTCGCTAAAAACGACTAATAAAAAATCTCCAGCTCTGAGAGGATGTTTTCTAAATAAATCGGTGCTTATATTCTGAATTCGATGTCAAATCAGTTCTAGGATTCACTACAAATTTTTCAACCCAAATCGGGTCCTTTGGCACTTTGGAATGTTTTCAATATGATAAGTTATACAGGGTGATTCACAAGTCGTGACCAAAAATGAAACATGATACATAGGACCGCATTTTAAGGGGGGTCTCCTATGTAACATAGCCATCGATAAGAAAAATGGATTTTTTTGTACCAAAAACTTGCAAAAAGCATAGTTCTGCAAATTTTTCGCTAAATAATTAGATCTACATTTTTAACGGGATTAGATACATGTGAAATGACATCAGATTCGACTTTGGTAACCCAAAATACGTACGATAGACGTCATTTGAACAGCACTTAAAGCATTTTAATTTTTTCTCGTTTTCGAAATAATGGCAAGAATTCCACTTTGTCAAGAAACGTCTAATAAAAAACTGTTGCGAGTCTATTATCTAGATGGGAGCTCATTTTCTAGGTAAATTGTGTGCGTAGATTACGAATTTGATGGCAATTTAGTGCTATCATTCACGGGTAACCCCGAGTTAAAAGTGCATTACCAATTTCACTCCAAATAAAGGTCCGATGACCCTTTAGAAGTGTTTTTCTATGATGCTTATATTCAGCGCCCCAAATTACTTGTACAAAGTTCCGCTCACATGTAGTCATCGATAATAAAAATGGGGTTTTTGCACCCTAAAGTCGCAAAAAACGTATAGTTTTGCAATTTTTCGCTAAGTAATTATTAGATCTACATGTTAAACGGGATTAGATACATATGAAGTGACATCGGATTTTACTTTAGCGACTCAAAATGTGTACGATAGAGGACATTTGAACCGCATGTTTAGCATTTTAATATTTAGGTACCATGTACAAAAAATTTCAGTCAGGAACGTGAGCCCAGACACGTTTTTTGGGTCGCTGCAACCGAATTTGGGGCCCATTCAGACCGAAAATGCCAAGACCACTAGTAATAAAAAATACTCTCCCGGCGTCTATGCTGCTATGACTGAACACTTTTATAAACTGCCAGTTTTCGGTTTGCTTGTACAGTGGTCGGCAGAGTTGCCAACAGTACAGTTTTGATTGTAGATTTAGTTTTTCAAAAATCTTTCAAGTTTTCAGTTCAATTTTACAGTTTTTCGTTTAAGATGCTCGCGTAATCTGTTTTGTTTACTACGAAGTCGGAAGTCCATACAATAGCTCGCTCTTACCAGATCGAATTATACGTAAAATCTACTTAAAATCAAATTCTTTTTGAAGCGGTTATGATTGACCTTAAGTGACAGATTTCAATTCAAATTCTGTCATTTTTATGTCACTCAAAGTCAACCAGAATCGGAACCGCATGCGAAAAGAACTTGATTTAAGTTAAGTCGGAGTATATATCGCGGAACAATGTCAAAAAAGGACAACTGATCATGCCTTCAAAAAGCAAATTCTTTTCGAGCGTTTGTGGTTCTAGTTGGCCTTGAGTGAATTTAGAAAAAATTGAATGGAAATTCTGTCATTTTTATGTCACTCAAGGCCAACCAGAACCACAACCGCTCAAAAATAATAATTTGCCTAAGTAATGCAAAACTGTCCCTTTTTGACGTTGGTCTGCCACAGATACTCGTGAAAAATACTGTTTTTAAATAATATTCTACAGTTTTTTCAAGCAGGTTGGGGTTGGCAACGCGGGTGGTCGGTAACCTCTGTCGGTGACTGTGTCTGGGATCCGGCCATGTGAATTTAGTCTATATAGCGTAGCAGAATGAGCGGAATTTGTGTGGTGGGATCTTGGACACGGTCACTGACAGGTGATGACACCTGTACAAACAGGGCTTTAATAGGATAAAATACTTTTTGCCTATTTCTTTTTTGAAGAAAAACAAAGTTTTACTGTATAAATATATTTAATATCCATTTGATCTAAAATTACATGATCACTAATAGAACAACTATGATTTTCATCTTCTCTACTATCTATTAGGGGAATATGTTTTTTTGGTGACTGCATTCGCACTTGGGCGAGGGAAACCCCTAGAAAACCTCAACCGTCACTGCTCAGATTAATTGTATCACGTGAAGAAAAATCACGTCGTTCCACAATTCTGGGTTCATTTGTACAATCGAAAATCTATAATCCACCAGCATGCCTCAGTTATCAACCTAAAAAAAAAAGTGGTATTGAAGTAACAGTTTCTACGAGCGTCAGTTTTTAAGCTATAACCGTTTTGTATTCGAGTCAGAGAAATTTTATTTATGAATGTAAATTGTATCACAACCCAAAATATAAAATTTTTTCATTTCTTAACACAGCCACCACAAACATTCCCAAGTCAAGTTGTGGTACCAGTTTTTGGTTAATGTAGCATCTGAAACTTTTATTATGTGGTTTTCATGTCGACTATTTCCCTCATCTTAATTTCTACCAAACACAAACGCGCAATTTTGACTTACAAATGATTTCTAGATGGAAGAATTGTATGACAGCACCTGTCATCAGTTTTTGCGAGTTTACCCGCGGCAAAACTTGTCACCAAAAATTGCAATATGATTGATTGATGACAAGTAATTATGGTCTCCTAAGACACCAGAAAACGACTCTTAACAATTTTTCCGATTTTATTGTCAATTAATTTTGTAAGCAATGTGTATGCAGAATAATCTGTGCTTATGAAATAGTCAAATACCATTTGGGGTTTTAATTTTTTCCTGTGAAAAGAAACGAAAAAACACAATGCAAAGTAATATTTATTTAACAAAAAACATTCATGCAGGTGCAAAAATCCTCGTCTTCGACTCGGATTTTTGTTGCCAACACTCGTGCTTCTTTCTGACAAGTTGTTAGAAAAATAAATTTTGCTTTTTGCAATAGGTTTCAGACGTTATATTTCCTTACAAGATTGACTTATCGGATAAGACGTCAGTGAAACATGAAGAATAAATAAGTTCAAGATTATGTAAAAAATACCTGTTCATTATTTCGATTATCAATTCAATTGATATCCATATAACTTTTTGCCTCATCGTGTTAGTTCCTCAAATATGTCCCTTAATTTCTCCAAGTTGTATGAAAATCGTGAACATTTTTAGAAGTTTTTGCTTGGAGCCTGGCTGTATTCCGTAAAACTTCATCAATATATTGACAGTAAGCCATACTACTACTATCCACAGATTTATCTACAAAGAGAGTTCACATAAGTATTCCCATTTAAATAACACCTCTGCTTATTTTGAATCATCAAGTAGGTTGACTCTGTATTTATTTAAGTATAGCTTGAGTGGAAAGCTTTTGGTCTTCTTAGGGTAAGTTTAGAAAATACATCTCTTGGGAACGTTTCCAAGATCCTACTTCAGTAGTTAATGAAGCTCAAAACCAACATTCTTGATGCTATACTCTTCAATGCTTACCCTGTAAAAATTTTGATGTTCGTTTGATTGATGTTTTCATGTATTGCAGCATACTATAAATCGGGCCTTTAATCATTCTTAATATTTCTATTATTCCTATCAACCTCTATCTTTACCCGACTCGTGTATAGCCAATAAAATATTCATCCAGCTGTCCAGGCAGAACAGTTTTTGGAACAGTTGCCTGTATAAATCATTATCATCAATATTCATTATCTCGTTTATCACGCTCGGGAGTGTCTATAACGTATGCCATTCCTGAAATTGGGGATGTACTCCTTCCAAAGCTTGATAAAAATATTTGAGCTATGAATCTGAAAGAAAAACTGAAAGTTTTTGGGCAGCAGTTCTGTAACATACGTAAAAATAAGAAATGCGCAATCACATTATAGCTAAAAATAGATATTTTCGTAAAATATGTACCTAATAGAAATAGTAAATAGGTACCAAATGTAAGCTAAAATTAAAATTATAATAAATATATCATCATCAATATTTATCATTGTTCATCACCATTCCTAAAATACGGAATGTTCTCATTCTCACCTAAAAGCTGAAACAAACTAAGAAAAACACTTGCGCTACGACTTTAAAGCATAAATAATCATAGACAACAAATATAGTTTTTGAGCCCTTTGCGGGACACAGCCTGCAGTGAGTACGATAGTTTTACAAAAAAACCTTCCATGCTGGGGCATCTTGCCTCAAACCCATAATGATCTACTACTAGCCCTACTATCACTAAGTATTACCAGAACTACTACTGCTACTACTACTACTACCACTACTACCTTCTTATCTGGTTACTTAGCATCTACAGACACACTTATGAAACCTGAACTTTCACATATCTCATTCCTCAGAAACACTGGACAATTTTACGTCAGCCACGTGTTTTCCAAGACATCTCTCTGAAAATGGTTAACCACGAAACATTTCTTCACACATTGCTTGTAAAAAGTAATAATCGTTTTTAATATAGCAGTTGGAGTGCATCATATCATGATACTTGTGTGTACTTGCATTAACAACATATTAATACCTAGCAGTGTTTTTCTAAATCCTGAATTCCTGAGTAACATCTCGGTTATGGACCCAGAGGAGTTGCTCCCTTCACTTTTCCATCTTCTTGATGAACCTTTACACAAAAAAATCGTTGAAGTGTATCACAGTTTTGCTAGTTGAAGGCAATAACCAAGCCCAATAATACTTCATTAAATTTTATGAGAAAACCTATTACACAGAAGTCCTATATAAAATATAAAAACAAATTAACATCTACGCCCGACCACTTATTTGAAGTTCTCTGATGCAAACGTTTTTCCTGAAACATATGTTTTATATACTCAGATTTTCTCTACTTTCAAAGTTTGCAACCGTTTTATTTTTCCTAACTTTTCTACCGAACTGGCACTCTGTCTGGGCGAGGGCAGTATAAAGAGTCGTCCGCCACTTTCGTAAACCATGCTCTCACTCGGTTCGGCTGTGAAGACCAAGAAGAAAACCATAAATGCACGTACATTCCAGCAAACTGCCATAGTCCCTGTAAAAAGTAGAAACAGCAGTACTATGTTATTAAAACTTTCATTGTCACACGTTGAGCAGGAAAAGCGGATAGGAAAACTCTATCGAGCGTTTCTGCATGCGAACGGCTATAAAAGCTTTTTCTTATCTAATAAAAAGGTTACCCGAGAACTATTTTCATAGTTTCCATTATATTGTACTCATGTTTCCAATATCTGGCTAAATAAATGAATATACATAAAATAATTCGCTATAATATATTGACACCTTTTATAAAAACTGGTTCGTACGCACATGGAAAATACCCCTTGTACGTCTCCGCAGTTCGCGGAGGTAATAGTTACCAACGATAAGCCACTGGCAATAACTTCGGTTTTTAGGTAAGGGTATTCAAAATATGTCGATAAATTATCAAAATATATTGCATAGAAGTTTTATTCATAAAAACACATTTACCTCTGATACCCCCGCATTCTCTGCGCAAGGGCATGATGTCTCGTCTGCATCCCTCGATGCACCCCTGCATACTCAGCAAGGGCATGATGAACCGATTGTATCCCTCGATGTGCCCCCACATCCCAGAGTGCCCAAATAAAATTCCCTAACATTTACCTAGATACTCGCTATTCACGACCGCTTATTTGGAGTTATCTGACTCAAACGTTTTTCCTGACTTTTATACTGAACGGACGCTTTTTCCTAGTGATCCCTAACTATCTAAATGGGGCACCCTGGCTGGGCGAGGGCAGGTTGGTAGTCTCGCAGCTCTCGCTCCTGTTGGGCTGTGAACCCTACACCAATAAGAAAACCCTAAATGCACTTACATTTCAGCAAACTGCTCTAGTCCCTGGAACAAGTAGAAACAGCATGAGTATACAAGTATTGCGTTATTATTATTAACTATCACTCTCACATTTTGGACAGGAAAGGCGGATGGAACAATTGAAGGGTACAGGGGAAAAAAGATGAATGTCACAAGTTTAACGTTTTGTATTTAGAACCGGCAACATGTAGTCTTAACGCAGAGCAATCCCATAAGGTATCGGAAACCCGCAAAAACAATGACGCTCCGTAGTTATACCAAATTTGCCGTGCAGTGACAAAAAAGATGAATGTCACAGCCTTTGTATGAAAAAAAAAAGGTGAACGTCCACCTATCGTGACCAAACTTGGAGTATTTTGGACGTATTCTGAAGCACTGCTATTTAATTTTAATAACGCGCATCAGCGCCTCGCGTTATTAACAATTAAGTAATGATACATTCAGATATACTAATCCCCTAAAATACTCCTGGGAGTCTTGTAGGGTAAGGTGCGATTTAATTTAGACACTTGACAGCCTCAAGGATGATCATTTTAACCGCGATTTAAACCATTGAAATTCGACTTCCTCAAGGTTTCTCAGAACTTTAATCCCTTCTAACATAAAAACGTTTATAACTTTAGAGAACAATTGTTAATTTACCTAGTTTGCTTTGAAGACATACACAGCTTCCTCAGAAAGATCGCAAGAAGACACAATATCCAACGTGAATACACCATTCGCCTTTTATGAACAACCACAACACATTTTCACAAAATCACTTAAACCACCGCCACGACACGACGACACTGTGAGGAATCGCCGACAAAGACTACTTTGGACGCCACATGACGAGTCTAACAAAAGCAGAGCGTTACACGGAGGTCTCGACGAAGCAGCCTCCAGTCACGCCAACCGACGACTAAAGTGCGCGTTCGCAGCGTATAGCGTCGGTACGGCTATCGTCGTTTCTGCGTCGGTACGGCTATCGTCGTTTCTGCGTCGTCATTGGTTGGTATTTAGCAACGCCTCTTTCCAGCTCCCAATCTTTGTTGGAGGCAGGGTTGCCAGCCCTACAGTTTTAACTGCAGATTTAGTTGTTCAAAAATCTTCCAAGTTTTCAGTTCGGGCTTAAAAACTGTAGTTTTTCGTTGCGTGTGCGCCATTTGTTGTCAATATATACTTGCTGATTATGCATGTAAAAAACAAATTTTTTGAGCGATTGTGGTTCTGGTTGGCATTGAAATTGAATGGAAATTCTATCACTTTTATGCCACTCAAGGCCAACAATCGCTCAAAAAGAATTTGCTCAAGCAATACAAAACTGTCACTTTTTGACTTTGGTCCGCGATAGATACTCGTCAAAAATACTGTAAATGGAAAGCTGTAGAGTTTTTTAAATAATATTCTACAGTTATCTGTATTTTTTTCAAGCCTATAATATACAGTTTTTCTCTCGGATGGGGTTGGCAACGCTGCTTGGGGTATTGCACATGTACTTTCGTTTTAAAACTACAAAAATGATTAGCTTTCAATAACTGGTGCATTATTAAACATTCGTTCTGTTTTGCAGTTTTTAAATATCCATGTCAAACCAGATCTCCGCCAGGGTCTTGATAATGCAGTGAACCTCATCGATCACTTCAGTGTCTGAAATGAATCGCTTTCCGGCCAATTGTGTTATTTCAACTATGAAACACTGGAAAAACTCCGACACACAATCCAGGAACCAGAAAGAATAATTTTGAGCTAGTGTTTATGGATTCTCAAACGGTTCCTTTTCTGCAATTTGGATGGGGAGATCTTCACCCACCAACCGTATAGTGCGAACTTGGCACCGTGTGATTCCCATCTGCTTAAGTTGAAAAAACATTTGTCAAGGCATTTCATGTTTGACGAATGGGTGAAAAATGGGGTTCAAAAACCTAGCGGTGAGCTGGTGCGAGATGGACAAACGAAAACTGTACCTGTTCAGAAAAACAAACGTAACTACTTTTTACTTCTTCATATTTGGATTATACCATCATGTCACACGTAGATGTCTCTAGGTCAATAGCGGTGACAACATCTACTTATAGATATAACAGTTTTTTTCAAAACTTTGAGGTGTCCTTTTAATCATCGAAGACAGTCGATTTTGTAAAACGTCCTAGGATCTAGTAGTTTTAATTAATGTGGCAACCATGTGCGTCACTGTCATTATTTGATAACACCTTTACTCAGTATGGCCAATAGCAAATAGATAAAAGTACCAATCGGATAAATGTTCGAGATGGGCTAAAGCGGATCATTTATCGAATATTTAGAGCATAAATCATATCTAGAATCAGTGTTGGCCATAGTGGCTAGTCAAGTCCACCAGTTAAATATATGTTAGAGATGGAATAAAATAAAGAGTGAGAAGTTATTTAACGAATATTAGGATTACAAATTACTGCTCTAGTCAGTGTTGCCAGTAGTAGCGCTAGATAAGAACCAGCGTCATATGCTTTTGACATTAGACAATGTTTTCGGTTAAGTGGATGTGGTTATTTGTGTTTTGATTATGGCATACAATTATTTGCTTATTAATCCCGATAGGTTTATTTATAAATGATTGTATAAACAAAGTCCATGGTCTTATCGTGGGGTGGGCTTCAATAATGCAACAATTCTTTGAAACAAAGAAATGAAGTCGTTTCGTTTAAAAGTGCATCATAAAAATTTTAGTGGTAGGTATTTTAATATAAATGTATCACTCGTATTCAATGTATTCTTTTATCAGAGGAAGATTTAATAATCAGCCAAAAAGACTACCCAGAAGCAAAAAAGAATGACATCATTGAAATCTATCATCCTGAAGAAGAGAGTCAAAAATGCAAAAACAAAACAGAATCAGAGGAAGAATATCCTAGACTCCTCCTTCAAATCAAATCATTTTCTGACGATTTGTTACAAACTAGAGAAACCGTAAGTGTGGAACAAAGCATCGCAACTGCATTTGGTCTCCAAACATACAAAAATGTGAATATCAGATTGGTGAACCCAACAGATGTGGCTCTAGATTCTATTGAGCTTACTTTCAAAGACCAATACATGGGTAGATCTGAAATGTGGAGGCTGAAAAACAGCTTGGTGAGTAAATTCTTTTATGCAGCCACTTCCTACCATTACTTGAGCATAATTTCACATACTTTAATGTAACTTAATGAAAGTGTCACATGATTATTATATAGTAGATTCTATCATAACTTCATACATCAATGATCACTGATGTAAGGCTTCTTGAACATAGTGAATTTCACAATAGAACAATTGAAGACACAAGTGGATAAAGGTTCATTCTGCGACTACTTTGTTGCAAAAACAAGATACTAACAATCTAATTAAACTAAATGTCAATACAGTAAAAAGTCCTGATAAAAATGTTTAAGTCAATTTTCTCCATTAAATGATTTTGTATTTCGTATACCATGGGAATCCTCCGCTAAGTATCTTGGTGTCATTCTCACCAAAGGGATGACATGGCAGAACCATATAGAAGCGCTAAAAACTAAATTCCAAATTATGTTTTGACAGCTTTACCCATTATTATGTAAACGTTCAAAATTAAGTTTGATTAACCAGATCGACTCTATAAGGTGGTCATAAGACCAGCAATGACTTACACATGTGCGGCTTGGTGTTTTATTGCTAAAACACACATGCGAAATCTGCAGGTTCTGCAAAGCAGGACGTTGCACACTATTGCTGACACCCCATGGTATGTCTCTAACGAAACTCTACATAGAGACCTCAATGTCCCTTACCTAAAGGACTACATTAAACAACAGCGCTATAGCCTAGCGGAATCGCACAGCAACCCTCTGTTTCGTGAGTCAGTGGACTACACAGTCGAGCAAGTTCCCAAGCACAAAAGGCCCCGGCTCGCACTGTAATCAAAATTGGAGCATTTTGACAAAATCTTTAGAAAAAATCGAATATTTCTAGACCATATCAAAATCTGTGAAGTGATTTTCACAATGCCTAAACGCTGCCTCTCCTAAAAGATTCTCTTCCCCTTTGCTCTCGTTCTTCCTTCTCTCCTTTCCTCCCCTTTTTTCCGTAAAATTGTCTGGTTTCTGGGTTACCAGACCTGACAGACTTACAAACTGACACTGTGACTGAAGAGCTAAGGTCCCACGGACCGCTCTGACAAGCAACGATGACTTGACATTTATCAATTCGTCGCGAGTAGAGAGAGTAGGGTCTCTTTGGAAAATATTTAATATTTCTTCTTCTTCTTCCACATCATGTAGAGGTCTACCTGAAATAAAATAAAAAAACAAATAACAATGTTTTTTTGTAGAAACTTGTTACCTAATAAACATAGCGCTAAGACTATGAGCTAGAGTTGGCAAAATATTATTTAGAACAAACGATACACAACGTGTGGATGTTTCCATCTTCAGAGCCGCGTAGATGCTCGTGTTAAAATTAAATGAATAAACTCGTAATTAAGAAGTTCAATCAACTCCATAGTAGAAAAGGATATCGGCATATTCTTCGAAACTGAACGGCCGCCTCCTTTGTTCATCAGCCATTGTTTATCGATGGGTAGATCAACGAACAATGAAGTCACACAGCAGCCAAGTCGTAAGGAATCACAGAAAACAGGGTCTAGGTCGTCAGGAAAAGAATCACACACGGAGGTCCAACAAGAGCAAGGCCGTTAGAAATATCAAAACAGCGAGCAATCAAACACATCCGATTGCAACAAATCGCAAGAGCAGATTGAAGCGATGGAGGGAGGGGGGTACTAGTCTTACTTATCACACTATTTCTATGTTCGCGGCTCTACCTGTTTCTTTCACTCATATCTTTGTCATTTCTAAACCGGTTTGTGACTTTGATACCTCATTTGAAAGGTAATGAAACGTGGATATTTTAAAATTGTTTTGCACGAAAAATTTGTAGGTGATTGTTTCTAGTAAATTGAGTTTTGAGATGAACGAAGATTTTTTTAACGAAAATTGAACTATTTTGAAGCTTACTCCATGAGATAACGTCAATAATGTACATTTGAGTATCAATTTTCGTATTTGGGAATATTTTTATAGTAAACCAAAAAAAAAATCAAATGAAACACCCAATTTTCAAGTTTTATGACTTGGTTAACGTATAAAGGACGTTAATTTTATAAAATATTAAAAATAGTATAATTCGAAAACGGCTAATTTTCGGACAGTAGTTCCTATAGTAAAATCGACTCAGATTAGCTTGTACTATCTCCCCCCCACCGGCTCCGTATCTATTTTCCCATAACCCTGTATATCTCAGAATGTTAAACCTTTGATACAGGCGTAATGGTGGAACACTTTAATTTTGATGAGAATCCACCATGTACTAAACAATGAGACGCCAGTAATAATAATTTCTCTCCAGTTATAATGAAACAATCATTTGGAATCTGAAAAAACTGAAAACTAAACTATTTTTCAGGTGAATTCTTGTGTGTACATGAACAAAAAAATAGAATTCTGTGGCGGTGCAGTGAGATGTCAGGTGTACGAGATGTGGGCCCAAGGCGAGAGAGTTGCATGCGGCGTTATCACGGATGACACTAAAATAGTCTTTAGATCATCCACCGCTATGGTCTACATTTTTCTACAAATGTCGTCAGAAATGTGGGACTTTGATATCTACGGTGATCTCTACTTTGAAAAGGCTGTGAATGGGTTTTTAGCGGATATGTTAACGAAATGGAAGAAGAATGGTAGTAACCATGAGGTTACTATAGTTCTGTTCTCCAGAACGTTCTATAAGGCGGTCAGTTTGGAGGAATTTCCGCAGCATATGAGAGAATGCTTGCAGAGGGATTACAGAGGCAGATATTATGAGGATTTTTATAGGTTTGTTGTTTTGAAATCAGACCACACTATATTAGGAATGTCAAACGGAAAATTGCAAAGGGTACTTCGTGAGCAATGTTCGTTAAGACAAATTTTTTCACAGAGTGGCTGTGCAGAATGAGAGGTATGACGACTGGATCCCAATTCTAGTCCAGCTGAGGAGGATTTTCCAAAGCTATCTCAAATTCGTTCTAGAATATCACTCCAGACCAAATATAAAAATACCTGATGCTACAAATAGTACAGCTGCTCAAGGGAACTTTTTGGAAGTGTTGAATATGTCATTGAATGGTAACGTTACAATCAGCCTTCAGATGCATTTTTATACATTTATTTGTTTTTTTAGTTTTCGAAAAGCATTATTTGGATCGCAGTTTTGACAGGACCGGTCAACTTAGCATTGTAGTTACTCCAGGAGTGGGCGTTTTCGAAGTTGACCGAGAGTTGACAAATATCACCAAGCAGAGAATAATTGATAATGGTGTTGGTAGCGATTTAGTTTGCGTTGGAGAACAACCGTTACATGCTGTTCCTCTTCTAAAGGTAATATTAAGCGTCAAATATTTCATACATACCTTATCAGTAATATTCAAAATGTAGATAGTCCTGTATTTTCATTCAGAGGAGTAACATTTAAAGAAGTACGTGTCGTAATCGATAATTTAAAGAATAAACCGAGTCGTGACGTTTATGGCCTGAACGTGAAATTAATAAAAACAATAAACCAAGTCATCTTATTACCTGCTAACCTCATTACCATCTCTTCTGATTGTCTCAAGCTGGATTTTGTTAAACTAGTGTTCAAAAAAGATGATCCTACATTCCCAGAAAATTACAGGCCAATATCTCTTTTACCAATTATCGCTGAAATATACTAAGTGACATATAAATCCGAACACCCAGTTTAAATGGTTTTATTTTAATAAAATTTTGTATAAGTACTTAATGAAGCATAATAAGTAAATGATAAAAATTTCAAAATGATTGCACTGCTTTAAAGCCCTTTGACCTTTAATAATGTGTGGATGCACCCTGATGTGCTACGCATTCTCCAATGCGCCTAGGCATGCTTCTGATCAGGTGGTCAATGTCCTCCTGTGGTATCTCATTCCAGGCAACCACCAACTCCTCTCGAAGTGCTTCTAGAGTCTGAGGAGGACGTTGCAAATTGAGCAATCTCCTACCCATCATATCCCACACGTGCTCAATTGGGGATAAGTCGGGAGATCTTGGTGGCCATGGTAACAATGTGACATCATTATGTTGAAATAAGTCTATTGTGACTCTTGCAACATGTGGTCGGGCATTATCTTGTTGGAAAGTTGGACCTGCCAGGGTGTCAAGATAGGGTAAAAGATGGGGTTCTAGAACTTCGTGGATATAACGCTGCGCGTTCATGTTACCTCTGATGAAGATTAAAGGTGACCTGGAACCATAAGCTATAGCACCCCAAAACCATAACTCCAACAGTGTGATGAACATGTCTTTCAACAAAAAACTGCGGATTCCTCCTTTCACCACGTCGCCTTCTAACCTTGGCACGACCAACATGCATGCCTAAACAAAATCGAGACTCGTCACTAAAGACAATACTGTTCCATTCCTGATCCCAGAGTGACCGTTGTCTGCACCACTCAAGGCGATTACGTCGGTGTTCTCGAGTTAAAGGGAGGACCCAGTGTGGCCGGTATGAAAACAAGCCAAAACTTCTCATTCGTCGGTAAACACTTCGCATGCCAATAGGTCTTCCGTGTTCTGCAAACCATTTATTTGCAATGGACCTGGTAGTGGAGAAACGGTCCCTTAAGGCCAATAATCTTAGGCGGCGATCTTCACGGTCTGTTGTTCTACGGCGGCGTCCAGTGCCCCTTGCTCTCTGCGTACGGCCTTCTCGAAGCCATGCCTGACAACACCTAACCACAGTGTCTACACTTCTTTGCACTCTAACTGCAATTACCCGAAAAGAAAGTCCAGCTTCCCGAAGTCCCACTATACGGCCCCTATCAAACTCACTAAGTTGACGAAATCGTACAGGTCTCCGTACTCTAGGCATCGTAACCGATCGTAAAGGATGTCAAGAACCAAAATCCGCCAACGTTGATTCTTTACTGCGGCTGAAATATTCATTTTTAGAGTGTTAGTGAATTAAAAAAAAAGCAGTATAAAAACCGGAATGTCCAACTGATAAGGCTGAAAATTTTTTCACTTGTTATTTACAGTAAGATAAATACATTCACCAACTTTTATTAAAATAAAACCATTTAAACTGGGTGTTCGGATTTATATGTCACTTAGTATATTAGAAAATGCATCGTAGAATAAATTCTTCGAGACACATTTTTTTCTGACAATCAGTATGGTCTAAGTGCAAACAAAAATGACTGACGCAATCGTTGGTCGGGTCAGGTGTGATGGAGACTTTTCACTTAAGGCAGTACAGTTTGGTT
Source organism: Acanthoscelides obtectus (assembly GCA_963669975.1). Taxonomy (NCBI): domain Eukaryota; kingdom Metazoa; phylum Arthropoda; class Insecta; order Coleoptera; family Chrysomelidae; genus Acanthoscelides; species Acanthoscelides obtectus. The sequence continues at coordinate 122,380,386 of CAVLJG010000001.1, read as the reverse complement.
CTGTGACCTGAGTAAAGCCTTCTATTGCGTCAAACAAGAATTTTTTTTTTTAAATTGGCTTGCTATTGATTTTACTTTTTTACACTTCTAAAAAAAATTCGTAGAAAAAATGGCGAAAATGGAAAAAGATAGCTTAATGATCAACGTTTCCAATGGATAATTCGTTTTTTTTCAAATAAAAAATTCGTGCCCGAAAAAAGTGTGTTGACTATTATCACTTTATTGACTGATGTCCGTCCACTAGCAGTCTAATCATATTAGCAACAGTGGCGGCTCGTGAGGTAGTGCCACGGTGCCATGGCACTACCTTGTCTTCTTCAAAAAGAATATTTTTTTCAATCTTCAATGTTTTACTTTATTTTTTGCTTTTTCATTTTTTTTTTTGGTATAAATTATATGAAGTGACAACACTGACAACGTGACAACACCGCAAGCACCCGAACCACGCGACGAGATATAAAGCATGCCTTGACCTTGACGTCATCAACTTGTGCCAATGTCGGGCCGGCCCAAATAAAAAGAGAGAAATTTTACCAGCATCGCATACGAGCGACAGAGATAACGCTACAATACACATTTTTATATGAGGTGAATAGCGAAAGACAAGTATAATTTGTGCCAGGCACATCATCAGTCGTAATTCGTTATCAAATGATATCGGCGGTGTTTTTGTTCGGTCGGTCGTTTCGTTATGATTACGTCTAGTGCTGATTTCGGTCTTTTTTTACCTGAAAAGTGAGAAATAACGTTTTTGTTTTAGTACGTCTAGTGTTAATGAACTGCTCTGTTTTGTGATCATATTTTTTACTGTTTTATTAAAACTAGTGAAAATGAATAAAATCGGGATATTAAAAAACTCATTTAGTGGTTTTTCGCTGGATCAAAAACTGCAAATTAAAGAATTAGGACGGCCAATACCCGATTTAAAAATTGAGAAACAAAGTGGTAGCGGACAAAAATCGCGCTGTCGCAAATTTAATAAAAATGTGTACGATAAAAACAGCTGGATATGTGGTTGTGAAGAAACGAATAAACTATTTTGTTTTGTATGTGTTCTATTTGGAGGTGACGAGACTTGGTCAAAAAAAGGTACAGATGATCTTATACATATATGGGATAAAATGAAGACCCACGAAAAATCTAAAGTCCATATGAATAATGTTTTTAGCTTTTCTATTCTTGGTAAATTAAATATAAGGACTCAACTCAATTCGGCTTATCGCAATGATCTAATTAAACATAATAATCAAGTGGATAAGAATCGATATGTATTGAATAAAATTATTAATTGTATAAGGTTTTGTGGAGCATTTGAGTTAGCCTTAAGGGGTCACGATGAAAAGGAAAATTCGGAAAACAGAGGCATATTTAAGGAGCTGGTGAATTTTAGCGCCGAATTAGACAACGAATTGAAAGTCCATATTCAAAGTGCCAAACTTTTCAAGGGTACCTCAAAAACAACTCAAAACGAGCTTCTTGAGTGCATGCTAGATGTTTATCATGAAGAAGTTAAGAAGGAGATTGCAAATTCTCCTTTTGTTGCAGTAATTGCCGATGAAACGACTGACGTAGCCTGTGAATTTCAGTTAGTTATTATTTTCAGATAAGGACAACCAGTTGAGAGATTTTGGAGATTTTACGTCCCCGACGGACACGATGCCAAATCAATCGCTGCATGCGTTTTAAATGTTGTAAATCCATTAATAGATCAAAATCCAAACAAATTAATAGCTCAAAGCTATGATGGTGCGTCTGTTATGAGTGGTGAATTGAATGGCGTTCAAAAGATTATTAAGGAAACTTATCCACTTGCAAATTATGTTCATTGCTATGCACACCAGTTAAATCTAATTATGACAAGCGCATGCTCTGTCAATAAGCAGGCTAGAATATTTTTCCATAATTTATCTGGATTGTGCTCTTTTTTTTCGACGTCTCCTCAAAGAACAAAAATTTTGGATGAAATAGTTAATCGCAGATTGCCAAGATCTTCCCAAACACGTTGGAATTTTCAGTCACGAGGTGTTCATACAGTTTATGAAAATAGGAAAGACCTGATTGAAGTTATGGACAATATAGAAAGTACTTCACGCGATTCTTCGTCGATTAATCAAGCCGGTGGGTACAAATTAAAGCTGCAAGATACAAATTTTGTATTTTGGCTAAGTATATTCCATAAAATAATGCCACATGTTGAAATTGTCTTTAACCAATTACAAAAAGTATGCACCGATTCTGTTAAGGTCAAAAATGATTTAGAGAATTTTGAAGCAGCAATTCAAACTATACGAGAATAAATGGATAGCATTATTGACGAGATTGAACGAGTGCAGAGAGAAACTGATGAACCGGCAAGAAAAAAAAGGCAAGTTGAAGAAGGCAGCAAAAAACGGGAAGCGTTAGAAATATGCGATGCAGTATTATCGCAAATAAGAACAAGATTTAACTTTTCTGGGCATTTAGTTGCTTCTAATTTATTTGTGTCTGAAAAGTTTTCTGTTTATAAACATCAGTTTCCTGAAGCACATTTAAATGACACATGCACACAATTTTCATTTTTAGACAAAAACAGGCTTAAAACTGAGTTACAAGTATTATATCAGAGAGAAGAATTGAGTACTACTTCTGGAGCTGTTCCACTATCCATTTTATTGAACGAGGAAGGATTAAATTGTACGTTTCAAGAAACTCTTAAGCTCTTAAGTATTTTAATCACTATACCGATGTCAACATCTGAAGCAGAACGCTCTTTTTCAATGCTGAAACGGATTAAAACTTTCCTCAGAAACACAATGAAGGAAGAAAGGCTTAGTGCTTTAGGAATGCTGTCTGCAGAAAAACATTTTGTTAGTGGCATTGAAAATTTTAATAATAAGGTAATCGAAAACTTTGCTACCAAAAAAGAAAGAAGAATGGACTTCATGTATAGAAAACTTTGAAGTTATAGGTACTTCTCCACACTTGTTTTATAATTTGGTGCGCGTGTGTAAATAGTTTTATTTTTGATTTTTTTTTGGACATATAGATTTATTGAACCTCAAGAACTTTGACCACTAACTATCAGGGGTAAGTTATAAGTTATTCTTTACAATTTTGAATCGATTCAAAATTATGGCTTCCATTCTGGCACTACCTCACTGAATTGGCACGAGCCGCCACTGATTAGCAAATTTGTAAAGCTCTGGTTTTATTGTTGCAAGTTGTTCAATGGGGTACACCAATTTTTGTGGGAAAACTTTTTATTTGACAACAAAGAATGAGAAAACGTGTTTGTTGGGATTCAATCGAAAGTGTTGACAGGAACGAAAAAACCTTTCATATAAGATCTTTAGGTATTTATAAGACCTACAAAGTGAGACCATACGTGAAAAGATCCGACTAATAGCAACAATGTTATGGCCGAAAACCGGGGCAAGTTTTGGCACCTGTTGGTAATGCGATGGTTCTCGCAGATATTTGAAATTCTTCAAATTCGTAGGATTCGTACTTCTAAATAACCGCAACAAAATTGGAGTAGATGGGTCAAGTAGTATTGGAGAATTAATAATTGTTCATCCCAAAACACAGGTTTTCTGGCCATCTCTATTAGTTTATTGAGCAATAAACAGGGTTCGTTTCAAGAGCATTCAATAGCAAAATACACGTGTTTGTCATGCTGATATGATTCACAAAACATTTTGAAAGACAAATGTTATTTTTATGCATAAAACAAAGTTTACGTTTTTTCTTCTAAACAAATTCAAACATTTCGTATTTGTGAGTAATTGAACAAATGCGCTACGATATTTGAAAAACAAACATTACTATACACATTTTAAAACAATCCGGATGTGTCTATCATCTTTTGTTAGTTGCGAATTACTTACAAATACGAAATGTTTGAAATTGTTTAGAAGAAAAAACGTAACTCATCCTTTTTTTACATAAAAATAGCATTTACCTTCCGGAATAGTTTGCGATTCATATCGGCAATGTAAACTAGTGTATTTTGCTATAAACTAGTAGCGATGGCCGGAAAACAGGTGTTTTGCGATGAATAATTATTAATTCTCAAAAACTACTTGATCAATCTACTCCAATTTTGTTGTGGTTATTTAGAAGTAAGAATCCTACGAATTTGAAGAATTTCAAATATCTGCGAGAAACCATCAAGTGCCAAAACCTGCCTCGGTTTTCGGCCATAACATTTTTGCTAGTGGTCGGATTTTTTCACGTGTGGTCTCATTTTATGGGTCTCAGAAATACCTAAAGATCGTATATAAAGAGTTTTTTGTTCTTGCCATTGATTGAATCCCAAGAACATGTTTTCTCATTCTTTGTTGTCGAATAAAACGTTTTACCACACAAATTGGTGTACCCAATTAATACATCCATTTTTTGTATATCCCCTATTATGATTAGACTATATATAGACTATTACTATCTCATTATGTTCTTCTGTTGTAGTTTCATAACAAAGACACTCATCTCAACGTACCTGACGACTACTCGATGCCTCATTGGATAAATTTATCATTTTACTCGACCAATAAGAAAATTCCATATTCTACTTTTGTACCGAGGATCAAACTGCCACCCCCACTTCCCGACGGAAATATCAAAAGAGAATCTTCACCGAAACCAAAGCTCCTTCAAGAAGGAGAATACATTCACAATACGTTTTTCGATTATGATGCTTACGATGCTCAGGTGTTTCAAATGCCGCCGCCACACCATTCAGCAGAAACCAGGTAATACGACCAAAAGATCAAATGACAAAAAAATAAGTCAAACCCTGTCATATGTTCCGCTGTCTCCCCTCCAGTGTTTCCAGATCGAACGCTACGGTGCCAGTCTCATTACTTAATTTACAAACCACGTATGTGTTATTTTTTGTATTGTTTTTTCTTGTTAAAATTTTTTTGACTTGTGTAAGCAGTTTTGTGTACAAACATGAATAAACACACATCTGAATAAGAAATCACTTTTCCGTCTAAAAAGCACCCGCGGTGTAGTTGTCAATGTCCGAAGTAATGAAGTGTGTTGTTTTAAGACTATCAAGGAACACCTATCAACAAAATACACTACCGTTCAAAAGTATTTGAACACCCAGAAAACAATAAAACAAGAAAGATTGATATTCAAATCAAGTTGGGTACTTTATTTTGAAGGTTCATTTATACCATTTATGTATGAAAAATAATATCACTCAAATGTTCACCATGACTGGCATTACAGACGTCCACGCGATGGTCGAAATTTTCAATGACATTTTGCAACATGGTCGGTTCTATGGCATTTATCTTGGCAATGATGTTGTCTTGAGGCTGGTTTATTGACGTAGACTTTGCTTTTCAAATATCCCCATAAAAAGAAGTACAAGGGAGTCAAATCGCACGATCTTGGTGGCCATGGCACATTTCCTCTGCGCGAAATCACGTGATCATCGAAGAAGGACTGCAATCGGTGGATATTGACGTTGATTGTGTGGCATGTTGCACCGTCTTGTTGGAAATAAACATTGTCCATATCCATTCCTTCAAGTTGCGGCAAAAAATAGTCCTCTATCATCACGTGATATCGCTCAGAATTGACGGCAACGGCGTCCCCGGCCGCATTTTCGAAAAAGTAAGGTCCGATGATGCCTTTTGACCACAATGCACACCACAGTCACTTTATGAGGATGCATCGGCTGCTCTTGATACTCACGGGGATTTTCGTTCGACAGATGCGGCAGTTTTGCTTGTTTACCGTCCCATTCAAAGTGAAATGCGCTTCGTGGCTGAACATGATTTTTGATGAAAAATTGGCATCAATTTGGCGGTGTTCAAGGAGCCAATCTGAGAACGTTCGGCGCGAAAAATGGTCGACCCAACGCAAGCTGTTGCGTCAATTGGATCTTGTAGGCGTGTACATTCAAATCCTTGTGGAGAATGCGGAGCAAACTGGTTCTCGAAATGCCCAATTCTTGGGATCGACGCGTTGTTGATTGTTTCGGATCGTCTCTCACACTCTCCTTCACAACAGCAATATTTTCCGGTGTGCGAACGCTCCTTGGCCGGCCAGAGCCTGGCAGATTTGCCACAGAACCTGTTGCCTCGAATTTACTCACCAGACGACCGATGGTTGTTTCGTTTGGGCAGTTGTTGCGACCGAAATGTTCACGAAGCGCGCGAAACGTGTTTTTTATTTTTGCACCATTTTTGTAGTGCTCTTGAATAACTTTAATGCGATCTTCAATCGAATACGACTCCATAGCGATCAATGGTAAACATTCAACTAACAAAATGACATGAAAACAAAGATGGCGTCTATGTCAAATTGACGTTTACTTTCCTGCGTCCCTATTGGACAACCCGTTATAATAACGTGAGCAAAATTTTGACTTCAGTTTTTTGTTGTTATGATTTTAAATGGAAATATGCAGGTGTTCAAATACTTTTGAACGGTAGTGTATGTTTAAATGACCCTTGGAACCTTTTCCAATAAGGCACCAAGCCACAGTATTTTCGAAAATGCTTTATATTTATTCTATTGTGTTGTCACCAAATCTGTGTTCCTTAAAATGTAAACCTTTTGTAGCATTTCCTCCGAGATTAAGCAAGAAACGTGATTTCAGGTTTTACATTAAACTTACGTATAATTTTGGATTTCTCGAAATCAAGTCAATGTAGCTTAGGTTTCTTATTGCTTCAAGCCCTTTAATTATGATTTCTATTAAAAGAGCAACATCATAGATTCCCATCAAATTTTAGGCGTGTGGCTTTTTGACATTTCTATAGCATTGGCAGTTCCCTAACTAGTCTCTATTTTTAGTGTGGTCCATCACAAAGCACCAACAAGGTACAAAAGAAGCTCAGGTAGTCTGTTGGATTCCTCAGAGGTAGCAAAGGGCCAACGCAGGAAAATGTCAGATCCTGACATATACAGGACGAATTCCCATACACGATCCGAACCAATAGCTATACCTTCTGCCACATATAGCCCTCTCGTTTCTCCGCATGGTGAAGGTTTGTACATATTCCAGAAAAAATGGTGGTAAGATCCAAATATTTTTTAATCCTGTTAATGCTGGTGAAGCTGAACTCTCTCTGTTTAAACCAGAAATATAAACAGGGTTATTCAGAAAAACGTCGCAATATTTCTATAGGTAGAATTTCATTTTTCTAGGACTTAAAAGTACGTGACTTAGTTTTGTTTGTTGAAGATTTATTTAGCATTAATGTTGATTTTGTAAAATTATTCTTTTGGACAATTTTTGAATCAGTTTTCTGTAATTTTACATTCTTGTCTATGAACAGTACATTGCAATGGATTTTGGGTGTTTCAAGGTGATTTTTTTAATTTCAAACACTTTAATATCATTATTCAATTCATTAGATTTAAATACTTTCTTTTTGGCTGGTTAAGTTACTATTACTGTTTTGCACATGATAATTTATACTGCCTTTAGTTTCGTAGTTATGATAATGACTATTTAGTTTTGTGAAGTGAAAATTTCTAGATGTGATGGTAACAAATATTTTTTTTTTCATATGAAAATGAGAACTAAATAGTATAAAATCTAACTACTGCATTTCTTCTAAGAGAGACTTATCGCACGTCCCTTTTTTCGCTTTTTTTTCAACTACCTGTTTGCAACAGTGTTCTAAATCCTTTTCAGCTCATTACTTCATGATGTGTATAGAGATGGCTAAAAAACAATCTTTTTATCTTTTTGTCAAAAAATGCATTTTTTGTGCATTTTACTGTGCATTTTTTCTTCAATCGGAACTTGTAGTACAGCTCTGAAATTGTATTTGAATGTTCCACTTTTATGGATGAATGAAACAAGTGATTACTTTTTTATTCTTAACACCTTTTCTCTTCGAAAAATCTTTGCTTTTCTTAAAAATTCAACTTGCTGCGAGACGAGGCTTCACGAAAATCCAAGATTTTTCGAAAAGGGAAAGTGATAAGAATAAAAGTAATCACTTGTTTCATTCTTCCATTAAAGAGGAATATTCACGCACAATTTCAGAGCTGTACTTATATTTGTTAACAAGTCCCGATTGAAGATAAAATGCAGAGTAAAATCCACAAAAAATGCATTTTTTGACAAAAAGATAGTAGAAGTAGGATCGCAGGCACGGCCAGATGTAACGATGCCATGGATTTGAAAATCGTCCTTATCTCATAGCAGAAACAAAGTACCATTTGCAAACCTCCCCGTGTTTCTGTGATGCTGATGGCAACAAACCTCCCACCAATTTTACTAGAAAAGTCTGGACGGCACTGCCATTTTCAGAAACCCAGAGATCAGAAGTAGGATCGCAGAAACGGCAAGAGGTAATGATGCTATGGATTTGAATTATGTCCTTATCTCATCCCATTTCCATACCTCCTCGCGTTTCTGTGAACCTGATAACAAGATCTGTGGTCGTCAGTGCCATATTTAGAAACATATAGATCTGTATCAGGATTGCAGAAACGACTAGGAGCATAGATGCCAGATATTAAAATTTGGCGCCAAAATAATAGCATAAGCAGAGTTCGGTCTGGACGACGATGCGATTTTTAGAAACCTATAGATCTGTACCAGGATCGCAGAAACGACAAGAGTTATCGACGCAATGGATTTGAATATCGTTCTAATCTCATAGCAGAAACAAAGTACCATTTGCAAACCTCCTCGTGTTTCTGTGATGCTGATAGCAACTAGTCTCCCTCCAATTTTGCTAGAAAAGTTCGGACGGCACTGCCATTTTCAGAAACCCAGAGATCAGTAGTAATTATGTTCTTATCTCATAGCAGGAACAGAGTACCATTTCCTTACCTCCTCCCTGATAACTAATTTTACCGAAGATCTGTGGTCGACAGTGCCATATTTAAAAACATATAGATCTGTATCAGGATTGCAGAAACGACTAGGAGCATAGATGCCAGATATTAAAATTTGGCGCCAAAATAATAGCATAAGCAGAGTTCAGTCTGGACGACGATGCGATTTTTAGAAACCTATAGATCTGTACCAGGATCGCAGAAACGACAAGAGTTATCGACGCAATGGATTTGAATATCGTTCTAATCTCATAGCAGAAACAAAGTACCATTTGCAAACCTCCTCGTGTTTCTGTGATGCTGATAGCAACTAGTCTCCCTCCAATTTTGCTAGAAAAGTTCGGACGGCACTGCCATTTTCAGAAACCCAGAGATCAGTAGTAATTATGTTCTTATCTCATAGCAGGAACAGAGTACCATTTCCTTACCTCCTTGCGTTTCTGCTATCCTGATAGCAGCTCGTCGCCCACCAATTTTACGAGAATAGTCTGGACGCCAGTAGGATTGTCAGAAACCTATAGATATGCATCCGGATCGGATTTGAATTTCGTTCTTATCTCATATCAGGAGCACAGTACAATCTGCATACCTCCTCGAGTTTCTGTGATCCTGATAGCAACTCCTCGCCCACCAATTTTACTAAAAGAGTCTGGACGATACTATGATTTTCAAAAGCCGATATATCTGTATCAGGATCGCGGAAACGGCAATAGGTATCGACGCCATGGATTTGAATTTCGTGCTTCTTTCATAGCAGGGTTTTTTTAGCCATCTCTATATACACTATGAAATTATGAGATGAAAAGGATTTAGAATACTGCTGCAAACATATAGTTGAAAAAATATAAAACAGGGATGTGCCACCTTAGTATTTGTTTTTATTCGAAATGGTTCTCATAGATTTATTTTGTAGAACTTGTAAACAATATAGTTATACAATATAAAAGATGGTGAATAATTATGGTGCTATACACAACAATTTTTCCGGAATACACACTGAGATGATGGGATATTATGAATTAATTTTAGGTTTATTACTATATCTATGTCTTATATAAATGTCAATTTCCATACAGATGGAGTACCCGAGAAAGAGTTGTCACCACCCTCACGCATGGTAGTAGGTTCCGAGGGTTCGCCACCAGTTGAATCAAGAGCTCTAATTAACCCTTTCGACCCGTCTCATGTTACTATCAAACTGACCTCTAACAGAAGGCGATGGACTCACATATTTCCCAAAGGGCCCACCGGTGTGCTCATACAACAGCATCATTACCAGGTGACTTGAATCAATTTTCTTAAAAACATAAAAAAATCAAGTAGGTTAACTCTATACTTCATACGCCTTCGTTGGACGTTTCAAAGAAAGGAGGTGAGTCAAATCGTTTCAAGAAGCGAAATCGAATCGTGGTTGTGGAATGTAAGTTCACTTAGGTACGATAAATCTTTGACCTGTGTGAAGTAAATCTCTCATATTTCTGTTTTCTTGGCAGATATAGGGAAAATGTGTGACTTATTTAAAAAAAAAAACTGATGTGTGGTGGTTCTCGGCAGTGTCTTCCAACGCTGACGATTAAAATCCCATAAGAAAATGGACGGGGTAGCACCCAAACCAAAAAAAAAACTAAACGCAAGGTACAATATGAAGAGGTACTACTACGCAAACTGGTGTTCGGCACCTAATGTCCCAGAATCTGGAGGTTAAACAAGTGGCGCTCACACCTCAATCTCAGGAGGAAAGTGACTGACACGAGACACCTAACTTTATAAAGGAAGGTTCAATGAGTGGCCTTAAAGAAGATATGTGATATCTCCAAGTAACGGAGAAAAACCACAGAGTTTTTTTCAACACAATACTGAATCACTGAGAAAGGAAGATACTATTCGTCATTTGTTTGTCTGGGCGGTGCGTAGGACCTTTGCCCATTAGTCACTGTCTAATGTACGTTAGTCGAATCTGTCAGTCCTGGTTGCCCAGAAACCAGACAATGTCAAGAAAGAGGAGAAAGGGAAAGAGAAAAAAAAAGGAGAAGAGTAAAGAAAAACAGAAGTGTTTAGTTTAAGAGTAAACACCTAGGCTTTTTGACTTGGTACACGGATTAATTTTGAGGTGAACTAAACAAATTTTGATTCGGTTTTGTTAGAGCCAAATTTTAAGTTTACTAAACGTTCGCGCCGTGACCTTGAATGTTTACGAGCTTGCTCCACCGTGTAGTCCACTGAGTCGCGCAACAGAGGGTTGCTGTGCGATTCCACTTGACTATAACGTCGCTGCGCCTGAAGCTTGACATAACCTCTCAAGTAAGGATGTCAAGGTCTCTGTGTATTGTCTCGTTTGAGACATACCATGGAACGTTGCAAACTGTTCGCAAAGTTCTACTTTGCAGTACTTGAAGACTTTGCATGTCTGTCTTGGCAAGAAAACACAAAGCCGCACATGCATAAGTAATGACTGGTCTAATAATCATCTTATACAGGGTGTTTCAGTTTATTGTTGCATAACTTTAAGATTCCATAGAACTTTTAAAATTAATGCATAAAGTCTATATAAACATGGGTCGAAAAATGCGTGGCTTCCGAAATACAGGGTGTTTAAATTTACTTTCTAAAATAGTTTTTTTTAAATATTTCGAAGAATATTTGATGTATAACAGTGAAAATTGGTATACAAGGGTTTCTTGGTACGACAAAACGAACCATGGGCTTAGTTTTACTGTAGCCGCTAGAGGGCGCTCTCTACTGTACCTGTAGTGTATTAAAATGACCGAAAACATTTTTTTAGTGCAATTTTTTGCTTTTTGAATAAAAAAACTGATTCTTCGTACTTTTCAACATAAAAAAGCTCTCCTGTGAGTTTTCGTTATAGTTAGCCGTTTTTGAGATATTTCGATTTTTAAGGTTCGATGCATTTTTAATTATTTATGGGAAAATATTTTTTTTACATTTTCGATTTGGGCATTACAAGTAATTAAGATGATCGTTTATATTGTGTTTTTAAAAACAGCAATAATTCCTAACTCCAAATAGACACAAAAAACAGAATATTAATTTGTTTAATTTTCCAATATTATTTTTAACAAATTAAATTAATTATTTACAACTAAAATGCTCTTGGCTAGTTAGGACAAACATACAAAATCTAAAGTAGTTGCTCGAAATGTAAACCCAATTGTTCAATACACAATTCACATCTACGAATGGTCGAACGTGGTATAGCATTATTCAAATAAGGCCTTATTTGTGGTTACGGGAGTCTGGTACACTTTTTCTTTTAGAAATCCCCACACAAAGAAATCTAATGGATTTAGGTCAGGGGATCGTGGAGGCCAGGCGATTGGTCCTCCACGGCCGATCCATCTTTCTGGATCATTTTCTTCCAGCCAGTTTCTAACTATTCTCGAATAATGAGCTGGACAACCATCAAGCTGGAACCAGGCCAATCTTCTTAAATCTAACATAACATCATCCCACATATTTGCATGTTCAGCCTTTAAAAAATCCAAGAAGGTCGCAGCATTTAACCTTGCAGGCAAAGGTAGGGTCCAAATAGTCGATTGCGGTAGATACCAATCCACACGTTCACACTAAATTCATGCTGAAAATTTCTTTCCCGAACTGCATGCGGAGAATAAAAATGGCATTTTTATAAAACTTACAAAAAAAAAACAGGTAAAAGAAACTAAATTTCATGCATTCACCCATGTTTATATAGACTTTATGCATTAATTTTAAAAGTTCTATCGAATCTCAAAGTTATGCAACAATAAACTGAAACACCCTGTATAGGCGAACTTTGTTTACCAAACTCAATTTGGAGGATCTACATACATAACAAAGGATGTAGTTTCCGAAACGCAATTTGTTTTCAAGGCTGCTGTATGTTTCTGCCAGATCATACCTTTATCAAGGGTGACTCCGAGGTACTTGGCAGAATTTGTCCATGGTACACGATTGCCGTCTACAGAAGCCTCTGCTGGGGAGTCGCGACGTTTTTTGGTACAATAAATAGCCTGCGTTTTCGAATGATTAATTTTAATCAGCCACCGTTCCGCCCACTCTAGTACTTCTTCCACCTCACTCTGCAACCCATCGTGAAGCAGATGACCAGCACACGACTGGGCGACAAGTGCAGTGTCGTCAGCATAGAGGTAGACTTCACCGTTGCTGTGGCAAGGGACATCATGGATAAAAAGCCAATAAAGGATTGGTCCTGTTGTTGACAAAACATTGTTAATTTTGATCCGAAACTTCCTTCCTTCATGAAAGGATTTTAGTAATTTTAGAAGCCAAAAAGGAAAACCCTTTTGGCCCGCGTGCCACACCGTGTCAAAGGCTTTTGAGACGTCCAAAAGCAAGATGCCAGGACTCCTGCTGAGGGTGAACCCTCTGGTTACATCTTCCACCAGCCTGACTGCCTGTAGCTCGGTGCTATGCTCGGACCGAAAACAGAATTGAATATCAGGAATCACGTGGTGATTTGACGAAAAATTCTCAAGATGGCGATAAATCACCTTTTCGGCGAGCTTAGAAGGAACTGACAGCAGACTAATGGGACGGTAATCCTGAGGAAATATCGAACCCACCTTCTTTGGGGAATCATGATGACCTCAGCAGTCTTCCACCCGGCAGGGAAGTGCTGGGTTCTGAGCATGGATTTGATTATTGTCACCAAATATATCAGAGCTTTCGGCGAGAGCAGCTTCAGCGCCTTGTTGGTGATTTGAACCTCCCCAGGTGCTTTACGCACCTTGAGGTCTTTAATAAGACCTAGGAGCTCCGCTGGGGTGCAACGTGAAACCTCGGAGGGTTCCTCTAATGTGCTATGCGAAGCCTCAGACGATTCTTCTGAAGAGGGTACAGTGCCTCCGCTAACGCCGTTGGCCCTAAAATATCTCCTGACGGATCTTACAATGTGTTGTTCCTCGTCGAGGTCATTATCAAGATCATAGATGGGAGAGAACTGTTTTTACATGGCGTCAGTGAAAACCTCGACCTAATCCTCTCTTCTAAGGACCGTGGATGTGCGGGAGTTGTTCTCGCTTTCCGTTTTTGAGTGATTTTGCGACCCTGCAGAGAGGAATACTTGAATCAAGCATTCCCGTCAGAAAATCGCTCCATTGCTCATTACGGAATTCATGGAGCGCGTTTCTCACTTCATGGACAAGATTCGTAGCCCTACGAATGTCATCAGGTTGGAGAAAGCAAGATATAATACGTGTGAAGTATGAACTGTGAAATTTACCAGAAGAAACTCGTTGGCCTAGGAATGGGTACTCTACCATTAATAAAGAGACATTCAAATTGCTAGGAAGTGATCAAAATACAGCAGACGTTCGATAATGTAAACTAATTTAATCCAAGTGTGGTTCACATTATCGAAATGTTTACATTAGCGAACCTGATTTATATAATATTTGATTTATTAAAAGAAACGTTTAATACATACTATTTATAACAAAATAAACAAATATTCTAACAGCGATAAGTATTTTTTTAATTAGAAGAAAAATAATTAACAATTTTTGTCTGCGTAAATTTGCGCTTAGCATTGTCTTCCAATGCCTGCGCCCGTAATTTATGAAGAACTAAAATATCCGTGTATGATACTTCTTTTCTTTCAGCCCAATCTAAAGCTTGGTTAAAAACTTGTATAGCTTGCGCGTCAGTCACTACACTTCTGACTTCAATGGGATCGTTCTCATCATCCTCACTGTCCATATTCTCCTCCTTATCAGCATCATTCGTCTGCTTATCTTCGTTCCATAAATTAATATCAGCAGGAGTACAAACAATGTTGGGATTCACTGTTTTCAATAAATCAACAACATCCAATGACACACTAATAACATTATCATTATTGGATCGCAAACGTTCTCTAATTACGCTTAAGGGGACATCGTCTTCTTCATCATCTTCATTATTGGTACAAAAGAGATTGTTCCAACATTTTTGAATTGTTTGCTGGTTAAGTTCATTCCAGGCCATATGTAAATCTAAAACAGCTTCTCGTAATGTACTTTTTTAAAGCCTCAGATAAGTTTTCAGGATTCTTTGATAAGACAAACGAAAGTAGAAACTTCCTATAGTATAGTTTGGTGAGTCTTATTATATTCTGGTCCATCGGTTGAATTAACGGTGTTACGTTGGGCGGCATGTACATGACGAAAATTGACCCATCCCTGCTCCTCAGTTGTTGCTCGTGAGGATGACTTGGTGCATTATCCAATAGTAACAACGCTTTTATTGGAAGCTTCTGTTGTTTTAGGAAACCTTTTACCTACAAATTGAAAACACATCTTCAAATTATGAATAGAGCATTTGTGATAATTGATTGTCATACCTGAGGGACAAAGCACCTGTGGAACCATTTCAGGAATATACTGCTAGTCATCCAAGCGGTTTTTGAACAGTCATAATCAACAGGAAAATTAACATTTTTAAATGAGCGCGGATTTTTTGCTTTCCCAATTACCAGTGGTTTTATTTTGTGTGAACCATTAGCATTAGTGCAGGCTAGAAACGTTATTCGTTGTTTCTCCGGCTTTCTTCCCGGGGCAGATTTTTCAAATGATGCAGCATAGGTTTTCTCTGGTAACATTTTCCAATAAAGGCCACTTTCATCTGCGTTGTAAATTTGTTCAATTCTTAAATCTAGCTCGGTAATTGTTTTCATCAATTTTTCTTTGAATGGTTGCACTAATTGTGGTTGTGCTGATAATTTTTCACCAGATATAGACAGCAGTCGAATTCCATATCTTGTTTTGAATCGTTGTAGCCAGCCATCACTAGCTACGAAATTTTCAGTTTCTTTCAGTTTGTCATTTAACAGTCTCGCTCTCTGTTTAAGTACTTTGCCACTAACTGGGACATGATTTTCCAGTTGTTTTAAAAAGCACTTATACAGGGAATTTTCCATTTTAGGTGCCTTCGCATTTTTTAAAGCTTTTCTTTTTCCCTGGCCTCCAAATGTATTGCACGTTCTTTGTAAAATTTGAGTTTTCATACGCTTAATTTTACAGATTGTTGCTTTCGATACTCCATATTTTTTTGCTAACTGTGTCACTCCCGCACCTAGTGCAACTTCGTCTATGATTTTCACTTTCTCACTCAACTTTAAACACTTTCTTTTATAGGATGTGGATGCCATAGTCGTAAAATATATTAACGCGTGCAATGTATTCACTTAAGTTCAAAAATGAAATACATACGTACGTATAAACGTATCCTAAACGATCATACGACTGACCGAGTTTGTCGTATTTTATCGCAGAGGTGAATCCCCTACACTCTACATCATAAATCGGGGACTCCCCCCGACGCCCGACATAAATCATCGAGGCTTCAGCATTTTACCGTCGCGCGGTTTCCGTGCGCCGAGAGTTGTTTACGTTATCGAGCGTACACATTGTTTACGTTATCGCGCGTTCCGTTTGATCCTATAGAACGAAGTTTGTGTTTACATTAGCGCAAGTTTTCATTATACCGTGTTTACGTTATCAAGCGTCTGCTGTAGTACAAAAAGGTTATGTGGTTTTGGCACGTGACAGTCAACGTTAAAAACGAAGTTTAAGGGTTTTTTTATTTTTTTCGTGTTTTGCCCTTAGCTTCGCCACCACTAGACCGATCTTCAAAAACTTGTTCCATCCTTTGCATAGTAGTAACCTTCGAGGTAGTCGAGAAGCTCTCGATTTATGCACCTCTCCATCACCTTACTTATAACAGAGAGCAAAGCTATAGGCCTGTAGTTGTTAGGGTCGGTCTTAGATCCTTTTTTGAGATGGCTTGGACATTAGCAAATTTCCACTTTTCTCCATTGAAAACAACGATTTGCCAGTTACTATTACTTTACTCTCTCTTTCTGGTAGACCTAATAATACGCTTCTTATAGGCTGTCCCTGCTCAAAGGGATAGAGGCAGTCAAGATGCAGACTTGAGCAAAGATACTGGGTGCGGTATAGGATCATTTAGGGCATTGCAGGCGTTACAAGAATGTGAGTACGAACTTGGCGAATAAAAATTCTGTTTCAGTTTCGTACTGAAATTGTTTTACAGATGTGAAAAAACGTCCGAATGTGCATAACACCAGCCACAACACGTCGACTGTTCCGAAGTATTCTACAAAAAACTCAACCTTGCTCTGGGGTGTCACAGGCGAACAAGAATGGACTCCCGCCCTAACAACTGGTAAATTAAGTGCATTTTATTGAACTTTCGTTAATTAATCATTGATATTAAATTTTATATTCAGTGGAAGTGCTTTGATATATGCAGAATGATTCAGGAAAAACTCGTAAACTGTCAAATGTGATCCGCTTATACGGGGTGATTCACAAGTCGTGTCCAAAAATAAAACATCATAAATAGGACCGCATTACGGGGTGTTGAAGTTTAAAAATAAAAAACGTTTTTTAAATATCTTCAAAACAGTCAACTAGAAAGAACTAAAATTTTGTATGTGGATTTACCTAAGTATTGTCCGTATTCAAAAGTCTTTACTTGAAAATAACGTGCACCAGTAGCGGGGATTCATGGGATTAGTGGCATTATCTTTCCAAATAAAAATAGTACGCCACAAATTAGATAATCAAAGCTTTATTTCAATAAATGTTCAAAAACACCAGCATCTTACGGATACAAGTGGCCTGGAGAAAAAAATGTTACATAGAAGACCCCCCTTAAAACGCGGTTCTGTGTATGATGTTTCATTTTTGGTCACGACTTGTGCATCACTCTGTGTAAAGATGATGAGAAAATGTCAAAAAAAAATATAAATACAGTTGATGTTTACACCAGTTTGTTTCTATCAGGATTCAATTCGTAAATCCTTCATTTTGAAAACGCTGTTTAGGAAGGTAATGTAAACAGCTATAGTTTAGAAAAAAAAGCTGGCTTATTCTGTAGACTACAGGTACGTTTCTTGATCCAAAAGCATTTTTTTGTGAACAATGGAGTCCAGTAGATTGATTGTGGTTAGGGCTGTTTCAAAATAGTGGAAGAGTATTTTAAGTACACCAAAATATACAGGGTGTTTCAGTGTATTGTTGCATAACTTAAAGATTCGATAAAACTTTTAAAATTAATGCATAAAGTCTATATAAACATGGGTCGAAAAATGCGTGGCTTCCGAAAAACAGGGTGTTTAAATTTACTTTCTAAAACAGTTTTTTTTAAATATTTCGAACAATATTTGAGGTATAATAGTGAAAATTGGTACACAAGGGTTTTTTGGTACGACAAAACGAACCATGGGCATAGTTTTACTGTAGCCGCTAGAGGGCGCTCTCTACTGTACCTGTAGTGTATTAAAATGACCGAAAATTTTTTCTTAGTGCATTTCTTTGCTTTTTGAATGAAAAAACTGATTCTTCGCACTTTTCAACATAAAAAAGCTCTCCTGTGAGTTTTCGTTATAGTTAGCCGTTTTTGAGATATTTCGATTTTTAAGGTTCGATGCATTTTTAATTATTTAAGGGAAAATAATATTTTTTTTACATTTTCGATTTGGGCATTACAAGTAATTAAGATGATCGTTTAGATTGTGTTTTTAAACACAGCAATAATTCCTAACTCCAAATAAACACAAAAAACAATATTAATTTGTTTAATTTTCCAATATTATTTTTAACAAATTAAATTAATTATTTACAACTAAAATGCTATTGGATAGTTAGGACAAACATACACAATTCACATCTACGAATAATCGAACGTGGTATAGCATTATTCAAATAAGGCCTTATTTCATCACATGCATTCCTGATTCTATTAGCATATCTCTTGTGGTTACGGGAATCTGGTACACTTTTTCTTCTAGAAATCCCCACACAAAGAAATCTAATGGATTTAGGTCAGGGGATCGTGGAGGCCAGGCGACTGGTCCTCCACGGCCGATCCATCTTTCTGGATAATTTTCGTCCAGCCAGTTTCTAACTATTCTCGAATAATGAGCTGGACAACCATCAAGCTGGAACCAGACCAATCTTCTTAAATCTAACATAACATCATCCCACATATTTGCATGTTCAGCCTTTAAAAATTCCAAGAAGGTCGCAGCATTTAACCTTGCAGGCAAAAGGTAGGGTCCAAATAGTCGATTACGGTAGATACCAATCCACACGTTCACACTAAATTGGTCCATCAAACGTTACCTAAAAACTCCCTATTATTATCAGTTCTGTCAAGAATCCACTGACAAAATGTGATTCTTCGTTCTCCGTCCCCTGGCTGTACTCCTTGCACAGGTTGCAAATGGTAAGGACGTCTATGGTCATTTCTAAGAACATTTTCAATTATTTGGCGATGCACTTTTACAAATACTGAGCGAGTTGGATGTCGTCTGTTTGGAAATCTTCGTGCGTATTCTCTGTTTGCTTCATCTGCGTTTCCATTTACAAAGCTAACTCTTGATTGGAGAATAAAAATGGCATTTTTATAAAACTTACAAAAAAAAAACAGGTAAAATAAACTAAATTTCGAACCTTAAAAATCGAAATATCTTAAAAACGGCTAACTATAACGAAAATTCACAAGAGATCTTTTTTATGTTGAAAAGTGCGAAGAATCAGTTTTTTTATTCAAAAAGCAAAAAATTGCACTAAGAACAAATTTTCGGTCATTTTAATACACTACAGGTACAGTAGAGAGCGCCCTCTAGCGGCTACAGTGAAACTATGCCCATGGTTCGTTTTGTCGTACCAAAAAACCCTTGTTATAACAATTTTCACTGTTATACATCAAATATTGTTCGAAATATTTAAAAAAAACTATTTTAGAAAGTAAATTTAAACACCCTGTATTTCGGAAGCCACGCATTTTTCGACCCATGTTTATATAGACTTTATGCATTAATTTTAAAAGTTCTATGGAATCTTAAAGTTATGCAACAATAAACTGAAACACCCTGTATACTTACTTACTACCTAAAAAATATTTTAGAATGCTTTTGGAACATGAAATGTTGAAATTTCAAACAGATCTCACAATGTTTTGTTGCAATCAGACAAATCATCATACAAATAATACCCTCATATAATTTTATTTATATTCATACTAATCGAATCATCACGTTCATTTTCAGATGGTTGTCGAATTCGCAAAGTTGACTGTTTTATTTATATCCCATTTTTTTTGTTACTTTGTGATGTTTTCGATGTCTTCATGGTGAAAGAATACGTACGCCCGCTATGCAAGTGTATTTTTTGTTGTGTTTTTGTCAGCAGTATTCTTTATTTTTTCAAAAATATTTTCCAAATAAATTTGAATAATATAAAGAGTAGAAGCTTTCCAAAGTCTTGACAAACACTACGAGGTCTGTAAATTCAGTGATATTATTTTTTAATTTCAAATATAATTACAATTTTATACCGTGTAATTCTCCAAGGTGGCCTACCCCTATAGCTTTTTTATTCTTGAAGATAGAAAATCTAAATTTGGAGATTGAGTATTATAGATGAATTTACATTTTTTGACACATTCACGTGCTTGGACGTACTTCCGGTTTGACCGGAAACGGCTCCAACTCTCGATTTTTAAATGGGACGCCCTATATATTTTTACTTATTTGGATCGAGAATGGCATTCTGAACTCGGCAACGCCTCACTTGCCACTGTTTGACAAATAAGGTCGACTTTATTTTTCGATCTAGAATGCCATGAATCCTGTAAATCGCTTCTTTTTTGATCGAGTAACACGGGAAAATTACAAACGACCTTACAGTCATTTAAAAGATTTTCTAAAAGTTGCGAACACTAATTTTTTCAGTCTACTTGATTTTTTCAAATAGTAAGTGAGTGGCTCGTCGGCTTTTTCTAAGAGACCATTTTCTTACGAATAACACTGGTCAACACTGGTTTTGCCACACGAACTTTGACAGCTAATTTTGTTTTATCAGTCTACCCTCATTATTATATGACAGCTGTCATATGTCTATTAGCCTCATATTTGTTGTGATACGGTAATACTCATAACTAGTACTACGGCAGTAAATTAACAGAAACGCTTACAAGTAAATCCTTATAAAAATATTTGTTGTTGAATTTGAACACTTTTTTGTGATTTATTAACCCTGTGAATATGTCGAAGAAGTGTAATAATGATCCTAACTCTTTTTGTTATGTCTGCGGAGAACTAACATTCAAAAAACAACGACGAAATTTTACGAATCTTGTGTTGGAGTGTTATCACCAATGTTTTGGTTTTTCTGTCGCCCATCAAGACAAATCCTGGGCCACTCATGTCTGTTGCATAACGTGTGTGAAAAATTTAACTGACTGGAAGAAAGGTGCACGACCTATGCCGTTTGCTGTACCCATGATATGGACTGAACAGCGAGATCACGTTTCAGATTGCTATTTTTGTCTCGCAGACATAAAAGGTATAAATTACAAGAAAAAAACCACAGTTATTTACCCTAACTTATCTTCGGCTATAAGACCAGTCTCTCATTGTAAAAAATTGCCAGAACTAATACCAGTTGCAACTACGTCTGTTGAGAACAATTCACAACCGTCCACTTCAGGTGAATGTGTTGACGAGGACGATGATTTTGAGTTAAAAGGAATTGTAAACGAGCCACATTTGATAACTCAAGAAGACCTAAATGATTTGGTTCGGGATTTAAATTTGTCAAAAAAGCAGTCAGAACTATTAGGATCACGTCTAAAAGAATGGAATTTGCTACATCATAATACAAAAGTTAGCTATTTTCGAAACCGTGATCAACACTTCAGAACGTATTTTTCTCAGGATGGAGATTTGGTGTTTTGCAATAACATAAATGAGATTATGAAAATGTTGGACATAGATTTTGATCTCTCTCAGTGGCGTTTATTCATTGATTCTTCGAAAGCAAGTCTAAAAGCAGTGTTATTGCATAATGGAAATAAGCTTCTGTCTGTACCTCTGGCCCATGCTGCAAATATGAAAGAAACCTATGAAAATATGAAACTTTTGCGGTGATCTTAAAGTTGTTGCACTATTACTTGGACTTCAGCTGGGTTATACAAAGTTTTGCTGAATTTTATGTGAATGGGATAGCCGAGACAGAACTAATCACTATATAAAAAAAACATGGCCTACGCGTGCATCGTTAGTTCCTGGGCAAAAAAACGTAAAGTATTTACCCCTTGTACAGCCAAATAATGTGCTTCAACCACCATTGCATATCAAATTAGGATTAATAAAAAATTTTGTGAAGGCAATGGATCGCAATGGGAGTGGATTTTTGTATCTAAAAGAAAAATTCCCTAAAATAAGTGATGCAAAGATAAAAGAGGGTATTTTTGTTGGCCCTCAAATTAGGGAGTTAATAAAAGATTCAAGATTTGAAGAAAAATTAAGCGATTTAGAAACATCTGCATGGAAGGCTTTTAAAAATGTTGTTGCAAATTTTTTGGGTAACCACAAGAGTGACAGCTACAGAGAGTTGGTTAGCGAGCTGTTATTGTCATATCAAGCATTGGGTTGCAACATGTCACTTAAGATCCATTTTTTAGACTCGCACCTGGATTTTTTTCCTGACAATTTAGGGGCTGTCAGCGACGAGCACGGTGAGAGGTTCCATCAGGACATTTCTAATATTGAAAAGCAGTACCAGGGCAAATGGAGCCCAAATATGTTTGCAGATTACTGCTGGACAATTAAAAGGGACCAACCAGAAGCTAAATATTCAAGAAAATCTTAGATTATTAAATCATTTATAAAAAAAATAACTTTTGATTTACGAGATCTGTGTTTTTTCTTAATATTTTAAATTACTCAATAGAATAAAATCCTTGTCTAGCAAATTTTTTTTAACTGTTTATTTTTTCTTACAATCACCAATTAATGTAAAAAATATCAAAAAAGTCCGTGTGGCACGACAAAGTTAAAATTTTGTTGACCAGTGTAATTTGACACTACGCACTCTTATTTAATCTGTTTAAAAAAAAATGCTACTGTCAACCAAATGACTCGAGCGAGTTCAAACTTGTACTGAAGGCGGATCACACGTTCTCCTGTCGCCTCTCCAAGTCTGATGCCTCCAGTGTTGCCATGTCGGACGCCACGTTGCCAGACATACCACTTAATTTACAGACCTCGTATTATGTGTTATTCGTTTATCGAATTCTTAATTGGACAATTGAAAATATGAAGAACTACCAAGATATTCAGTATATCAATCTGATTTTTTCTGCCTTCAAATGCAAATGTGCTAGCACTAGCACTTAACACTATATATGTGCATTATCATTGAAGCTTGATTTCAGTTACTCTAAATTTTTGCGATAACATACAATAAATAACTCTGAATAGATAATGTTCCATGTTGAACTATTTGTCGAGCACCCAGGGGTTTTTGATTCTATAGGAGTTTAAAAATTTTTCTAGTTTAAAAAATTTCCCAATTTACGAAGTATAAAAATTTCGAAAATTTTCCAGTTTTGAGTTGCATCTATTCAAGCTTAGACAATTTCCAGAATATCCAATTTTCTGAAAATGTCCTAAAACCATAGATACATAGAAACTCATCCAGACTTTTGTCTTAAATGCCTTGTTCTGACAGATAGATTATTTTTGTGTTTTCTCGATCATCATCTTTCAGTATCATGGTTATAAAAAATATTTTTTTCAACCATCAAATTCGAATAGATTAGAAGGAGCCTAGATGTTTACATTACATTGTTTATCGCCAGAATTGCGTATTTTTAGAGCATACTTTTGATTCATTTGACAACCAAAGTGACAACGTTGTATCGACATGATATTTGCCGTTGGTAAGATTTACCTTCATAATAGCCGATTTACACAATGAACGATTAGTTAGAAGTTAGTTAACCAGAACTTGAAAACGAATTTCATGGCAACTTATAGTTAACTTTCAAGTAATACTTACCCAACTTGAACGATAACTTGCAATGAAAAATCGTGCCTTAGGATTATAATTTTTATCTCAAATAATGAAGGTTGATAGCTAGCAAAAATAACCAAAAGTAACTAGAATAATGTGCCGCCGATTAATGTCTTGCCAGATGTCGTAAAGCTGTTCGAAAATAAATATTCTACAGAAACAGCAATCCAAATGATGGTGGAAGACTGGAGAAGACGTATAGATGTGAAAGAATGTATTTTAACAGTATTTTTAGACTTCAAATGGGCATTTGCGACTATAGATAGGGAAAAATTATTAATGAAATTGCATCACTATGGTTTTAAAGGATCAGTACTAAACATTTTATAAAATTATTCAAGTAAATAAAAGTAAAAAAACCAAAGTTCGAAGTATTATGTCAAATATACTAAGTGACATATAAATCCGAACACCCAGTTTAAATGGTTTTATTTGTATAAGTACTTAATGAAGCATAATAAGTAAATGATAAAAATTTCAAAATGATTGCACTGCTTTAAAGCCCTTTGACCTTTAATAATGAGTGGATGCACCCTGATGTGCTACGCATTCTCCAACGCGCCTAGGCATGCTTCTGATCAGGTGGTCAATGTCCTCCTGTGGCATCTCATTCCAGGCAACCTCCAACTCCTCTCGAAGTGCTTCTAGAGTCTGAGGAGGGCGTTGCAAATTGAGCAATCTCCTATCCATCATGTTCCACACGTGCTCAATTGGGGATAAGTCGGGAGATCTTGTTGGCCATGGTAACAATGTGACATCATTATGTTGAAAGAAGTCTATTGTGACTCTTGCAACATGTGGTCGGGCATTATCTTGTTGGAAAGTTGGATCTGCCAGGGTGTCAAGATAGGGTAAAAGATGGGGTTCTAGAACTTCGTGGATATAACGCTGCGCGTTCATGTTAGCTCTGATGCAGATTAAAGGTGACCTGGAACCATAAGCTATAGCACCCCA
Source organism: Acanthoscelides obtectus (assembly GCA_963669975.1). Classification (NCBI taxonomy): domain Eukaryota; kingdom Metazoa; phylum Arthropoda; class Insecta; order Coleoptera; family Chrysomelidae; genus Acanthoscelides; species Acanthoscelides obtectus. The sequence continues at coordinate 122,355,745 of CAVLJG010000001.1, read as the reverse complement.
AACCATAACTCCAACAGTGTGATGAACATGTCTTTCAACAAAAAACTGTCGATTCCTCCTTTCACCAAGTCGCCTTCTAACCCTGGCACGACCATCGTGCATGCCTAAACAAAATCGAGACTCGTCACTAAAGACAATACTGTTCCATTCCTGATCCCAGAGTGACCGTTGTCTGCACCACTCAAGGCGATTACGTCGGTGTTCTCGAGTTAAAGGGAGGACCCAGTGTGGCCGGTATGAAAACTTCTCATTCGTCGGTAAACACTTCGCATGCAAATAGGTCTTCCGTGTTCTGCAAACCATTCATTTGCAATGGACCTGGTAGTGGAGAAACTGTCCCTTAAGGCCAATAATCTTAGGCGGCGATCTTCACGGTCTGTTGTTCTACGGCGGCGTCCAGTGCCCCTTGCTACGGCCCCTATCAAACTCACTAAGTTGATGAAATCGTACAGGTCTCCGTACTCTAGGCATCGTAACCGATCGTAAAGGATGTCAAGAACCAAAATCTGCCAACGTTGATTCTTTACTGCGGCTGAAATATTCATCTTTAGAGCGTTAGTGAATTAAAAAAAAGCAGTATAAAAACCGGAATGTCCAACTGATAAGGCTGAACATTTTGTCACTTGTTATTTACAGTAAGATAAATACATTCACCAACTTATTAAAATAAAACCATTTAAACTGGGTGTTCGGATTTATATGTCACTTAGTATATATAAGTATGGGTGCCACAGGGGAGTAAATTAGGGCCATTACTATTTATTATTTATATAAATGATATCTCTAACAGTTAAGAACACTGCGCAAAATTCAAATATTTTCGGTCGATACATTGATATATATATATATATATATATATATATATATCACTTAAACATTTAGACACTACTTGGGAACTGCTGAACAGTGATATTAAAAAATATATGAATTGGTTAAATTTTAGGTTCATGATTAATGATAAAAAAATTGAAGTAGTCGAATCATTTAAATATGTGGATATATATATGTGGATAACTGCTGTTTCACAAGCATTATGAATACATTATTTCAAAAATATCAAAAAAGATAAGTTACTTCTATAGAGTTTCCCATAATCTTAGTATGTGTCCCAAAAAAATTGTGTATAACACTATAATTCTTCCCCGTTTTTTATACTGTTCAACCATCTTGTTTTCAGCAAATCAAAACATATTTTCAAAACTACAAATTCTACAAAATAAAGCTATGAGAATTTTAAGTAAAAACAAGTATGCTAAGATTACGTCTATGCTAGAAGAACTACAGTGGTGGAATTTAAAAAATGTCATATGTTATTTAGTTCTCATTTTCATATTCAAATTACTTACTATTACCAGCATATTTAGAAAACTTCATAAAATTAAATAATCATTATCATAACTGCAAAACTAGAGACTGAATAGATTTTCACCTGCAAAAATTGAAATAGTAGCAAAACTAGCAAATCTGTATTTCAAAAGGGAGTATTTGAATGAAATAAATTGAATAATGATATTAAACAGTGTTCGGATTTAAAACTGTTTAAGGTGAAATTAAAAAATCACTTTGTACTTAATGCATAGAGATGTAATTTTAATAGACAAGAATGTGAAATTAAAGAAAATGGATTAAAAAAATGTGTAAACAATTATACAAAATTGACCTTGTAGCATTAATGCTAAATAAATCTTCAACAAAAAACAAATTCCCAAAAAAAAAAAAATTAGTCAACTCTAATCTGGCAGTTTTTCATGAATTTATTGATGTGAAGAAATTAACTCCAATTTTTATGTTTACACGCTCCAATTTCTTCAAGGTTAAAAAATTGTTCGATTTATTGGATCGTGTAAAGCGTCTGTTATCAATATCCGAAAATCAGCTACGACCACATGTTTCTGCAAACACTTTAACAAAACGACACTAAAAATACGAATTTTATGTTATAACTGACAAAGAATTTACTTTCATCTCGACTGTAGTCTCTTTATCCAAGAAACACATCGAACCAAAACATAATCAACGCGTGATATATTTCAAAAATTTGCGAAACCAAGAAGGTAGAGGGGGAGACGACACGGCGGTGCATGCAGCCTCGCTGACCGCCGGCGTCCGTGAAGAATGCGTGAATATGTTTGGGTTCACTTTCTTTCTTCGATAAATGGTCTTTGGAGGTTGAGATTTTAGAGAAAAATCGTAGACTTGCTCCTTCTATCTAGCCTGAATTTGTTGGTGTCAACTGACATGGAGGTAAACTAAAATCAAGTGCATGTTGATATAGCCTAAGCGATATCAGTGTTGTCTTCTATCATTGTCGCCCACCATCAATATCTAGCACCAGCAGGAATGACATAACTAATGTGGCCCTGATTTTTGTTCCATATGGCATTTTATGGCAAATCGGCAACGGGACACCATCGACTACGCCTGCAGTCAATGACATTCTCATAGGTTTGAACACATTCTACTTATATTCAGTAACAAACTAGTTGATCCTCCTTTTTTGTCTCTCTCTTACATCTTTTCCACTTGTAGGTGCACTAGTACATTGCTCATCTCTTTCCTAGTGTCGTGCTCACCTTGTTATGTTACTTCTATATGTTGGTTGACGTTTATGTAATGTTAGATCTGGGAATGGGCGCAGGTCGGTGCAAAGGCCTCGTTTTTTAGTCGCAGGTCAACTGTAACTTTACCGCTAACCTGAGGTTGACTTTCAAACATTTGAAGTTGAAGATGACGTTCCTCTTTTGTTACTAAGTCGTGTAATATTCCGCGTGAGGTCATAAAAGTTATACCGGGTGCGCCATCTTTTATGTCGGTATTGAAACATCGATTGGCTTTAATATTTACCAACCGAGTGATTTGGTTATTCAATTTACTGCAATTTTAGTCATGAATCGCTTTGCACCGAAATAGTCACAATGTCCATTGAAAATCGTCGTCCAGCTGTGTTAACGCAACGTGCATATCGTCGAAAATATCGTGGCAAACAGGTCTGGCAAGACTATCCGTCGTTTGGTTCCGAATTTTCTCAAGTACGAGACAGTGGGAGATCGTCAACATACCGTTCATCAACGACCAAGACTTTCCAACGAATTGGTTGAAGCGGTCAGAGACAGCGTTGCCCAGAACCCAAAAGTGTCGTATCGTCAGCGCGCTCGGCATTTTGGCATCAGTGGAACTCTGAAAAAACGGAACATCACGAATCGTACAGAATTCGGTAGTTCAGACGTAAAGGCAGCGTCAACAATCATGGGTTACTAAACCAATCTTCAAAAACCAATTTACAGACAACCGAGAGTAACAGTTACCCAATATAAAAGTTAACCTGCGATCGAAAAACTGGGCCTTAGTGATGCGGAGCAAAACTGTCTTTTGATTCTGATACAAAAATCAGTTCGGATCAACTTCTTCAATATTCTAGTTTCAGCTGGAAATACTAAGCAAGCCGTTATCAATTTAATAGATATATCAAAAGTAATACTTTTAAAACATATTGTATATGTCGTTTGGAACGAAAACGTCAATTTTGCTCTTTTGGACTAGCTTTTTTGTGCAGTTGTTTTTGATGATGTTACGACCTATTCCTGCGATACTTTATGGATATGCAGATTGCAAGTAAATCAGTTCCACGTCTTTAGAAAATGTTTAGAATAGACATAATCGGATATTAAATATACAGTGTGGCCCAACGAAAAGGTCGCATCCCCACAATGATTGAAGTTAGGTATACACTTTATTACACAAAAGTTATTAAATACATCATGGGAAATCTAAAAATTGACAAAATGGGGTTTCTATATAAACATCTAAAGTGTAACGCAATATCTTATTTTTGGATCACCCTGTATTGTACGGCTACAGATGAAAAGACGTCCCCATAGAAGTCAAAATTGACGCGTCCCAGCGTTTTACCCAAAATATATCAGGAGGCAGAAATGGGGGTGCGACCTTTTAGTTGCGCCACCCTGTATACATATCGTCGGACATCTGACAATACTTGCTAAATGCAGGAACCGTAATTTCACTGGAGACGAAAAAAACCTTATCAATTTTATACTACCGGCCTTAAGACTCTACAACTTTGGTAACAAAAAATAAATGACGTTTAACACATATTTAATTTCTGCTAACTTTCTTTGCAGGTAACAGGTATTGTACTATGATGTATAGATGGATTTAGTGAGATTCGTGTTAGAAAAACTGTTATTCATTATGTCAAATTAAAAGTTTAATGCTTTTACAAATCAAAAAGATAATAGCATTCTCAGTCACACTTTAAATGATTCAGCTTCTTTCCTTGGCATATGGCAAATTGTCGTAAAACATGCGACAGTCCCATTTCTCAGTTTTCTTTGTGTACAGAGTCACATTCCATTTGGGTGTGTCCTTTGGTGAGATATTTCTGTAAAATCACAACGTCGTGTTTCATTGCAAAGTTAAGAAAAATAGCACGCGTAATTGTCAGTTAGCTGGAATTGCCGCTCATTGACAGACTTGTTGCCAGTGGTAGGTATTGTTTTGGCTGAATAATTCAAAAACAAAATTTTTCTTTAGCGGACTGTATCACAATGTGCGCTGTTGGGCAAAAATATCAGATAGCAGGTATTGTCAGATGTCCGACGATATATTCTTTTAAAGTTCTCTCATAGGTCATGACATCGTAATGTGGTTAAAGTTTAGTTTACCTAATAATTTACGAAGACGCTTTTGGTGTTTAAAACATCAGCAACAATTTTTGTTTGTAGTACGTGTATTGCTTTATGTAGAATCTGAATAGTCCGTGAATTATTTTTGCCAAACATTATAGCAGACATTTGCACTTTATTTGGAAGTATTATTAAAAAATACTTTGTTCTATGCGTAGTTTTCGTAGTAGTAACTATGTAAAAACTGTTTTCGGTAAGCAGACATCATCATGGATTTAATAAAAAAATATCGCGATCAAAACCTGCTTCCAAGCATGAGAAATAATTACCGATAATTCTTACTGTATGAATTAGACGTAAATATCCGCTCAATGAAAAGCATGTGCACGCTAGGCTTACTAATGCCATCCAATAAAGCTGGTGAATGGTTAATTCTATTAACGATCATGCATCACACTATTATAAGCTTTTTTAATGAAACTTTCAAGTTGAATACAACCTGGAAGATCTAGGAGAAGTTTTTCAACGCCAGAATATATTATCTTAACATATGTTTCATGTGCAAGGTGTGGATTGGAAGTCTCTTACTATACCAGCGTGTCTACCAATCACAACGGACTATTTTCCCGACAAGAGGGCTCTGAATATAGACTACGTGGTGTCGCTGTACAGTTTGCTGCCTGACACTGTTAACGCTGATTTCGCTCAGCAGAGGTCGTGTTACAAACGGCCTCTGTCCACTGACGAGGTAACGTGATTTTAAAATACACTAGCACATGAATACTCGGTTAATTTGCTGTCTAGAGCAGAGTTCCCCAAACCCCTTGCCATGTTTTTCCGTGTTGGGTAGACCCCCTACTTACCTGATATTGATTTCCTGTAAATTTCTAACTGTAGTGAAGTTTAGTGTTAAAAACTTAAAGTAAAAACACATGTTAATTTATACATTTATTAATTGAAGTTAAATTAAAACTACTCAAAATAAAATGTTGTATCTGTTATGTAAAATATACGTAACATTAAATAAACAGGTGTCTGACCAATAAGTGCCCGCATTGGGAATAAGTGCCCGCATTGAAAAAAAAATAAGAGGGATAAAATAAAAAAGTCAAAAATAATTAAAAAAAAGTTTTTTACTTAAAATAGTACAATAAGCGATTTCGTTTATTAATTATAACATAAGCGTATGTTCTACAATAATTTCACTGTTAGTTTGATTAAATTCCGCTTCTTATACGTTTAAGTTATCTAAAAATAGGCAAAAAATTAACGCATTTTAGTGTGTACCTATCCTTGAATTTTCAGAACAATTTAAAAAAAAATATTTTCTATAAAGGGGGGTTCTTTAAAAAAATCAATGCGGGCACTTATTCACAATGCGGGCATTTATTGGTCAGACACCAATAAACATAAAATAAACTATAAATAAAATAACATAAGCAATAAGTCAATATTTTTAGTGAGAAGGATGAACCTGATGCTTTAATAATAAATTATCAACACTTGGGCGTCAATTTTGTAAGGGTTAATCTTAAATCTCCTCGGCTAATGATGTCCAGTCTGTTTCTTTTTTTCGTTAGGAGATTGGTAACAGCGTTGAACCCCTTTTCCACTAGGTATGACGATGGAAAGGAAATTGAAAATTTCCTCGCTATATTCCATAATACGGGATAAGTAACGGGTATGTTGTTTTGCAGCCAGAATTGCTGGTATCCGTTTTTAAACTGAACCTTAAGTTCTTCGTTTGTACTTAGTTCAGTCAGTTCGTCTTGTATTATGACATTCGTTTCTTCTATGTCACCATATGGATTAATTATCCACGGTGGTATTACCATAGTCAAAATATCTTCAAACCTAGATTCAAAATCTGAATAGAGGGCATTTAAATGTTGAACGTAAGTTGAAACGTCGTCTTCCTGGCAGCTTGTCTGTGACAAATTGGGGAACTGAGAAAATTCGCCCCGTCCAATATTTTGCTTCATTAGTTTAACTCTGGCAAGAAACGCTGATAAGATGGGCTTTGTTTTAATTTAAACTGTCGCCTTTAATTGCAAATTAACCAAATTAAATTTTGTAAACAAATCTGTTAAATAGGCGATGTCTGTTTTCCTTTTCATTAAATTTTCTTTTAAAATTTTATCTTTAGTATCCAGAAATTCTAAAATAGTCTCAAAAAGTGCAAAAAATCTTGTCAAACATAAGCCTTTCGACAGCCAGCGTACTTCAGTGTGAAGGAGTAATTGATGAAAGTGTTCGTCATTTTCTTCACACAACTGCGCAAATAACCGCGTATTCAACGCGTTACGTCGGATTCGGTTTACTGCATCAATGACTAAATGAAGTGATTCATGCAATCTTACACTCAAATTTTTAGCAACTAAATGTTGTCGATGGATGACGCAATGTATTGCTAACACCCCTGACACATTTTGTTTTAAATAGCTTATAAATCCACGATAACGTCCAACCATGGCAGGTGCTCCATCTGTAGCTACTGATATTATATTTGATAAAGGAATTGCTTTTTCGATGAAGTAATCCTTCAAAATATGAAATATTGATTCACTTTTAGTGTCGGTTATCAAAGTTCTTGCGAAGAGCAGTTCTTCGTAGATTTCTTGATTCATAATAAAACGAACATATGCCAATAATAATGCTGCATTATCAGGTAAAGTTGACTCGTCCAGTTGTATAGAGAAATGGGTCGTTTGCAAATAATTACATAAGAAGCTTTCAATATCAGAACTCATTTCATCAATATGTCTTTCAAGAGTATTGTTGCTTAAGGGAATTCTTTTAATGATATCAGATGCAGGTTTGTGTAAAACAGTTTTTAAAACCTCTTCAACGGCTGGCAAAATTAAGTTCTCTCCGATAGTATGCGGTTTTCCGGATTTTGCTATAAGTAACGAGATATTGTAAGACGCCCGCAAACCATCATTATTTCTTTGTGACGTCGAAGCGAACATTCTGTCCAGTGTAGGTCTCTTCTGAAATTTATCTTTGAGTGTTTGAAACTATTTCAAATCTTTCTATGTTTTATCAGGGTGGCATCTTCTCAGATGATCTTGCAGTTTAGATGGTTTCATAGCGTCATTGCCCAAAACTTTGTTGCATAAAAGGCACACAGGCGATTGTTTGTCCGGCAATGATGGAATGAAGCCAAATTTCAAATAATCAACACTGTACTGTCTACATTTCTTTTTAGATTCGGACATGGCATCAGTCATCTGTGGGCAAAATTAAGACAGCAGCTGTATATTAAAAATATTTTTTGATTTTTCCAAAAACATTCCATAATTCGAACATCTTCTTGCAACAATTAGCTCGAATTACGGAGATTGCATTGTAATTATATTACCGATTGCTAAAACTTTCAAAAAGAAACTATTGAGGAGTACTCGTGTAATTTTGCATGATTCAATATTCAACTACTAATAGCTAAAGTCATGATTGGCGTAATTTATCTATCTTTGCTAACTACGAGTACAAAACTAAAATTTAATAAAAAATTATGTACTTACTTTTCTCCAGCACTCTCAAACAAAATAACACTGACTCACTATAATTTGTGTGATATACTATCTGTTTATATTTTTTAAAATATTTTCTTAGCACTTTCCTTTTGAAGACTCAGGAAACGAATAAACGTATTTGTCCCACATTCGTATTTATAGAGTGACGAATTGAACAAGTCAGTGCAAGGTAGCGAAGCTCTGAGACTGTGACTCTCAGGTTTTTACAAGTTCAAAATGTATTGCGACCACAAAGCGAATACCAACATCCTACAACTTACACAATTTTATAAACATATGTTTATAATAAATTTTTTACTTCATAGGTACTTTTATAAATAATGTATATGTTTTGATATTATAAGATAGTATGATGAAAGTAAATAGGTACTATCAGTGTATGTATTGTGGACCCCCATATTCATTTCATGGACCCCCAAATTTTTGTTCGCTGACGTAGACCCCTTGCAGGTTGTCATAGACCCCTAGGGGTCGATATAGACCACTTTGGGAATCAATGGTCTAGAGAAACACATTTTCCTGTTATAAAGTTTCGGAAAAATGTATACTAAGTGACATATAAAATGTAACACCCAGAATTATTTCTCTTTATCAATAGGCCTAAAACTTGTGCTCAAAATTAGAGCACTCCTAGTCGGTGTTGCATTTTCGATGTTATTTAGTATATTGCCTTCTTCAAGGCTCTAGTGTACTTTTCCAAAACGTCGGCAAAATTTTGCACTGTTTTATTGGGCTGACAATACAAATGCCTTCCAAAACGCACAAAATTTGTTTAGTAAAGAAGAAGTATCAATCTATCCCTCTATATGAGTCGAATTTTGTATTTGTGGCTTAAAATTGCTTGAATAGGCCTTTGGACTCAATTTTAGAAATGTTGGCCCAAAATTGGTCATTCTCATGATAATGGAGGACGGGTCGTGTCTCATATCGGACCTTTGGAGGCATGATACTTCATAAAATTTGAAATGTGTATTTTAACCTTTTGACAGCATTTCCAATTTTTTCCTCTGCAAGATGGTATAATTAGAATTTCAATATGACGTTTCGTCACTTGTCTCCCAGCATCATCTCTATTTTTTCTTATGAACGCCATATTGCCAAACCTTAGCTGTTTCAAGAAAAGCAGAATTGTCTAGATAGGCCTTGAAATTATCAGATAATCATTTGTTTCTCATACCAGCCCTAAATTTAGTGATGTGTTTCCTTAGTTGGCCATGGATTTGATGTTGGATGAAAATTATAAGGAAATAAAAAGGTATGGTGATACCTGAACACAAAACGAAAATTTTTTGATGGTAATAACAATAATAATCATAAATAAGCAGACGTAAATCATAGCTGACGTTCAAAATATTTTGCGTTATTTTCTAGGCAAAGCCTGACTTTTCTCTGCACATTGTTCAATGCTCGATTTATTTCTTTTATACGAAATAAATGAAGTCTGATAATTTCAAGGCTTACCTAGGAACCGTTTTCGAGATCCCGATGGTTAAACACCCGGTAGAACTAGATAACCTTACTTAAAATCGTTTCAGGTGTTTAGGGAATTGATATCTCAACGGCTGGCCCAAGGGTTCCAGCTCATATTGATGGCAGACAATAATCTCGAACTAAACAACATTATGACTGCCCCAAATCCGAAAATGAGAAGCAGCGTTGTAAGAAAAAGTCCAACAGAGGAAGACGAAAGCTATTTTTTATCCATCGGCAGATTATTCCATAAAATTTCGTTATCCGGGAACACTATTTCTGTAACGAGATACAGACCAAGGTGATTATATCAAACTTTTTTGTTAACATTGAAATAATCGCTAAGACCATTTTGTAAAACTGTGTAGAAATTTGGAAGGTACAGATGTGTCGCCGAAAATTCAGATAAAAACTAAATCTCCAGAGGGAAAAATTAACAGATTTCAATTTGGCGATCCATACAGGTGGCCCTCGAAAAGGTCACACCCCCATTTGTGAGCCGTACAATACAGGGTGATCCAAAAATAAGATACTTAGATTTCTAATTGGACACCCCATTTCTTTTTAACTTTAGATTTTTTAGGAAGTTTTTAGTAAGTTTTGTATAATAAAATTTATACCTATCTTCAATCATTGTGAAGCTATTTGAGTTTATAATAAAATTCTAGAAATTAATTCTATATCGTAAAAATAATAATATAGTTCCCATAGTAACAAGACTTTACTTGAAAATTAAAAATAACTCTCCGAGTATTAAAAAAACAAAAAACATCTAACAGGTTACACGCACATTGAAGTTGAAGTAAAAATTAATTTGCTTTAAAGAGGTAGGTCAATGTGGTGATAGGTGCTGAAAGTGGTGTTCATTTACCTCCATGCAATAATAAAAACTTTATTTTTCAAATGCTCTCAAAGAAGGTGATCTAAAGAACTTAGATCCGGAGAATTTAATAAGTCATTGTTCAATATTTATCACAATTAGGTAGGTAACTTGACAATTTGAACTGACATTGATTTATATAAATACTAAAAATATTTAGATTGGTATCTCTTATATAAATGAAGACTTGAAACTTGTCTCAAAATGGTTAGCATCTAACAGACTAAATTAAATACAAGTAAAACGAAATCTATGTTAATCGGAAAAAAACAATGTACAAATGTTCAACTGAATATTGATGGTGAAGATATTGAATTCATAGAAAATTTTAAATACCTGGGGGTTTTCTTGACTCTCGATTAATTTTTGATATTATAAAGTTATAAATAAGATTAGTAGTAAAGTGAGATATTTATCAAGAGTTTCTGGATGTCTGAGTTCATATAGCAGAAAAATTATCTATAATATCATCATTCTTCCATATTTCTTGTACTGTTCGACTATTCTATATTAAGCAAATAATTACATTTTTGAAAGACTGCAAATTTTACAAAATAAGTGCATGAGAATAATACTGAATAAAGATAAATATACTCCAATTAGACAAATGCTTAGCAAATTAAAATGGCTCAATGTAAAAATTTTTATCAAATATCTTGTAATGATATTCATTTATAAAGTAAAAAATAATATATTTCCATCAAGTCTAACCAATTTAACATCATCAAATGTCGACCATCATTTACAGAATACCAGAAATAAAGATGGCTTCCATTTAATTACCAAAAAGTACAAATCAGCTATAAATCTGTATTCCATCAAGGGTTGATTGAATATAATAAATTATACACAGAGATAAAAGACCAGAAAACTGACAAAATTTAAAGTAAAATTGAGGAATCACTTGTTTAATCTACAATTATAGGTTGCCCAGCATTTACATCATACATCATTTAGCTTGAATTTACTAATTCTAAGATGTTTACAGTTATTTTGTTTATGTAGCCAAATGTGCTAAATAAATCTTTCTACTACTACTACAAAAGGACTACCAACGTCAAAAAATTTAGCATTGATTATACATTTTCTGAAAATATAGGGCATTTTCGATTGCTGATAAACACAACAAAGTTTTTTCTGTTATGGATATTATTTCGTATTTTCTTTTGTACACTATTTTGTGAAAAATAAATTTGAAAAATGGTGATTTTTTAGAAACAAAGCAAATTTTCCAATTTGATGATACTTTCATGCTTTGCGACTTTCCTCTGGGGCAGTTTTACCAAACTTCATATTTTTTTATTATTAGCAAAAAGTTAGCTTTTTAACTTTGACGGTTAATAAAAAAATTGCCCAGCAAAATCGTTGTATCTCTACCGGTGAAAAACCTTTTTATTCAATCTCAAGAAGAATATATTTCTGATAAATAAATTCCACCTATACATTTTTTTTCTGAAATTCTATATATCCTATTTAGATTGCACATTACACATATAGTTCATATGTCGATCTTAGGCCATTTTCGTATATTTTGTTTCCAGGCATCCATATCCGGGCTTCAACTATCAATATCGCTACAGATTTTACGCCCCATGTCATGACAACTACGAAGAATCTTTTGCAACGTTTACAACCGAGAAACTGGAACATTACAACTGGAATTATTTGGATCATTACGTGTGCACGGGTGGTGACACTGAATTTGAACTAGTCGACGCCTTGAAATATTGGAGGTTAGTTGTAGTTTATTTTTTAAATTTGAAAGCGTTTAGTGACTCAAATGCAGTATAAATCAGTATAGGACTGGAAGAAATTGAAAATGTTACAGTACCAGAAAGATCAAGGGGTTATAATAGTAGATCCGGAGTCGGTGGGGGGAGTCGATTTTACTATAAGAACTATTGTCCGAAAATTATCCGTTTTCGAATTATACTAATTTTTAAGATTTATAAAATTAACGTCCTTTATACGTTAACCAAGTCATAAAACTTGAAAATTGTGTGTTTCATTTGATTTTTTTTTTGTTTTACAGTAAAAATATTCTAAAATACGAAAATTGATACTCAAATGTACATTATTGACGTTATCTCATGCAATAAGCATCAAAATAGTTCGATTTTTCTTAAAAAAATCTTCATTCATCTCAAAAGCTTCAGTTTACTAGAAAAAGTCGAATACAAATTTTTCGTACAAAATAATTAGAAAACATCTACGTTTCATTACCTTTCAAATGAGGTATAAAAATCACAAATCGATTAAGAATCGGCAAAAATATGACTATTATAAGAGGAGGCAGGAAAAAGCAATAAAAATACTACACTTACAAAATCTTACCTTAATACAGGATAATTTGTTTGAAACTACATTTTTTTATTTTTATAATACATTTTCAATATGGCGCCCTTTATTTCTAATGCACAGACATGCTCTTCTTATGACAGCTGATTTTACTACCGCCTAATTCCTAAGAAAGGCTTTAATTTCTTGTTCTGCATGTATTATCCTGTTTCTGAGGTCTTCTATTGCGGGTACAGGATTTTGATCAGAGTATACTAAAGTTTTCATGCGACCCCACACAAAAAAGTCCATAGGTGCGAGATCGGGATTGCGTGCTGGCCATGGGATTGGTCCGCCTCTACCGATCCATCGATTCGGAAACTGCTCATTTAAACAATTTCTAACACTTAGTCTGAAATGTGCTGGGCACCCGTCATGCTGAAAAATCATTCTGTATCTTGTGTGTAGCGGCCCGTCTTCAAGTAATTCAAATAGACTATTTCATAAGAAATTTTCGTAGGCTTCTCCATTTAAGTTGTCGGGTAGGAAATGTGGTCCTACCAAACAGTTATTTATAATGCCCATCCAGACATTCAGACAAAATCGCCTTTGAGATCCTTTTGGTCTCTTCATATGAGGATTTCCCACTGCACGTTCACGCCAATAGTGAGCGTTATGGTGGTTTGTTATGCCGTCTATATCAAATTTTGATTTGTCGGACCATAGAATTTTTCTTAAATAACACTGGACAACAAATTTTATTTTTTTAATTGTATCTTGTGGGAAAAGTGCACTTCTTTGTTAATTTTGGGGCGCTGAATCCAAAAATGACAATGAAATAAAAAAATTAGTTGCGGTTTAGAAAAAAAACTTTTTATTTTCAAGGATATATTAAAAAAGTAACAAGATTCATATACTTATAAGAATCACTATATGCGCTGTCTTTTTGCTGTTCTTTTATGGATCGTTTCTGGAGCATCTCTACCAAGAGTCCCAGTAGTCTGCAAGCATGGAAGGATTCCACTTTCCCTGGTACCTTTTTTCCATTGTTGAAATATCCTGATGAAAACGTTCGCCGTGCTCATCACTTACGGCTCCGCAATTGTCAGGAAAAAAGTCCAGGTGTGAGTGTAGGAAATGTATCTTAAGAGACATATTACAGCCCATCTTTTGATACGATGACAGCATATTTTTGACAAGGGTTTTATAGTTGTCAGCTTTTCTATTTCCCAAGAAATTAGTGACCACCAGACGGAAATCATTCCAAGCAGTTTTTTCAATACCTGTTAAAGTGTTTTCATACTGTGTATCTTTCAAAATATTTCGAATATGTGGCCCAACAAAAATACCTTCTTTAACCTTTGCCTCACTTAGTCTTGGAAATTTCTGACGCAGGTATTGAAAAGCTGACCCATCTCTATCTAATGCCTTGACAAAGTTTTTCATTAGGCCCAACTTGATATGCAGTGGTGGTAATAAAATTTTTTTCGAATCTACTAATGGCATATGCTGTACATTTTTTGACCTGGCTCTAGGAATTGACGAACAGGCCAGTTTTGTCTGGTGTAATGAAGTGCCTTTGCCCGACTGTCCCATTCACACAAAAAACAGCAAAACTTTGTGTAGCGTAGCTGCAGCCCAAGTAAAAGTGCAACAACTTTCAAATCGCCACAAATATGCCATTGGTGCTCATCGTATTTTATGCATGTCAATAGGTACTTCATATTGTCATATGATTCTTTCATGTGAACTGCATACCCTACAGAAAGAGATGGTAAAATATTTCCAATATGCAATAACACTGCCTTTAAACTCAATGTTGAACTGTCTATAAACAATCTCCATTCTTCCGGGTTATAGTTTATATTTAAAGCCGCCAGTAAGCCGTTAATGTTACTGCAGAAAACCAAGTTATTCTCCATATTGAAAAATGGTTCTAAGTCTTTGTCGCGTTTACGAAAAACCCATACCGAAACATCGTCTTCTAACAAGTTCCACTGCTGCAGTCTTGATCCAAATAACTCTGCCTTACATTTTGGAAGTTCTAAATCTCATACAAGATCATTTAATTCTGACTGTGTTATTTTGTGCGGTTGGTGGCATGACGTGCTCGGTATAAAATCAGGATCTGTTGACGTTGATGGCATATCTTCTCGATCGCCATGATCTGATTTGTTTTCTGATTCGCAAGTTTATTGTTCTGGGGGTTTTGGAATAGGATTTTCTTCACTGTGAGGCACAGGTCTCATCGCAGATGGTATGTTTGGGTAGTTAATAACCGATTTTTTTTTCTTGGACATACCTGTGGCTTGTCCAACACAAGGTACCATGCAAAAGTAACAATCATTAATATGATTTGTAGGCTCTCTCCAAACCATTGGGACAGCAAAGCGCATATACCGTTTTTTGCCATTTAATCAGCTCCTCAGACTTGAAGCACATGTATTACAGCAGATGTGGGGTGCCCACTGTTTGTCTTGATCACCTAGTTTACAACCGAAATAAAACTGATATGCCTTTGTTATTAGTGGAGTAATAGACCGTCTCTGAGACGCTAAGTCACATCACCACACACGTAACAAAACTGATCTGGATTGTTTACACACTTTCGAGACATCTTGCATGAACGCTGTCAGCCAACTGAGGAAAAAATGGCTAATATAAAACAATATAATGTACACGTATGTATAACTTAACACAATCATGCCGATTACATCATCTTTCCTTGCCGAATATAAAAATGTAGCACGTGCATTCTTGTGAATTACAGTATATTAACACTGTCACAGCAGGAACACATATAATTACCGTATCTCTAAAACTTGAACTAATATTGAAAAAATAGGTTTCACTCCGGTTTTAGCACATTAAAAATAGTAATATTTTGTTGATTTTATTTAGGATATTTTTTGGCTGTTGATCGGTGTAATTGCTATCTTCCAACATCAGCGTTTAAAATATACTAAGTGACATATAAATCCGAACACCCAGTTTAAATGGTTTTATTTTAATAAAAGTTGGTGAATATATTTATCTTACTGTAAATAACAAGTGAAACAATTTTCAGCCTTATCAGTTGGACATTCCTGTTTTTATACTGTTTTTTTTTTAATTCACTAACGCTCTAAAAATGAATATTTCAGCCGCAGTAAAGAATCAACGTTGGCGGATTTTGGTTCTTGACATCCTTTACGATCGGTTACGATGCCTAGAGTACGGAGACCTGTACGATTTCGTCAACTTAGTGAGTTTGATAGGGGCCGTATAGTGGGACTTCGGGAAGCTGGACTTTCTTTTCGGGCAATTGCAGTTAGAGTGCAAAGAAGTGTAGACACTGTGGTTAGGTGTTGTCAGGCATGGCTTCGAGAAGGCCGTACGAAAAGAGCAAGGGGCACTGGACGCCGCCGTAGAACAACAGACCGTGAAGATCGCCGCCTAAGATTATTGGCCTTAAGGGACCGTTTCTCCACTACCAGGTCCATTGCAAATGAATGGTTTGCAGAACACGGAAGACCTATTGGCATGCGAAGTGTTTACCGACGAATGAGAATTTTTGGCTTGTTTTCATACCGGCCACACTGGGTCCTCCCTTTAACTCGAGAACACCGACGTAATCGCCTTGAGTGGTGCAGACAACGGTCACTCTGGGATCAGGAATGGAACAGTATTGTCTTTAGTGACGAGTCTCGTTTTTGTTTAGGCATGCACGATGGTCGTGCCAGGGTTAGAAGGCGACGTGGTGAAAGGAGGAATCCACAGTTTTTTGTTGAAAGACATGTTCATCACACTGTTGGAGTTATGGTTTGGGGTGCTATAGCTTATAGTTCCAGGTCACCTTTAATCTTCATCAGCGGTAACATGAACGCGCAGCGTTATATCCACGAAGTTCTAGAACCCCATCTTTTACCCTATCTTGACACCCTGGCAGATCCAACTTTCCAACAAGATAATGCCCGACCACATGTTGCAAGAGTCACAATAGACTTCTTTCAACATAATGATGTCACATTGTTACCATGGCCACCAAGATCTCCCGAGTTATCCCCAATTGAGCACGTGTGGGATAGGAGATTGCTCAATTTGCAACGTCCTCCTCAGACTCTAGAAGCACTTCGAGAGGAGTTGGTGGTTGCCTGGAATGAGATACCACAGGAGGACATTGACCACCTGATCAGAAGCATGCCTAGGCGCGTTGGAGAATGCGTAGCACATCAGGGTGCATCCACACATTATTAAAGGTCAAAGGGCTTTAAAGCAGTGCAATCATTTTGAAATTTTTATCATTTACTTATTATGCTTCATTAAGTACTTATACAAAATTTTATTAAAATAAAACCATTTAAACTGGGTGTTCGGATTTATATGTCACTTAGTATAAAACGACAAAATTGCGTGCGCCTCATGGGATCTCCTTCCTCTATGACGTGCACAGGTGTGTAGTGGTTAGGGTGTGATATGTTTTCATGCAAAACATACCACACTTGCCATTGGGATAATCCAAGCCGTCGAGCTACAGCGCGAGTAGAGAGAATAGGGTCTCTTCGGAAAATATTTAATATTTCTTCTTCTTCTTCCACATCATGTCGAGGTCTACCTGCATCACCTTAAATAAGATGAAAAAACAAATAACAACAGTCTTTTGGAGGAAATTATTACCTAATAAATATAGCGGTAATACTATGAGCTAGAGTTGGCAAAATATTATTTAGAAAAAACGATACACAACGTGTGGATGTTTCCATCTTCAGAGCCGTGTAGATGCTCGTGTTAAAATTAAATGAATAAACTCTTAATTAAGAAGTTCAATCAACTGTATCCAGACAACTGTTACAGTATCATCAGTTCAGCCCACAGACCTCCAAGGCTCTACATAGGCCTTACTGAATGACTGATTATGATAAGTTAATAATTATCAATGATGCAAACTCGCTCTCGAACCCGACGGAACGTATGCCTAAATACGCGGGCGTCAGGTAGGCGACGATTAGGAAACATTTACTCATACTCGCGATGAGCTTCTTCAGCATTGCCTCTGGCATCTCCATAGTAGATAGGAGAAGGATATCGGCATATTTTTCGAAACTGAACGGCCACCTCCTTTGCTCATCAGCCATTGTTCATCGATAGGTAGATCAACGAACAATTAAGTCACACAGCAGCTAAGTCGTAAGGAATCACAGAAAACAGGTTACAGTCTAGGTCGTCAGGAAAAGAATCACACACGGAAGTCCAACAAGATCCAAGTCGTTAGAAATATCAAAACAGCGAGCAAACAAACACATTCGAACGCAACAAATCGAAAGAGCAGATTGAAGCGGGAGAGGGAGGGGGGTGACTAGTCTTACTTATCACACTATTCCGGTGGCAAAGTCCGATGTTCGCGGCTCTACCTGTTTCTTTCACTCATATCTTTGTCATTTCTAAACCGGTTTGTGACTTTGATACCTCATTTGAAAGGTAATGAAACGTAGATATTTTAAAATTGTTTTGCACGAAAAATTTGTAGATGATTGTTTCTAGTAAATTGAGTTTTTAAGATGAACGAAGATTTTTTTTTAACAAAAATTGAACTATTTTGAAGCTTACTGCATGTGATAACGTCAATAATGTACATTTGAGAATCAATTTTCGTATATTAGAATATTTTTATTGTAAAACCAAAAAAAAATTAAATGAAACACCCCCGACTTCGAATCTATTTTCCCTTCACCCTGTATAATTTAAAATGGGAAGCTCACATTACCAACGAAATTGGAAAAGCCAACTCACTGATATATTTGATTGAAAAGCTGTTAAAAAGCATTCTCCTGCTATGAAAGAAAATCTGTACATTCGACCAAAACTTGAACATGTAAACAGCGTATGGAGTCCTTATTTTGTCAAAGACATCGAACCACTGGAAAGATTGCCAAGCGAATGCGAATTCCACCACAGATTCGATATTTTGCCATATGAGCAACGTCTAATTTGACAATTGTGTGATATAACGGGTGATTTTTTAAGAGGTATAGGATTTGATTTTCAAAAAAAACACAAAAAATTTGAAAAAAACGATTAAATCTTTATTTGAGTCGCTAGAACGGTCGATATAATTTAATGTTTAAAGGTTATTTCATGTAAATGTTGGCCGCGGCTCCGCTTTAGATGGCCCATGCGCAAGGTCCAATTTTGACACACTCTCTCCAACATATCGGCCGGTATCTCACTAATAAATGCTTCAATATTGGCTTCCAGTGCGTCAATCGTTGCTGGTTTATCCCTGTAGACATTAGTCTTAACATGGCCCCACAAGAAATAGTCCAACGGCCTTAAATCACACGATATAGGCGGCCAATTGACGGGCCCCAAACGTGAGATAAACTGTTCACCGAACTCGCCTCTCAATACGGCCATTGTTTCGTGTGCGGTGTGGCATGTGGCACCATCTTGTTGAAACCACATGTCAGCCAAGTCCAGCTCTTCCATTTTGGGCAAAAAAAGTTTGTTATCATCGCACGGTAGCGCTCGCCATTCACAGTTACGTTCCGGCCATTGTCGTCTTTGAAGAAGTACGGCCCGATGATGCCACCGGCCCATAATCCACACCAAACAGTGATTTATTCGGGATGCATTGGTAGCTCTTGCAATGTTTCTGGCTGGTCTCCACTCCAGATGCGGCAATTTTGCTTGTTAACGTACCCATTCAACCAGAAATGAGCTTCGTCACTGAACACAATTTTTCGATAAAAATGTGGATCTTCCTCCAACTTTGCCAGCGCCCATTCACCAAATGAGAAACTTTGTGGGAGGTCGTGTGGCTTCAATTCTTGCACCAGCTGTATCTTATAAGGTTTTACACCCAAAATTTTCCACGTAGTGGTGTAACAGAGTCCCAATTGCTGCGAACGGCGGCGAATCGACATTTCACGGTCATCACTAACACTGGCGGATACAGCCGCAATATTTTCTTCAGTCCTCACTCCACGTCTGCGTGTTGGTGGTTTAATGTCCAATAATGTAAACTGGGTTCGAAATTTAGTCACAAGCTTCCGAATAGCTCCTCAGTAGGCCGACCAAATTGCCCATAAATTGGAAGCAGTGCTCGATGCACTCTCCTAACCGAGCATGAATTTTGATAGTAAAATTCAATAATTTGCAAGCGTTGTTCGTTCGTAAGACGATTCATGGTTAAATTATAGACCAAACTGAACAAGTTTGACAATGACACAAGACACGATTCACGCGTCATCTGTCAAAAACAGTGTTGCCAAAAAGATACTAGCAAAAAAATCACCCATTACTTGTGGAACTCTGTCAATCACGAAACAGTGGGTGCAACGACTGTCAATTCTTTTAAGAATAAGCTGGCTAAGGAAGTAGAAGACAAGGCAAAAAGAATCTTCACAACAGTGCCATCGGACTTTTTCGCATATTGTTGTAGTGCTAATAATAATAAATCAAATTTATTCCAGACTAGCTTTACGCCCTGTGGTTTTGCCCGTAATAAAGTAACAAAATTTCCTAAGCAGGCAAGTTGGCTGTTAATTTACAAATTCATCAGATACATTACATGTGAACGTTCATGTGTATACATCACACCGACTAGCGTTTTGATGTTAATTCTGATTACAACGTCTACACGTTCCCATTTATAATATTAACTAGCGATTTTAAAAGCCTTTATTTACTAGATTCATTGTTTTCCAGGTTCCGTGTGTACTTGCTTCCGCTGAACAACCAAGCGACCAAAAAAATTATCGACGGCGCAGATCACTGCGACCTGTACACCTTTCCTACGAACACCGACCATCAACAGATGGTAGATGGGTACCTCAAGTTCCTTGAAACTGCTGTCAACAAAATTAAACGGTCACCGATATCGAAAAAGGCCAGAGTATGTTGCGTGCTGATGCAGTAGTGTTTGAAGTATTTTATTGGTAGATTTGCTTTACATTTGGTATATTGTCTCAAGGTGACAGTTTTTCCAAAATTTTGCTCGATTTTTTTGCTTTCTACGTCACTGACGACTAAGTATTGGAATAGCGAAAAATTCGAAGATGAGATATATATTTTTTGGTTTCTCTACCCCCAACCCCCAATTTTCAACCACTCCAAAAAGAAGTTTGAGCGATTTTTATTTTTCAGTTTTTTGACCATATCTCCTATCGATTTTAAAATATCCATCTTTTTCGTCCTTGGTCTAAATTTCATCAAAAGCAGAGCGGTACTTTCTAAATTACAGATTAACCAAGGATTAGAGGACATACTGACAAAAAACACTACCTCAATTTTGCGATTATAATACTTCCTCCCCAATGAACATAGTAACGTCATAATGCTGGCATTTTTAGGACACTACTGACGTACGGCGACCAACGAAAATGACGTAGAAATGACGTCATTATGACGGTCAAATGTCACACCCAATTGAAGTGATCATATGACGTCATATGCCGTATAAAAGGAAAAATACAAGGTTGATATGACGTAGATATGACGTCTATCTGGAGTCGATATGACGTCATTTTTTAGTCACTGACGTTTACGACCAAAAATGACCGACTAATGACGTCATTTTGGCGTCGTCATGTTCACTGGGTCGCCAGCGGCGTAGAAAGTAAAAGGTCGGAACGGAAAACGAACGTGAAAGTTGTTACCTTGACAATGTATGGTTGAGCACGCTATACTGATGCTATGAACACAAGATTTGCTTTTCTCTTATCTAGATTTAACACCTTTTGATTAAACTCAACCCGCATGTAAACTTATAGAAGGCTTGTAGCCGCCGAATAATTTTCGCATGTTGTAGATGTCACTGAGCATAGTAAGCATCCCACCCACCTTGGCTCAGCGTAGGCGTAACAGTATGAGCAATTTTAACCAGGTACTAATCTCAACTATTCTATTAATCTTGCTGATAATCAAAGTTATGTATACTCTACTTTCGTGATTACTGAAAAATTATAGTTTTGCGTGTCATTGACGTCTTACTGCGCGCGCTAGTTTATTAAAGGTTTTTAGTACGCATACGGCTCATTCTTATTTTTAGTGACAAAAAGTCTTCTACTCTTTGGAAGCTATGTCAGACCGTGTATTAGCTTCGCCGAGCTCAAAGTATGATAATTTGTCACGACCGTGGATAAAATTGCAACATTGATCCTGTGGTCGTGACTTGTACGTTGGAAATATTTCACTATTTAAGAGCTTTGCCGAGGTCAAACTGTGAATAATTTGTCACAATCGTGGATAAAGGTGAACATTGATCATAAGGTCGTGACTACTATGATTGTTACTTTTAAACCATTGTAAATAGTTCAATTTATTTATTAACTTCGCCAAGCTCAAACTGTGGTGATTTGTCACGACCATCTATAAGGCGGCAACATTGATAATATGGTCGTGGCTCCTATTATCGTGACTTTTGAACCCTCAAAAATATGTCAAACACCTCATTCATCAGCTTCACCGAGCTCACAACCTGTGATAATTTGTCACGACCGTGCATGCAGACACATCGTTGATCCTATGGTCGTGACTCATGGTAGTGGCTATTGAACTGTGAAAATATCAAACACTTTATTTAACAGCTCCACCGAGCTCAACTGATGATTTGACACGACCGTGCATACAGATACAGCGTTGATCCTATGGTCGTGACTCATGTTGTGGCTATTGAATCACGGAAAATATACCAAACACTTGATTATTTATTAGCTTTGCCCAGCTCAAACTGTAATAATTTGTCATGGCTATAGATAAAGCTACAATATTGATCCTATGGTCGTGACTCCTATGGTTGTGACTTTTGAATCGTGGAAAATACCGCTAAAACTTTATTTATTTGCTTCGCCTAGCTCAACCTGTGATCATTTGTCACGACCGTGCATGCAGATACATAGTTGATCCTATGGTCGTGACTCATGGTAGTGGCTATTGAACCGTGAAAATAACAAACACTTTATTTATTAGCTCAAACTGTGATAATTTGTCACGACCGTGCATACAGATACAACGTTGTTCCTATGGTCGTGACTCATGGTTGTGGCTATTGAATCATGGAAAATATACCAAACACTTAATTATTTATTAGATCCACCGATCTCAAACTCTATTAATTTGTCACGGCCATACATAAAGCTACAATATTGATCCTATGGTCGTGACTCCCATGGTTGTGACTTTTGAAGCGTGGAAAATACTACTAAAACTTTATTTATTTGCTTCGCCTAGCTCAACCTGTGATAATTTGTCACGACCGTGCATACAGATACAACGTTGTTCCTATGGTCGTGACTCATGGTTGTGGCTATTGAATCATGGAAAATATACCAAACACTTAATTATTTATTAGCTCCACCGAGCTCAAACTCTATTAATTTGTCACGGCCATACATAAAGCTACAATATCGATCCTATGGTCGTGACTCCCATGGTTGTGACTTTTGAAGCGTGGAAAATACTACTAAAACTTTATTTATTTGCTTCGACTAGCTCAACCTGTGATAATTTGTTACGACCATGAATAAAGTTGCAACATTCATCCTATGGTCGTGACTCCCATTCATGTCACTTTTGAGCTGTTTGACAAAAGCTATCAAATAATAAAATCTACTGAGTTTCTAAGCATGTAGTGAGCCTTGGTCGTTACAGAAAAATCGATTACTTCCACAGCATGCATTAATCAACAAAATACCGTACAGCATTTCAAAAATAAAAGAGTATATATCAATAGTCAATATTTTTATTGGGATATTCCTCTTTACCGTATTATTTATTTCCCAAAACGGTATTTCAGATCTAGCTATAACATAAATTTGCTATCGTCGGATTTTGTGCCAAGTAGAGTAGAACATTCTTTGCTTATCACCGTAGTATCATACGATTTAACTTTTAAGCGAAAATATCATAAACTCCCTGCTGGAATATCTTCAGAGCGAGATATATGCTGTGGTATTGGTAACATATGACGTATGTTTATATATATATATACAGGGTGTCCGCAAAGTTGGGGTTTTCCTTTACACGACGTGTAGATCTTGAAAACATAAGCAATTTTTCTTAGTACCATATACACCAATGTCTTAAGGGAACCGAGATAAAGGGCTCTGCAACATCAAAAATATCTGAATACCGTCCTGTAGCCGCGACATCCCCGAGTGGTACTAGGACACTAGCTCAACCCGAGGACAGAACTGGGTCGGGGTCAGTGTGTCAGGTCAGTATGCAACCTTCAACCGACGGTTACGGTCACGCGTGTAGAGGTAATCGCGTAGACGAGACTCCCTCAACAAGCACTAGAGACGTTGCTAGAGAAGTGCAAGTATCAACAACTAAAGTGTGGCAAACGCTGCGTGAAGAGGGGCTGTATCCGTTTCACGTCCAACGTGTACAAGCTCTTCAACCTGACGATTTTCCAGCAAGAGTGCGGTTTTGTGACTGGTTGTTGCATCAACATGACAATAATCCGGACTTTTTGAAGTGCATATTGGTGACAGACGAATCTACGTTCTCGCGTAATGGGGTGAATAACTTTCGCAACACTCATGTTTGGTCAGTAGAAAATCCGCACGCTGTCCGTTGGGCACATTTTCAACAAACATTTTCGGTGAATGTTTGGGCTGGCATGGTGAACGGTATGCTCATTGGACCATTTATTCTTCCAAATCGATTGGACGGGATGCAATACCGAGACTTTTTACGCAACATTTTGCCTTCCTTGTTTGCCTGCGTCTGCTCGGTAGCGCATCAGCTGATTTCATTTTCTGTTGGAGCGGTATGATTTCGGGCAGAGACGTACTTAGCCCTTCTCGTCAACTGGAGAGTGAGTACTTTTTCCTTTATTTTTTTTTTACTTGGTCGCCCTCGTTTCACTACACATTACCTTTGTTATTTCAAGGGTAGTTGTTTCTGAAAAGGAAAACCCCAACTTTGCGGACACCCTGTATACATATATATATATATATATATATATATATATATATATTCATAATATGATCTACTTTTCAAGTACATTGAGAGCAGTGGAACCCAGAAAAAACACTGATATAGTATATCTTGTATTATGAATATGCGGTTTAAAATTTTGATATGCTTTTGCTGTGATTTACCTTTATTTATTTCCCTTATCGATTTTTGCATGATGGTTATACAGTTTGTACTACTACTTATAAGCTTCATTATATTGCATTAATATTTTTTAAAACTTATGCTGCAGTGTGTTAACTTGAGTAGTTATTTAGTTTCAGCATAGAGCAAAAACTTTATGGTTGGCTAGATGGTTTTGGAATTACAGTTTCTAAATAACCGATCATTGCAGCATTTTCGGGAAAAAGTAATTGTCTATCCCAAAACTTGTTTGAAATAAACAACAATTTTAAGCTTCAATAAGTGCATTCAAAGCTTGTAGGTATTGCAATCAACAGAATGATTGATTCACTTTGTCTAGTGGTCAAATATTTTTCTAAAACCATCTAATTTTGTTTCTGTGAGGTCAGAAAATTTTACACAGGTTGCCTATTTCAGAACATCAATTCTAGTTCGCCGTTCAGAGAGAGGCTAGGTTCCAATAGACTGCCAGATCGTCCTAGGCCCAGGTTTGATACGAATACATTTCTCTTACAGCTTGCAGGGGCTTGTCTAGTACCATTTGTGACATTTGCATGGTGATACAGTATGTCTTTGACTATTAGTAGATGTATCGCATACTCACACTTTTGCGTTGGTAAATTATGACTTTTAGAATCAGTGACTCGGCAGACTTGGGAACGTTGACATATCGGAGTAAACACGATGCACGAGTCATTTATGATTGCTGGAAGTCGTAATTACTACAAGTATTTTTGATTTTTCGTCGTTAGTTGTGCATTTTGTTGTTTTGTAATTTGTTAATATTAGTTGCTTGCTTTCAGAATACTCCTGGTCGCTCGAGTGAGCGGCATATGCCCGCGTTTAGGTAATTTTCTTTTTCACTCACTAATATTTTTCCAGTTTTCCGTGCATTCTTTTTTTACTCAAGATCGGCGACATGAAGGCCGATTTATCAAAATTTTATTGATAAAGTATATGTTGGTCTTCATTCTTTGCCTTCGTTACCGATTAGGTGTAAAAATGACTATAGTCCAGTGAATGAACGGATAACTATGTTTTAGATGATTCCTTTTTTAGTTTGAAATACTAACATATTGTTTGACGTATAGAGCCGGCTTCCATCGACTGGAATTACTTCACCGTTCGTAATTATGCTGTAAATTTTCATGGGAATTGTTGACGTTTTACACGTAAAAGAATTCTAGTAAAAATTTTCACCGTAAAAATATAAAACATTGTCTTTCTTTTGTGCAAGATGTTAACGACAGCAACAAGAACGTAATTTCAATATGCTTTTGTGGTCTTGTTTTGGAAGGTTCAAGTCTTAGAGGTTAATAAATAATGTCGTGGAATATTAAAAAATCTGAGGTATTTTGTTTGTTTAAGATGTAATCAGCATGATTGCTACAATTACATTCTTTAAAAAAACTGCAACAATTACATAACATACCAATTTTCAGAAAGACAAAACTTGCGTCTCTAATACCTGTACTATACACTACCTTTTGGAACATGTATTAAGACAATGAGAAGCCCTATAAAAGTAATTTTTTTGTCAACTTTTTAAATAATGATCTTCAAACTTAAGCTGATTAAACTTTTTCAATTATTTCACCTTTTATCATAATCGTGATAGTACTTTCATTTAAGTAGTTCCCTATTAACATACATTTTGTTTTAGAAGCATTCTATTTTAGGTTATTTACATTTAACCAATTTATGATTTTTGCCAAGGCCAAGGCTCCAACGCGCCTAGGCATGCTTCTGATCAGGTGGTCAATGTCCTCCTGTGGTATCTCATTCCAGGCAACCACCAACTCCTCTCGAAGTGCTTCTAGAGTCTGAGGAGGATGTTGCAAATTGAGCAATCTCCTACCCATCATATCCCACACGTGCTCAATTGGGGATGAGTCGGGAGATCTTGGTGGCCATGGTAACAATGTGACATCATTATGTTGAAAGAAGTCTATTGTGACTCTTGCAACATGTGGTCGGGCATTATCTTGTTGGAATGCTAGATCTGCCAGGGTGTCAAGATAGGGTAAAAGATGGGGTTCTAGAACTTCGTGGATATAACGCTGCGCGTTCATGTTACCTCTGATGAAGATTAAAGGTGACCTGGAACCATAAGCTATAGCACCCGAAACCATAACTCCAACAGTGTGATGAACATGTCTTTCAACAAAAAACTGTGGATTCCTCCTTTCACCACGTCGCCTTCTAACCCTGGCACGACCATCGTGCATGCCTAAACAAAATCGAGACTCGTCACTAAAGACAATACTGTTCCATTCATGATCCCAGAGTGACCGTTGTCTGCACCACTCAAGGCGATTACGTCGGTGTTCTCGAGTTAAAGAGAGGACCCAGTGTGGCCGGTATGAAAACAAGCCAAAACTTCTCATTCGTCGGTAAACACTTCGCATGCCAATAGGTCTTCCGTGTTCTGCAAACCATTCATTTCCAATGGACCTGGTAGTGGAGAAACGGTCCCTTAAGGCCAATAATCTTAGGCGGCGATCTTCACGGTCTGTTGTTCTACGGCGGCGTCCAGTGCCCCTTGCTCTTTGCGTACGGCCTTCTCGAAGCCATGCCTGACAACACCTAACCACAGTGTCTACACTTCTTTGCACTCTAACTGCAATTGCCCGAAAAGAAGGTCCAGCTTCCCGAAGTCCCACTATACGGCCCCTATCAAACTCACTAAGTTGATGGAATCGTACAGGTCTCCGTACTCTAGGCATCGTAACCGATCGTAAAGGATGTCAAGAACCAAAATCCGCCAACGTTGATTCTTTACTGCGGCTGAAATATTCATTTTTAGAGCGTTAGTGAATTAAAAAAAGCAGTATAAAAACAGGAATGTCCAACTGATAAGGCTGAAAATTTTTTCACTTGTTATTTACAGTAAGATAAATACATTCACCAACTTTATTAAAATAAAACCATTTAAACTGGGTGTTCGGATTTATATGTCACTTAGTATATGTATATTAATGTATCATCTGTAAATATCTAAATTTTACAATAATCTAAAGTATCACAAATGTCTTCAATGTATTAATAAATAGTAGTGGGCCCAGTTTATTACCTTGAGTTACACCCACAGCAGAAATATTTTTTGAGCTGGATATTTTGGATAAAATTTTTAATTTTGACGTCTGTCAATTAAGTAGTTTTGTAGAAATTTGAATACAGATCCTTGAAATCCATAGTAATGCCCTTTTAAAGTTCAATAACACTGAGAATGTATGTTTCCTATTGTCCATAGATGCCCTCAGTCCTCTGAACCCTTTGTCTTGTCATTTCAGTTGAGTGTATATTTCTAAATCTAGCTTGAAATTTAGTTAAGATTCTCTCCCTCGAAGATTTGTTCGTAATCTCACATAAATTACTCCACAACTTTTATATTTGCTGTAAGTTTCGGAGGGAATTCATATTTTTACGGAGGAAAATTTTCACTAGAATACCCTGTGTTCTCTGCTGTAATGCGACAGCTAAAGTTTTCTGCATAATTAAGACCACGAGTTTTGCAATAATTATCGTTACTGCCAAATGGCTCTTAGAGTGTTTAAAAAAAAGATAAAGTTCCATTTCATGCCTTTACTTTGCTTTTGATATAAAGAATTTGATCCTGCATATTGTTCACTTGGAGTGTGTAAGTAGAAAGTTTCTGGTTTGGCTTGCATAATTTCATTCTTCATTTGCGGTTGCTTTTTTGCTAGTATGTTTTTGAGTCATCGTATCGAATTCTTACTTGTTTAAATTTTTATACAATGTAAATAGCCATATTATATTTAGAAGAATAGATACCCTAGTTATTAGGAACTTCACTTAAAAATACCACAAGGATATGAATTATTACAAGCACAAAGAAGAAAAAATCGATTTGAAGTTCTTAATTTTAGACATAGCCATATTTTTAAAATCAAGAACTTGTTTAGATGGACAGTTTTGTTAAGTGGTTCGTTGTAGCACTGAACAAATTGTTCAAAATGTGATAAAAATCAAATTTAGTTCTTTCCATATGCATCTCAACTGTTGAATATTTAGATCAGGCTCGAAAGTGCTGGATCGAAGCAGAACATCCCAAGGGTCCCAGGAGTCAACCTCGGAGCTCAAGGAAGGCCACGAAACACCATCAGAAGAGAGGTAATCACATTGATTGTTGAAGATTTATTCATTAATGCTACAATTGGTTTGTTCGAACAGTAGTCGGTAACTTGTCGGTGTCAAAATCACTGTTCATACAGTTTCTGACTGTTTGCCAACAGCTAATCCGCTGTTCGTACAGAACCTTCTGACAGATCAGTGGACGCCACTCAACCAGTGACAATGACGGGTATCAGAGTGTGTCGAAACTACCTTGAGGACTAAAATTGCTTCGCAAGATCGATTACTCTTCTCTAATGGACGGTCTGTGGACACCGACGGGCCGTTGGCGATCCAGCTACGCCAATGGGCTTTGCTCCTCAGAGCTCTCTTCCATGGTGTCGCCGCGCGATATGCCTGCCTGACTTCGGTCTTCCATCGTAAGCGTGTCGAACTTCGTACATCCATAACCGGCCGATAAGACCGCTCCTTTGTTCCGAGGGCGTCGAGATCGTGTAACAATCTACATGAGGAGCTTTTCCCAGTTCTACTAACTTTAGGCAGTTCAAAAATAGGAATAACAAAGCTCCTCAAAGCAGCCGCGGTGCCCTGGCATGTAGGGTTCACCTGCGCGGCTTCTTCGGTGTAAAAAAAACTGAGCGATATACCAAAAAGATGAAGACCTTCAAGATCTACTGAGGAGAGAATGTAATCCAAAAACCTGAATTTTTTAGAGAAAACAGTGCCACAATTCAACAGAAACAAGTTTTTGTAACGAGCAAGTGGCAGAAGAAATTTTAATGAAATTGCATTTAAAATATCAGCCAGCGCCAAAGTGCTTTGTGCTCAAGATTTTGTTTATTGACCCGGTAATGGCAAAATGAAGATTATGAATACAGTATGAAAAATACAGGACATAACTCTCAATAACCATAATTAATACGATTTTTGTGATCACTATCACTATCTTTTGAAAATTTTTGTTACAGTTGCAAAATGCTAAATTACGCGATCTTACTTCTATGTATTTTCGTAGTCTCAGTTCTTTTTGTTCATATTGGGAACTCTGTGAAACTTATAGCTAGGTGAGCAGATCTTGATAATTATAGTTATGTTCAGCCGTTTTAGGTTTTTAGGTCTTTATTCTTCAAAGACGTTATTAAATATTTGTAGTATTTTCACTTCTTTCTTCTAGTGAGAGTCTGCATATTCAGGGTGTTTCTAATTTTTCACTCACCATTGGGATCTTGGAAACTGTAAGTGATACGAAGTCGCTTAAATCAACAAAATGACACTTAGAAAGTTTCAAAATTCAAAGTACTTCCGGAGAGTAATGGAAAACCGAATTTTCCCAAAATCGTTTTGATTTTTCCCTGACTTTATTCATATTGGGATATTAAAATAAATCACATTAACAGTGCCACGTTTTCTCCTCTACAAGAAGGGATAATCACAATTTCTATGTGACGGTTCGTTTCTTGTCCTTCAGCATCAACTTTATTATTTCGTAAGGACGCTATATTTCATTTTTGCACAGATGAATAGACTTTTTAAATTTGATTCAAAAAATGCATAATACCATGCAAACCTTAGTCACTTCTAGTTTTTCCTGACTTTATTTGAGATGGGATTTCAAAATAAATTGTATATTGTCATTGTTACTAATTCTCGTCTACAAGTTGGCGTAGTCAAATTTTCAATTCGACATTTCTTCTTTCGACTTCCATCATCAACTTTGTTTCTGCGTACAGACACTATATTGGAATTTTATACATTCAAATGGCATTTTCAGCCCTAAATTCAGTGATATATTTCGTTAGTTGACCATAAATTTGTTGTTGGATGAAAGTTCAAAGGAAATAAAAAGATATTGTGAAACCTGAATACGAAATGAAAATTTTATTGATGGTAATAGCAATAATAACCATAAATAAGCAGAGGTCTTCACCCTGTTTCAAGGCCTACCTAGGAACTTCTGTAATAACTAAGGTTTTGCAATGTCAATGTATGACATATACGAGCCCCTTCCCACTTCAGTTGGCCCAGCTATTGAAATCTTAGTTTTTTTCTTATCAAACACAAATAATAAAAATGTAGCAGGGTGTTATAGGTTTAAGATATTAACAATGAATATTTTGATAATATATAGTAGAAAACACCAACTTTATCACTTCCTAATCAAATTTGCAGCATAAAAATAACACATTTTGCAATTACAGCATATCAACATATTTTCATTTCAATGCAAAATAAGTCTATAACGCATAGGTGGCTGTGAAAAATAAAAGCCATGACAATTGTTTTTATTAATCACAGCTGTGAGAATACGTTTAAAATAGTTTTGGGTAGTTAAGGTTTTCAAAATGGGTAGAGCAAAGGTTATTAGTGAGAAAATTCGGTTACTGATAATTAAATTTCAGAAACTCAGAAATTGCAACTTTGTTAGACTTATCGCGGTACAGTGTGAGAAATATTGTTAGAAGATATAACGTAACCGGTTCAGTTAATATTAAGCCACGATATGTGAAAAAAAGTAATATCACAAATGCCGACCGAACAGCATTAAGAAGAATAATCGTGAAAAACAGGCGTGCCAATTATTTACAATTAAGTGCTCTGTGGAGTGACGCTGTTGGAAGGAGAATTTCGAGGTCCACAACTCATAGAGAGGCCCACAAACTGGGATTTAGCACTTGCAAGGTAAGTTTTCTTATAAAAAAAAGTGAAGTAAAAACCCTAAAGTTGCACAACTTGTTTATAAGCCAAAGAAAAGCCACTATTAACTCCACTGCAAAAGAAAAATCGGCTTAGATGGGCTAAAGAACATAGACAATGGACATCTCAACAATGGTGTGCAATACAATGGAGTGATGAGGCCCTATTCGAAGTTTGTGTTGGTGACAGTCGCAGTAGTTACTCGCAAAAAATGAAGCATTCCATGTTGACTGTCTGAAGAGAAAAGTGAAATTTCCAGCACCCATTATGGTCTGGGGCAGTAGGAAAACTTCATTTTATTGATGGAAATGTGGATACAAACAAATATTTGGCAATTTTAGAAGAATCGCTTTTACTAGTGATGCAAGAATGTTTGACATCCGGCCAAGATTTTGTGTTTCAGCAAGATGGTGCAGCGTGCCATACCTCAAAAAAGGCTATAAAATGGACGGAAGAAAATAATGTACCACTTTTGAAATGGGTTTCTAGCAGTCCAGATCTGTCACCTATTGAAACTTTGTGGCACGAGATGAAAAAGGTTCTACGACAACATCCTGCTCGTACAATCACCGAACTGAGACAAAAGCTTCAAGAAATATGGGATTGTTTTACACCAATTTTTTGCCAAAACTTGGTTAACACTATGCCCCAAAGAATTTCAGCCGTAATAAAAAATAAAGGTGATGTTACCCAATGGTAATCTTTCAATTGTTGCTTTGTTAACTTCGCGCATTTATTAGCACATTGTTTATTTGTTCAGATTTTCTATTAGTTATAGGTCTAAGTGATTCTAAATATGTCTTTTTTACGACTAGTGTGTATCTAAAATGTTTTTGAGAAAATAAATTGTTTTAGAAGTAAATAGTTTCGTCATGTTTACTTTATAAACGCATATTTTGGTACAAATCTTGAAGTGGGAAGAGGCTCGTACATTTTTGAAATCAATAATTCTATTCATGTGTGTAAGAACCCAATATGGCGTCTATAAGAACAAATTAAGTTGATGCTGGAGGACAAGAGACGAAATTCTAATTGTGGCGTCTTGTAGAGAGAAAATGCGGCAGAGCTGATGTGCAATTTATTTTGAAATCCCACCACAAATAAAGTAAGAAACCCTTTTGAAAAATTTCGTACTTTCAATTTCAAAACTTTCTAAGCGACATTTTGCTGATTATCTCAATATGCAACTTTGCCCCTATTCAAGCTACTTCGTATCCCTTGAAGTTTCCGAGATCGCAATGGTCAGGCTCGAATTTAAAATACCCTGTATACGCGTGAAAAAAAAGCTGTATCACAAAATCTCAAGAATTCGTTATTTTGTTTATGTTTTTAATCAGCTTTGGGTTCGACTTACATAGCTAGTATATATAAATACTGTTTCTGCATACACCTCGAGGCTGGGCGACAAGGGAACAGGAAGCAAAAACCCTACTATCCGAGTTTTATTAAAAGTCATTCACAATACTTTGTACATTTCTCATGCATAATCACTGCAGACGTTCATTCAGAATTCTTACTATGTATTTACTTCTTCAACTTGTTATTCGATGTGTGGAATCATATTTCTTCGAATTTGTGTATACCTTTTATATGAGAATTGAATGGGAACTACTGAGTAAATCTACTTGACATTTCTGGGTGCTGTTATTTTTTCTAGAAAGTGTCCATGTTTTCCTCTGTAGAGGAAAATTCCGTCAATTGACCGAAATATCCTAGATCGTTCTGGTTTACAGCAAATGAACATACCCCCCAACTTTTTTAAAATTGTCTACTTCATTCTGAAAAATTTTACATTTGAATAATTATTGTACTTGACTTCGAGCTCTGATAATTTACTGGGAAATTATCTGCTGACTAATTTGACAGTCATCAAACAGTCAGAAGTTTCTGTGCGAACCGCGGATCAGGGTAATCGGTCTGACCTCCCTCAGTCAACTCGTAAAATTCTCTTGTACGCAATCAATACAGTCAGCGACGTGTCAGTGACAGCTGACTGCGTAAACTACGTATAGGTCATGACTTGTCGCCGACTATCAGTTTGCTGATTGTCAGCGAACAGGCTGTACGAACAAACCAAATGTCAATTTTCTGTAATTGTGATACAACCTTATCTTGCATTTTCAGTACGCCTGTGCCCATAACCCTTCTGAAACAGAACGCTACGTCTGCCGAAATCGTGGAGGCCATGAAACATCCGACAGCCGGCCTCTCGTTCATCAATCTGCAACCGAATCTGCCGAATTTGACGTTCGTGACAGGCGAGGCTGTCAATTGGTTAATGACTCACATGGAGGACGTTACAACAGTGGAACAAGGCGTGCATATCATGCAAACTTTACATAAGGAGCAAATGATCTGTCATTGTTCAGGTGACGTCACCAGACCGTTTCTATACGGGTTTTACGTGTTCTTCTTGGCACCTACCGATAAGGGTAAGCAAGGCCCGAAACAGGACAAATAAAAAAATGGACGTGTTTTGTATATTGTTTTACAGATGATAAAGATTCGTTTCAACCTTGCGGTGACCTTCAAATCTTCGAAAACGAATGGATGGAAGTAGAAGTGAAACCGGCGTTAAACTGGGGTCTAGCGGTGACTCCTACACACATGCAAGTTCCGAATAGATACTCGGACAGAGACAGCGGCGTGCCTCATTTTCTCTGTGAAGACATCGACGCGGAATATTCTGACTGTGATTATAACGGTAGGAGTGTTGGAAAATAATTTTAACTCGACGTTACGACGTAACTGTGATTTTCAGGACCAATGTTCAAACGAATGAGATTAGAGACTGATGTGCAGAACAAAAGCGATAGAGTCGAATGGGGCCACGCGCGGTATCAAACAGTTTTTAGGCCTGATCAGGCCTACGAATTGGTCGTGGAGTGGCTCACTTCTTCGGGGTCAATCATCTATGAATTGGTTAGTATTTAGTAACAAAAAATATCACAAGTTGGAGAAATTAGTTTTTCTGGGTGTAAACCGTCTAATGTCGCTGAGTACAAATTCTATGCTTCTATGCATGGGGATCTCAATACCTGTGGGAGATACAGCTTATGTTAAATGAGAAAAAATACGTTCTTTGGAGCGTATTTACATACCGTTGAGAAACTTGTAAAAATTTCATGGCTCACTGACATATTTGGGAAAAATCTAAAATTTGGCCAAATCGTTTTTATTTTGTTCTGACTTTCTTCTGTTTTATTAACATTACAATTCTTGTAATATTCGTTTATAAACTTTTTTTCATTTTGTAGTTAGCAGGTTGGCACAGGAAAGCCCAAGCGTGTAATCTGCAAATGATTCCGATACCACACGATCCTCTGGCCCTGCCTTATTCCAACAAATCAGACCCTCTGAGAGGTCCCATTTTTGTGCCTTTGAACCTGAGATGTTTAGAGGACGATAACGACAAATTATTCAAAGGTAACATCATCATGTTTCCATGCATAAAAAATATTAACCCGCTATTGTTTTACATCAATTTCTTCACGAATTTACTGGGATGGATTTTTTCAAGGTCATTCCGATTATGTTGTGGGGTGTTTGCATCAACGGAGCAAATTGATGGGCTATCTGTGCTGCCAACCTCACAACAAATTCTCACTAGAAGCAATTTGAGTCTTTATATAAGTGACATATAAATCCGAACGCCCAGTTTAAATGGTTTTATTTTAATAAAATTTTGTATAAGTACTTAATGAAGCATAATAAGTAAATGATAAAAATTTCAAAATGATTGTACTGCTTTAAAGCCCTTTGACCTTTAATAATGTGTGGATGCACCCTGATGTGCTACGCATTCTCCAACGCGCCTAGGCATGCTTCTGATCAGGTGGTCAATGTCCTCCTGTGGTATCTCATTCCAGGCAACCACCAACTCCTCTCGAAGTGCTTCTAGAGTCTGAGGAGGACGTCGCAAATTGAGCAATCTCCTACCCATCATATCCCACACGTGCTCAATTGGGGATAAGTCGGGAGATCTTGGTGGCCATGGTAACAATGTGACATCATTATGTTGAAAGAAGTCTATTGTGACTCTTGCAACATGTGGTCGGGCATTATCTTGTTGGAAAGTTGGATCTGCCAGGGTGTCAAGATAGGGTAAAAGATGGGGTTCTAGAACTTCGTGGATATAACGCTGCGCGTTCATGTTACCTCTGATGAAGATTAAAGGTGACCTGGAACCATAAGCTATAGCACCCCAAACCATAACTCCAACAGTGTGATGAACATGTCTTTCAACAAAAAACTGTGGATTCCTCCTTTCATCACGTCGCCTTCTAACCCTGGCACGACCATTGTGCATGCCTAAATAAAATCGAGACTCGTCACTAAAGACAATACTGTTCCATTCCTCATCCCAGAGTGACCGTTGTCTGCACCACTCAAGGCGATTACGTCGGTGTTCTCGAGTTAAAGGGAGGACGCAGTGTGGCCGGTATGAAAACAAGCCAAAACTTCTCATTCGTCGGTAAACACTTCGCATGCCAATAGGTCTTCCGTGTTCTGCAAACCATTCATTTGCAATGGACCTGGTAGTGGAGAAACGGTCCCTTAAGGCCAATAATCTTAGGCGGCGATCTTCACGGTCTGTTGTTCTACGGCGGCGTCCAATGCCCCTTGCTCTTTGCGTACGACCTTCTCGAAGCCATGCCTGACAACACCTAACCACAGTGTCTACACTTCTTTGCACTCTAACTGCAATTGCCCGAAAAGAAAGTCCAGCTTCCCGAAGCCCCACTATACGGCCCCTATCAAACTCACTAAGTTGACGAAATCGTACAGGTCTCCGTACTCTAGGCATCGTAACCGATCGTAAAGGATGTCAAGAACCAAAATCGGCCAACGTTGATTCTTTACTGCGGCTGAAATATTCATTTTTAGAGCGTTAGTGAATTAAAAAAAAAACAGTATAAAAACCGGAATGTCCAACTGATAAGGCTGAAAATTTTTTCACTTGTTATTTACAGTAAGATAAATACATTCAGCAACTTTTATTAAAATAAAACCATTTAAACTGGGTGTTCGGATTTATATGTCAGTTAGTATATGTATTGTGGTTTTGATTTCGACGCGAATTTCATAAACAGAAACCGTATTGTTGAGCAATGTAGTTTTATACTTGAATTGGGAAGTTGTGCCATATAATTGAAAGGAAAACGAGGTTGA
This sequence comes from Acanthoscelides obtectus, assembly GCA_963669975.1. Classification (NCBI taxonomy): domain Eukaryota; kingdom Metazoa; phylum Arthropoda; class Insecta; order Coleoptera; family Chrysomelidae; genus Acanthoscelides; species Acanthoscelides obtectus. The sequence goes on along the minus strand of CAVLJG010000001.1, from coordinate 122,318,894 downwards.
CACAATGGAATTTGGCGTCCAACTTGGTAAAGATTGTCCACGAAAAACTTCATGGATTTATTTGACTTCAAATTCTTGTTTTACACTTTTTAATTTGGCCATGAAATCCGTGTAGTTATTCTCTATGTAAAACTGGTGTTGGAAACTGAATGAATAGATTTTAAAAGATAAATTACTGAAAAATTGAACCGTTCCAGAATTCCGAATAGAGACGTACGTAGAACGCCTGTTCCTATTCCAAGAAGCAATACTTCAACGTTTCGGATTTATTCCATGCCAAGTCGAACCGGCGAATAAGACGTGCGCGTCTCACGAACATCAGTACATCCATGCCACTGGTACCATATTCATCCTAGTTTCAAGTGCTGCACCTAAGGTAATATTTTCAGCAACAACATTTTTTATTGTTTGCAATATTCGTGATCGGCTGAGAATCATTGGTATGCCGTATTTAATGTGTATGAGAGAGATGGGGAGAGAAACACGTATGCTAGAGCCAGAGCGCGAAATTATTTTTTCTGGGTATAACACTTGTAATGTCGCTGAGCATATAAAAAATCCAAGTCGTGTACTTTTCAAATTATAGGCTTTAAAAAGTCGGAAAATCTACACTCTATCTAAGAAAAAAATTAAATTGGTTGAAATTTATACTAAAAGATCATCACAGGGTGTAGGTTTTTTATATTTTGCTGATAGCTATTGATGGAATGACTTGACCTATCCCCCGTTTCCGGCTTGACGTCCACTTCTGGCACACCCTGTACAAGCGAACCTCTAAACCAATGGCGCTAAATTATACTAAGTGACATATAAATCCGAACACCCAGTTTAAATGGTTTTATTTTAATAAAAGTTGGTGAATGTATTTATCTTACTGTAAATAACAAGTGAAAAAATTTTCAGCCTTATCAGTTGGACATTCCAGTTTTTATACTGCTTTTTTTAATTCACTAACGCTCTAAAAATGAATATTTCAGCCGCAGTAAAGAATCAACGTTGGCGGATTTTGGTTCTTGACATCCTTTACGATCGGTTACGATGCCTAGAGTACGGAGACCTGTACGATTTCGTCAACTTAGTGAGTTTGATTGGGACCGTATAGTGGGACTTCGGGAAGCTGAACTTTCTTTTCGGGCAATTGCAGTTAGAGTGCAAAGAAGTGTAGACACTGTGGTTAGGTGTTGCAAGGCGTGGCTTCCAGAAGGCCGTACGCAAAGAGCAAGGGGCACTGGACGCCGCCGTAGAACAACAGACCGTGAAGATCGCCGCCTAAGATTATTGGCCTTAAGGGACCGTTTCTCCACTACCAGGTCCATTGCAAATGAATGGTTTGCAGAACACGGAAGACCTATTGGCATGCGAAGTGTTTACCGACGAATGAGAAGTTTTGGCTTGTTTTCATACCGGCCACACTGGGTCCTCCCTTTAAGTCGAGAACACCGACGTAATCGCCTTGAGTGGTGCAGACAACGGTCACTCTGGGATCAGGAATGGAACAGTATTGTCTTTAGTGACGAGTCTCGATTTTGTTTAGGCATGCACGATGGTCGTGCCAGGGTTAGAAGGCGACGTGGTGAAAGGCGGAATCCACAGTTTTTTGTTGAAAGACATGTTCATCACACTGTTGGAGTTATGGTTTGGGGTGCTATAGCTTATGGTTCCAGGTCACCTTTAATCGTCATCAGAGGTAACATGAACGCGCAGCGTTATATCCACGAAGTTCTAGAACCCCATCTTTTACCCTATCTTGACACCCTGGCAGATCCAACTTTCCAAAAAGATAATGCCCAACCACATGTTGCAAGAGTCACAATAGACTTCTTTCAACATAATGATGTCACATTGTTACCATGGCCACCAAGATCTCCCGACTTATCCCCAATTGAGCACGTGCGGGATATGATGGGTAGGAGATTGCTCAATTTGCAACGTCCTCCTCAGACTCTAGAAGCACTTCGAGAGGAGTTGGTGGTTGCCTGGAATGAGATACCACAGGAGGATATTGACCACCTGATCAGAAGCATGCCTAGGCGCGTTGAAGAATGCGTAGCACATCAGGGTGCATCCACACATTATTAAAGGTCAAAGGGCTTTAAAGCAGTGCAATCATTTTGAAATTTTTATCATTTACTTATGCTTCATTAAGTACTTATACAAAATTTTATTAAAATAAAACCATTTAAACTGGGTGTTCGGATTTATGTCACTTAGTATAGTTAATCAGTAATACAGGTTAAACCAATAACGAACAAGGGCAATGAAGGCGACCATCTTTTGATATTCCGCGCAGTAGTCTCTCTTGGTATACCCTCTGCTTGCTATTACTATTGTCTGTAACATATTTTATTTCTAGGTAAGAAACAGGGTGAATATGTCGCTCAGCTATGCTAGAAGGTATTCTATCCATGCTGACGTGGTACCAAGCCCCCATGAGGAGTATATTACCAGACATGTGTCAGGCAAGAACAAAGACGATTATGATAACAGCAGAAAGGTTAGTAAAAATAGGATTCACCACTGCTGGTGGCAAATAATCTATTTCGCCGGTATCCATCTCGCTTTGACGTCTTCTGAGGTGAACAGCTGGTCAGCAAGTGACATTTTTGTGTTAATCTGCGACGTTGGCAATAATGGATCGGGTGTAAATCTAATAAAAACGTTTTTGTAGTGTTTTGTTTTTTGTATTCAAATGAACTTTTTTAAATAAAAGAGCAAGTACAAAATGAATCAGTAGCGTTCAAAAAACAAAATACGGCTCTGACTACCTGTAGTTGAAGGATCCGTGTCCTATGCCGATATGGGGAATTTTGAAATATTACTAGATAATCAGCTGTCATTCTACCGTGATAGATACTCGTGAAATAGGGTATAGACATTTGTGAAAACATAACTTCTTGCAGATGGGTTTTCTCTGGTGCTGGAATCACCTGTTGAGCAAAAGATGGCGGACGAACCAAGCGGTAGATTCGAATTTGCAACTGAAAATTCTGAAAGATTTTCGGGACTTCTGCAATAATGCTGAAGATAGATTGAGGACGTTCTGGTTAGATAGCTGGCTCACAAAGGCGAAAGATTCTTCGTCCTTCACAAAGGCGAAATATTCTTCGTCCTTTTACAATGTCGGCAACGGCAGAAGTCCGTCGTGATATACTCATCATTGTGATATATTTCTGTAATTATAATCTTATTTTAAATCTATTATACTGTTTATACATAGGAAAGTATAAATGATTGTTTTTAATTATTTTTTTATAAGGATAAATTAGTCGTCAGTGGTTAAGTGATCGGTTGATGATTTATCAAATAAAAGTGTATTTTACACCTGTTATACTCGTTTATTTCGACAGTTTTACGAACCATTAAATATCAGTGAATGATTTAAGCGGCATACAGTTATCTTTATTGCAATTTTTCTAATGTAGAATTTAGAAAAACGATATGAACGTTTGAATCCTTACCTTGTACCATTTCTAATAAATGACTCGATTACTAAAAATTACGAATACTAAATTAAAGAATATTCATATACTCACATCTCTAATCATGTTTGCCAGTAGTAGCTAAATAAAATCACTAGGCGTCCAGACAAGTTTTTTATTCATGTAGTTGGCAGACCTGTTATTGAACACGTGTTCACATGACATTTGCGTACTGTCAAGTTAAGCATCCCACAAACCGGCGCGAAATATTCGCTTTGGCTGCGAAAATTTCGCGGCGATGAATTCGCGATCAGATTAAAAAGGCGGCGGTTTACGGACAGGCTCAGACTTGTGCGAAGCGAATGCGATTGTTCCAGCGTTTTTATCGCGGAGTATTTCAGTTCGCCTTTGACCGCGTTTTTGACGCCGTTCTTCAAAAATTCGCAATGGCAAAAACGGAATTATTGATAGAAATAGTGAAAAAGTATCCTTGTTTGTATGATTTGTCGAACGATGAATACAGGAATGTGAGAAAGAAAGACAAGATTTGGATGGAAATAGGAAAAGAATTAAATACAAATAGTATGTACCTAATATTTTTTATTAACTTGTTAAATAATTTACAGTCTACACAAATGTGAAAACGAACATTCTATATATTGGGCATAGGCATATCAGAATTAAAATAATTTACGAATTTGTCACGAGTAGAAAATGCTAGCCTTGCTGGCCGCCGAGGATCATTTGCTATATCAGTAAAAGCTCCAAGCACGGGTTCTGGGGGATCTAAGAATTGAAAATATTTGTCATCGCCACTTTTACATAAGTACTATTGAATATTTATGTAAATAGCACCAGTAATTGGAGCCACTGTTGTTAGGTCTCTTGATTGTTACATGTTTACCGTCCACGCTGCCAATGCAATTGGGAAATCCCCATCTATTTTCAAATTCTTCAGCGCATTTTTTCCATATATTCTGTGTTGGTTCTGGTAAATATATATGCTCCATATGTCTGCATATCACTTCGGTTACGATTGCACTCACTGTTGTAAAGCCAACTCGAAAGCTATGCCCAATGGTATAGAAGGTGTCACCAGTGGCAAGGAATCTATAAAAAAAATCGTTTTTAGGTGATGAAGTAAAAAAAAGGTGGAACAATATCAGAGACACATTTGCAAAATATATAAAATCTACCAAACCAAAGACCGGCCAAGCAGTGGGCTGACTACATGGAATTTTCCTGTCCTTTTTTGGTATTTGCCAAAACGTCGTCTAATGTGAAAGATATTGACGTCATACATTATGAGACTGCCGAATTTAACTCAAATATATATCAGGAAAGGGCTGGAAATGTAGAAACCGAAAATTTGGAAGACCGCGGCCATGGAGAAGATGAAAATGCTGATGTAGATGCAGAAGATGCACAGAACGCCTCGGCAACACAGACAGCACCACCTTCTTCATTGAACACTACAGCAGTGACTACTCCAGGGCACACCTTTCCGCAGACAGCAACTACACCAAAATATAAAACGAGCAGAAAACGCTATGAACCACCATCTTCGTCTGTACAACAGCTCATTAATTATTTTGAAGGTAAAAAACCTAAAAAAGATTACGAGGCCATTGATTCACTTTTCTTGGCACATGCACAGACTGCAGGCGAAACAGATTGCGAATTTCGCTCTAAATTTCGTTGCGAATACTTCGCCGCGATTATTTCGCGCCGGTTTGTGGGATGCTTTATTCATAACTGTCCAACGTTGTGGGTGCATAACAAAAGTTGCAATTTTTATGGATATTCTTCGTGACTGAAAGCATAACATTTGCGTAAATGTGCACCTAGCGCATCAAAATGTACGATTTTTGAGTGACTTAAACAGAAATTTGTTCGAGCATAAACAAAACGCCCTATGTGCGTGAAGTAGTCTCAATTTGTTATTTACACCCACGTTCTATCAAAATGTACAGCCATCATTCTGGATACAGAAGAGAATACAGGCCATTTTTATAATGTAGAATTTATTAAAACGATATGAACATTTGAACCCCTACCTTGTACCATCTCTAATAAATGCCTTCTTTGGTAAATAAATGGAAACGTCAAATACTCCAATACTAAAAATTACAAATATTAATATTCATATACCCACATCGCTAATCATGGTTGTCAGTAGTAGCTAAATAAAATCACTAAACCACCAGATAAGTTTTTTTATTTATGTTGTTGGCTGACCTGTTAGTGAACTCGACGTCATGTGACATTTGCGTTCTGTCAAATTATTCATAACTGTCCTTTGTTGTGGGTTGTGGGTGCATAACAAAAGTGTTGCAATTTTTATGCATATTCTTCGTGACTGAAAGCATAACATTTGCGTAAATGTGCACCTAGCGCATCTTTACAACCATCTTTCACGTGGTGCCATAGTCGCATACCAAAATGTACGATCTTTGAGTGACAAACAGAAATTCGTTCGAGCATAAACAGAACGCCCTATGTGCGTGAAGTAGTCTCAATTCCGGTTATTTACACCCACGTTCTAGCAAAATGTACAGCCATCATTCTGGATACAGAAGAGAATACAGGCGACCGCCTTCAAGCAATTTCACATATGTTAGCCCTTGCGTTAAATATCTGATATTCATTCTGAACTTCGTTTTTTGGGTAAGCCCATTTTTTGTGTTGCCTTCAATTAGGGTAATTCCTGTATAATGCAATGACGAATCTGCGAAAAAGAACGTATTGATCCGATTAGTCATACTTCCTATACAGATTGAACTTTTTTTATAAACAATTCACATGACACCATTCTGTACTTTTGTAAAGATAAAATAATAGATCATGATTACATTCATTTGCAGAAAATGTATTGGATGTATGTATGGATATTTTTCTAGATTTGTAACTACTTATAGCAAAGTCCCCTTTACATATGTCCAATATGTCAGAGCTACTAAAGTACTTACTATTATTTTTGTGAATGCATGAAAGGCTAGTGTTTTGAGTTTTTATTACTATGAAAATAGTTGTAAAATTGATATTAAACAATGATTTTGATTAGGTTTTATTTTCACATGATTTTCATCATTTGTTATACAAAACCATAGACCAAGAACAATGGATCAGATTATACAATTCTGTAGCCAGTTCATGTATCTGAAAATGAGAAAGTACCTGCTTGTCAAATTGTTATTTCAGCAGGATTATAGTTTTATGTTTGTAAATGGAACTGGGTCAACTTGTTTTTGAACTTAGAACTAGTAGAAAATTTCTGGGCCAAAGATTAACAGTGAGATAGACCAATGGAAATGAGTGACATGGTCTTTTGTGATGTACATTTTTAAAATTTTCCACAAATACTTCCAGCCTGCGTTGTAGGAAGTAAAAATGGAATTCCAATGTATTAAACGCATTAACTTTCGAAACTTCAAACCATACTTTTTGACTTCATTAGTGAAGATATCTTGATAAAGTTTACTTCATTCACAAAAACATCCTGATGAATTTTAAGAAACCTTTAAATGAATCTATCATTATTGTGATTAAACAATTAAAATGCCTTTTCATTTGTAGTTATTTGGAGGATTGCTGATTGGCATTGGTCTCTATGCATTTGTTGACAAATGGCAATTGACTGGATGGGTAAAATTGGAAAATGTCTACGATGTGATTCTAAATATATCTTTGGTTATGGTGATAATGGGAGGAGTAGTGTTTATCGTAAGCTTTGCCGGCTGTGTAGGAGCACTTAGAGAGAATACCTGTTTGCTCAAGTTTGTGAGTATATTTATCAACTTTCTCTTGAAAGCACTAATTTCATGAAGATTAGTCAGACGGACCAGTCTATTTGTTTGTTTGTTCTAATGCTACAATATCAATGTTACACATTAAATCACAATATTTTATGTCTTCAAGTCTACATGTTTTTAAAAAAAAATTCAATACCATGATTTCTAGTTTCCCATGAAATATTTTTCCAATTGTCGTTTGAAACTCATCAATATGGCACACATCTTGATATCATAATTTTTTATTAAATTCCTACAAACCTTTTTGGAATGCTGACTTGTTTGTTATACAGCTACTACAGTTTTGTCAGTGTAAGCCTATACTTCCTCTACTAGAATAACCATGTACTCATTGTTTAATTCAATTTAAAATTTGATTTGGTAGAAGCCAATTTTTTAACTTCATTTTTATTTAAGCTGATTCTCATTCTTCATTTTATAATATTTTGAATTTTGAAAATACAGCTTCATTTGCAGTGAACAAAATAATCAAACAAAATAAGAAATGAGGAAGAATGATAGTGTTGTACACAATTTTTTTTGAATAAAACTTAGGCTATGTGAAATTGTATAAAAGTAAATTATCTTTTTGGATATTTTTTGAAATATAATCATAACATCCTTGAAATTTGATGATCATAACAGTATGGAAGGGTCCTCTAGAATGATTGTAGAATAATACATGTTTGTTTTTCAGTATTCTCTCTGTCTCCTGATATTCTTTTTGTTGGAGATGGGAATCGCGATAGTTGGATTTATATTCCCACACTCAATGCAGTCAGTTTTGGAGGAGAATTTCACAGATAACATAATTCGTACTTATAGGGATGATCCTGATCTACAAAACTTCATTGATTTTGCACAACAAGAGGTAATGGGACAAGCTTCATCTAGGACTTGAATTTTTGAAAATTTTTGTGCTATAAAATAGAATTATTACTTGCACAAAAAGTTTGCTTGCTGTAGCATCAATGGCTCAGGTCATACAATATTTTACACACAAAAAATTATTTCAATTTACATTTCATACTCAGACTGAAATTCATTTTGATATCATTATTAATTTGTATGATCCTCTTAAAATTCTAATGTCCAACCAGATTCTCTTCCTATTTTTGCCTGTGTAATAAAATAAAACTTATTTGAATTCTTTTTACTTATGCTCTATTGGTTGCATAATCGGAATATCAACATTTTTTAATGAATTCATAAACTAATTACTGACATAACTAGTAGAATAACATTGCCTATATAGGCTTCAGCTTATGTGATTCAATATTTTTAGTTTCGTTGCTGTGGTTTGAGTAATGATGGATTTCTGGATTGGTCGAAGAATGAATATTTCAACTGCAGTTCACCAAGCGTTGAACACTGTGGTGTGCCATTTTCTTGCTGTATAAACGCCACAGATCTTAGCTCAAGATTAGTGAACATCATGTGTGGCTATGGGGTGCAAACCCTTTCGGTAAGTAACTAACCAGCTCAAAATCAAAACATCATATTTAAATACTTTAAAATTATTTTTCTTTACCTTCAGTTTCATCAGCATATAATGGGTTGTCCAAAACGGACGCAGGAAAGTAAACGCATATTAAAACAAGAAAGATTGATATTCAAATCAAGTTGGGTACTTTATTTTGAAGGTTCATTTATACCATTTATGTATGAAAAATAATATCGCCCAAATGTTCACCACGACTGGATTTACAGACGTCCACGCGATGGTAGAAATTTTCAATGACATTTTGCAACATGGTCGGTTCTATGGCATTTATCTCGGCAATGATGTTGTTTTTGAGTTCTTGGCGGGTGGCTGGTTTGTTGACGTAGACTTTGCTTTTCAAATATCCCCATAAAAAGAAGTCCAAGGGAGTCACATTTCCTCTGCGCGAAATCACGTGATCACCGAAGAAGGACTGCAATCGATGGATATTGACGTCGATTGTGTGGCATGTTGCACCGTCTTGTTGGAAATAAACATCGTCCATATCCATTCCTTCAAGTTGCGGCAAAAAATAGTCCTCTATCATCACGTGATATCGCTCAGAATTGACGGCAACGGCGTCCCCGGCCGCATTTTCGAAAAAGGTCCGATGATGCCTTTTGACCACAATGCACACCACACAGTCACTTTTTGAGGATGCATCGGCTGCTCTTGATACTCACGGGGATTTTCGTTCGCCCAGATGCGGCAGTTTTGCTTGTTTATCGTCCCATTCAAAGTGAAATGCGCTTCGTCGCTGAACATGATTTTTGATGAACAATTGGCATCAATTTGGCGGTGTTCAAGGAGCCAATCTGAGAACGTTCGGCGCGAAAAATGGTTGGCCCGACGCAGCTCTTGCGTCAATTGGATCTTGTAGGCGTGTACATTTAAATCCTTGTGGAGAATGCGGAGCAAACTGGTTCTCGAAATGCCCAATTCTTGGGATCGACGCGTTGTTGATTGTTTCGGGTCGTCTCTCACACTCTCCTTCACAACAGCAATATTTTCCGGTGTGCGAACGCTCCTTGGCCCGCCAGAGCCTGGCAGATTTGCCACAGAACCTGTTGCCTCGAATTTACGCACCAGACGACCGATGGTTGTTTCGTTTGGGCGGTTGTTGCGACCGAAATGTTCACGAAGCGCGCGAAACGTGTTTTTTATTTTTGCACCATTTTTGTAGTGCTCTTGAATAACTTTAATGCGGTCTTCAATCGAATACGACTCCATAGCGATCAATGGTAAACATTCAACTAACAAAATGACATATCGGTGACAGAAAACAAAGATGGCGTCTATGTCAAATTAACGTTTACTTTCCTGCGTCCCTATTGGACAACCCTTGAAACCCGTGAAATCTTGTTTGGATGGTCACTTACGGAACCGACTGAGAGTGTCCATAGAAGAGAATAATAGCAAACTTATATTTCAGACAGTGTTGCAAGACGACATTTATCGACCTAAAAATTTTAACTGTGCCATGCATATATATACTGGAATGTCTGATCCACGTTAAAAATAATTACGATGATTACAGAACTCTGAAAGAGATTCACAAATATAACACAAGGTTCAACAATGAATTAATACCAGAGTACACAAGACTTTCAAAAACTAGACACGGAAGTAATTATTTCGGTGTGAAATTTTTTAATGCGCTGCCTCACTCAACCATTTTTAAAGCAACTGTGAAAAGATATCTAGTGACGAAAGCTTTTTACAGCATAGATGAGTTTTTAAATAATGACTTTACCGACTTTGTTCCATAATTGTTGACTATTTATTACTTTGTTTTCGTTTGTGTTTTTTTTATGTGTTATTTTTGTATTATATTTTATCGTTCTCCAGACGTGTGTAAGGACTTTTGAGTACAAACATGAAAAAATGATTACTATTTCATAATTTTTTAACCATCTTATTTTATTGTTCCTCTAAATTTTAAAATAGTTTTATCAAGTTTTTTTTACCTTTTATTGCCACTTTGTGTTTTACGTTTGTCTTACTTTCGTATTGTTTGTTACTTTTTCTTACTCTTTTATGTTCTACTTTAAATGACCTGTGCAAACACATTTTTGTGTAATAGTACCAATAAATTATTATTATTATTATTATTATTATTATTATTATTATTATTATTATTATCATATAAAAGAAATACAACAAAAATCGTGTTTTTAATGAAATGAAACTTAAAGAAGCTGGGACATTTAGAACGTATATGTATATAAATGTTTTTAAAATAAATAAAAAACTTTAATCTCAATAAAAAAAGGTTTGCTACCTTTAGATCTATGCAAAATGTAGTAACACAAAACAATGAAACAAAAAGTTGCTTTAAGGATGCCAAAATTCTTATATTGTCGTTTGTCTCCTCTTTTTCTTTTAAATGGCGCCTTGAAATCGTATTTCTAATTTAGGAGGAATCTCCAAAGGCTCTGTATCTACCTAATTTATGACAGCTACTTCATCAGGATAATAGCTTTACCATAATTTGGAATAGCTTGTGTTGGTACTCTAACCTCATCAACATCAAAATCTTTCCAAAGTTCTTGTATTTCTACTGGATTTTCAATTTCTTGGCCTGAATCTGGATCTTCAACGTACAAAGTTTCATCTAGGTTCAAAAAATCATGAAGGTTGCCATTATCAGTCAAATTCAATAAATTCTTATTTTTGAGGATATCTGAAAGTACATTCAGTGGTAAGTCATCTTCTGGGTCAGGTGTATCAGCCTCATTTGACTGGTCTTCACTATGCACATTTTCATGCTTAAATCCTGCTTAGTGGAAGCAAGTTTGCACTGTTTCTTTGGTTACTTGGTCCCAAGCATCCAATGAGGTAATTTTCTTTATTAATTCGAAAGCTGTACCAGCAGTTTCAATGTTTACTAGCAGGTGTTTGAATATTCTTCGGTAATCATTTTTAAAACTCTTTATAATCACTTCTTCAAGTATATTATTTAAGAGAATGTCTTTTGGATGAGATCCTGCTTTGTCTAAAAATAACAAAAAGTTCGTTTTCTTTAGCCATTTTTCAATCTAGATCTACACTAATACTGAATGAAAATTTAGTCGAAAGCGTGTATCCAAAGAATAAGAACTGTAAATCGCCGACCAACTCGGGGAAACCCCCTAATTTACGCTGGACAGCATTTCTGTCCGTTTATATCGAAAGATTAAAGTCGTTGAATCCCCGGTTTACTAGAGAAAATCGAGTAAGGCGTTTTTTTTTATTTTGTTTTTTGTCCGATCAGCAGACCTTTTTTTCGCGACCGTCCAAGAGAGAGAGAGAGAGTTAATACAATGCAAGTTATTTGAGAGTCGGTCAGGACCATGAGAACTGTCCGTTCAAAGGAGTTGTCCGTATAATAGGGATGTCCGCGAAAGGAAATTTCACTCTAGAGGAAAATCAAACGGTTTTATTCTAGGTGGCTGAGGCTAGCAAGAAAGTGTGGACATCAGGCTGCATAGACATAGTGCGTTCGTGGGCAGAACGCAACCTGTATACCATCGCGGGCATAGCACTGGCGGTAGCGTTATCCCAGCTGTTCGTCATCTATCTAGCAAAGACCCTGGAGGGACAGATAGATCTGCAGAAATCGCGGTGGGCTAGTTGAAACATAGGAAAGGTCTGTAGGTATGAGGTGTTGCCATTCTAAGCGACCATAGCGTCTACTTTTACTCCCATACAGTCGTACGGTCGGTATGGTAACCTCGGCTTACAGTGAAGCTTTTTTTTACGGTCTGGAAACTGACCTCAAGCTTGTCACTGCAGTCGCCCACAGTTTGACAAAGTGATTTTCCCAAAATTAAAATGAATTCGGCTACGGGAATGTATTCTTAGCTTGAAAACCTTGGGATGAAGAATTATGAAATGGGTGATATTTTCAAAACATTTTTTGAATTTTGAACTAAAGGAGGTATTGCTCATAATGTGCTTCTCTGGAATAAGATGACTGAAGAAATGCACCGAAAAAGTGACTGTATGGGTGTACACCGTATTTGGTCAAGTATCTATCTCTCTCTAATTGTGTGTCGGCTAAGGTAGTTGTTGAAATTTTGGTGGTGGATCTGAGTGGCGTTCCTCCTTAAAGTGATTATAGTTAGTATTTATAGACTTATACAAGAAAAAAGTATGGAAACATCAGAAAAATGGTGAACAAAGTTGTAAGGTTTATCGTCTATTGATGACCTTGACAATTTATTCAAGATCATTTAAAGGTTAAAAGTGCGTTCTTATATGGAGACCTCTATTTTTGACAGCTGAAACGCAAAAAGGGACATTTTGCATTCAAGTAAGACCTTAAAACTTTCGAGGCCATTGCATGCAGGAGGTATGGAAATGACAAAATATCTCGAAAAATATCCTTCCCAGAGAATAATGTTGCAGAACAAAGTTGTGACGTGACATGGTTTCACAAAAGTTTCCTCTATGAAATATATTTTTCGACATTACTTGATGTTTTCATACTCTCTGGGCACCCTATATGTTTCTTTTTCTGTCAATTCATCCAACTGCTTGATGAAATCGATGATGTCGCAGATACTACTTCGTCGTGTAGATTTTTGATAATGGTCAATTTTTCTTCTAGTTCGTTTGTTAAATTCTCGTATCATTATGGCAGGTACATTGAAAAAAGCAAAATAACCCAGCACTTCATCTGTCATTAGGACAGGTTTAAAGTATCAAAAATGGATACGACATCAAAGGGGCCATGAGAAAAAGTAACCATTATTGCAGCTCATCTATTTCACTGTTGCAGTGGTCGATTCTGATAATAGATGGCGCTTTGTGCTGTCTTGTTTCAATAGACAGTATATATTTCATATTGAAGAGCTTTTGGAGGGTGTCATAATCAGTAACATGTTCCACCGGCATAAGTTTGATGGCAACCATAGTTCTCTGCCAAGAAATGTGTTTTCGTGATTGCCCTCGTTTTGATGGCTCATGTTTGATGTAGTCTAATGGTAGAATATCCTTCAACGTTGGTGATACTTACTTGAGTATAAACTGTGGCATAGTCTAAGTTTGTTCTTCTTTGGAATGTGCATTATTGAAAACGATTCGTTCTTGTATCCTGTATTTTTTTTGTGGACGAAATTTTTTGATTTTATTTGGCATTAAATTAATAGCCATATGATAACACTGTGTGTGCATTACAAAATTATATTTATATACAGGCTGTTATTTAAGTATGTCCCATAAATTTAACAGAGGATTCTTTGAGTAATTTCAAGACTATATAAACATAGGTACGAAAATTCTTCGTTCTCAAGATACAGGGTGATAAATTAAAAAAATGGTTTTTCGTAAATATCTTAAATATCCTTTACCTAATTTTGTGGTAATTGTAACATTAAGGGTTTAATTTAGCCCTGAATTGATAAAATTTAGTCCAGTGCCGTTTCGAGCGGGCTATGAACGAATATTCACGACCAAAAAAATGTACGCCGCTGTCTTTTTTATTTGTTGTTACATAATTCGTAATAAAAAATTATAAAAAATATAATTTCCGAAAGAAACCTTTCCCGATAATCCTTGTGTGGTCCAGGTATATGCAATTAAGTGGACGTTTTGTTTCTCGAAAACTAGGCAAGGTACGGCAAATATTCAAGAGACAAAAAAGTTGTATTTTTATTTGCTTAATCCAAAAACATGATAAAGATTGCACAAAAGTCAGTGGCGTACGTTTTTTGTGACAAACATTCGTTCAGATCCCGCTCGAGACGGATACTTGAGAAAAATTTTAACACCCTGTATCTTGAGAACGAATAATTTTCGGATCTATGTTTATATGAACTTTTTGTCTAAGAATTACTCAAGGAATCGTCTGTTAAATGTACGGTACATACTTAATTACGAGAACAAGTTCATTCCTGCTCAACTTTTTGACGCCCATTTGCTTTTGACTGTGCCACTCACGTAGTTTAGATTTTTCAAATTAAGACGTTGAAAATAAGAATGAATTTTATATACATGGATATTTTGACAATAAATTTGATCATTTGAGGTGTGATTATCGTCATTGTACTCATGTTTTTTCAATCTTGAGAAACTTGTATTTATTGGGTAAAAATGTACTACATAAAAAAAACACTCGAATCGGACGTATCATCACTCATCTGTGAGATTATTAAATGTTTAATTGACCCCACATTTTGCATCACCTTGAAAAATTAAAACATACAGGGTGAGTTTTTTATTACCAGCACAAAAAGTTAACTACAAAAATTATAGCCAATAGTATGCTCTTTACTTTGGAAAATATTTGTATCTCTACAGTGCGACCCAAACATATATTTTCTAAGTGGAAAGCCATACATTTTATTGAAAATTTGGATAGGCCATTTCAAATGAAATTGTTGAGATACAGCAAAAAAATCCAACTCGCACCTCCTCAATTGTTATAGCTAGAGTTTCAGTTATAATATGAATGCAAAATGAACGATTTCACAAAAATATTTCCACTAGCTTTGATTCTCATTCTGACATACTTTTTTGATACACGGGTTATGGGGGTTTTGATTTACAGCTAACCCCTTTGTAAATTAGATATCAAGGAAATGAAAAAATAGTGTTAAAAACTCACCCTGTTTATGGTTCAACACGTTTTTAATGATCTCAATAGATGTAATGCTCATTTTTACATTCCTCATCATTTCCGAATTTGCGTACAATCAAATATTGGTAAGATGGCACTCACTGTTCACGCGTAAATCAAAGGTTTTTAATGTTTATGGTAGTATTCTTAAAATAATAGTTTAATGAAATAAAAAATGTATGTTTAAATGATTTGATTGACCCTTTATAATTAGTGCCATGAAATCCTTCAAATATGTCGTAAGATTAACTGTATTCTAACCTGTATTGTAGTTTTTGGAGCAAATGAAACACCTTTTCCATGTTTGCCTTAAATACAACTCATGATGGCTCTTGGTTTTTAGCAGCAATTTGAGATGTAATGTTACATTTTTTAGAATACTTTTTTGACCCTTGACACTAATTTTAATCTAATGTACTAAAATTAATCATTAAAATAAGGGTAATTGTGAAATGTACATTTTAAATATCTTATAGAAATATAAATTCCCGCACTGTTTCAACTTAGTCCCTTTGGGACATATCTGTGTGTGTTTATTTTTATTATCCAAACGTAATAAATGACTGTATTTGTTTATATGTATCTTGTTTTACCCTTTTAAAGTACTGGTCTATGCTTAAACCACGCGTAAAGTTATATCTTGAAATCACCCTTATCCCACTACGTGATCACATGCCATAGTCCGTACTTTACACTGTCAATACGCATGAATAACCAAATCAAAGACGTCCTGCTCTGCTATGCACTCATGGACATGTCTCAACTTGCAGCCTCCTGCGTCAGTTTGTTAAGTCATATTGCAAAACTTTTATAGTACCCTTTGTATATATTATGAATAATAGGGGACCTAGATTTGATCCCTGAGGCCCCCTGAATTAGAAGTACGAGGCTTTGAGGTGTACAGGGTGTTCCTTAATGATATGTGAATATTTAAGAGTGTGAATCTACATGAGAAATTAATGTTAGGTTGCTTTATAAATTATGGTCCAAAAATGTTTCCTTACAAAAACTCGAGGTGTTGAAGTTTTAGGAAAAAAATGGTATGTGTTTAATTTTTCCAATTAAATTAATAATAATTTTGCAAGTTAGACAATAGAACGGTTTTTATTTTTTTACTCAAAAATGGCGCATCGAAGGAAAACAATTCAAGAGAGATCATTTGTTTTAAATTGAACGGGCAATTCAAAAATAATTTTTATTTGTCAAAAAACCATTGGCGTACCATTTTTTTCTTGAAAAATATCGAAGTCAATACCCGTACGCACTCCACTGTTAAAGCTAAAAATTATTTTTGCATTGAAAAATATGCAACTTTATTAACTTTAACTACGATCTCTATATCAGTGAAATATCTGAAAATATTAATTAATTTCCATTTTTTCCTAAAACTTCAACACCCCGAGTTTTTGTAGGGAAACATTTTTGGACCGTAGTTTATAAAGCAAACTAACATTAATTTTTCATGTAGATTCACACCCTTAAATATTCGCATATCATTAAGGAACACCCTGTAAATGACTACATGAGAGGGTTGTCGCTCAAGAAGATCGCTGACATCGTGAAATATAAACTTTCCTTAAAAATGCGAGAATGCCGTTGAACTTAGGTTTGATAATATTTCAAACGAGGACGAAAAATATTGAATAAAACAAAAGGTATAGTGAAAGGCCAAGAAATTTTCCAACTTTATTTATGCGATAATGACAATAAATTAATACATCCATATTATAACTTATTCCTCCTGACGTAACAAATCTTTGGTAAAAAGATATATTTACAATTCGAACAACTTGCTCATAAAACAATCCTACTATAAAAGAAAAACAACTTAAATCTTGTTAATAAAAATGCTAAAAACAGTCTAAGTATTTACACCTGGATAACAAACAAAAAATGCAACAAAAGTAAGGCACTTAAACGAAACGTTTTTTCCAATATAGACGAAATAAGCAGCAACCATGGTAAGTATGAAGAGTTGTGCCAAAACTGCCAAATGTGTTCATGTCCAGACGGAACCTGGAGCTGTATCCGAATTTTAACGTCATCTTTTAGTTACCTGTTCATGAGATGTTCTACTGTTAAGGTATAGTCCACGACAAACTCATAGTCTGTTCACATTTTATTGGCGGTCGTAAGAACCCATAAAACCGAGAATACGGCAATACGGCACCTGCTGGCTTGTGGAGATGCGGGACTCGGGTCTAGAGGTTGGAGTCGCATCATTTATAGCATAGTCAAATTATGTGAATTTGTTGCTATGGCCGTATCTAAACAAAGCGATTTATTTTAGATTCGTTACACTCAAATCAATAAGAAACTATTAGTGCTTTTACGAGGTCTGTCGCAAGTAAACAGAACTTTTGAAAAGATATCGGATACAAGTAGCGTGATCTATTATCGGAGACCAGCGTTGGATAGGTACATCTTTCATTGATGTGTCAAAATATCATGATTATCGAACCACTTCACGCGGAGTTATCGCGCTCAAACGGACATTACCTTTTTAGCAACTGTCGAAAAATGAGTATCGAACAAAGAGCCAATGGAAGTACCCAAGCGAACCAAATCCGAAAAAAAGCCATGAAGACAATGTTGATTTGTTTCTATGATTCGAGCGGAATTTTATTCACAAAGAATTCGTTCCACCGGGCCAAACGGTTAATGCTGTGTTTTATCTTGGTGTTACAAGGCATTTACTGTCGCGTGATCGGCTAGAATACCTCGAAGAACGGAAGCTGGCACTTGTTGCACGATAATGCACCGTCTCATCTATCGAAGCTTGTGTCCGATTTTTTACAAAAAAATGTCATTTTAACCATCAACGACTCCCCATATTCTCCTGATATGGCACCGCGTGACTATTTTCTGTTCGGTAAACTACATTTGGCCATGAAGGGTCAGCGGTATGTCGACGTAGAGGCCATTAAGGCGTAGACGACCATTTTGAAGCACATCCCGGTCAATGAGAAAATCTTTTCGTCCGTGCAAATCGCTGTATTAAGTCTGAAGGAGACTATTTTGAATAAAATAAATTCGATTTTCCGAAACCAAAAATATTTGTTCATTTTTTTTCATTGTCCTGTTTACTTTGCGACAGACTTTGTACATTATTGCACGTTATTCAAATGTATAATCTCTAGAGATGAACCTGCTTTCATCGTGATTCAGATCTGCGTCATAAAATGATCATGTTATACGCGTGTAGGTACCATAAAGAAACAAAAAAACTGTAAACAGGCACTATAAGTATGTAGTGAACTATACCGTTCCGTGCCGCGACATCGACTGTGCTTTACAATTCGCACACAAAAAATAGCGACAGGAGACCGTTTTCAATCTTTTTTCTATCACGTGAAGATTCAAGCTGCTCAAGATCGTTATAGGGCCCCGTTCTTTTCA
Organism: Acanthoscelides obtectus; assembly: GCA_963669975.1. Lineage (NCBI taxonomy): Eukaryota > Metazoa > Arthropoda > Insecta > Coleoptera > Chrysomelidae > Acanthoscelides > Acanthoscelides obtectus. Next base: position 122,300,201 of record CAVLJG010000001.1, on the reverse strand, counting down.
TCCTGTATACCAGCGATTTACCTACGTTTATCTCGTTTCACGCGGATTATACTAAAATCTACAACACCATCGGAAACTCTGCTCTACTTCATCGTGACTTGGGCATGGTTCCCAGTGGTGGGACAGATGGCTACTAACACTCAACCTGTGTAAACGTTAACGAAATTTAGTAGACGTTAACGAAATTTGATACGCATGAACGAAATTTAGTACGCGTTAACGAAATTTAGTACGCCTTAACGAAATTTAGTACGCGTAGGCGAAATTTGGGAGCCATTAACGAAATTTAGAACGCGTTAACGAAATTTATTACGAGCTAACGAAATCTGGTATGTGCTAACGAAATTTACTAACCGTTAACGGGATTTAGTACCCGCTAACGAAATTTAGTACGCGTTAACGAAATTTAGTACGCGTTAACGAAATTTAATACGCATTAACGAAATTTAGTAGCCGCTAACGAAATTTAGTACGTGTTGACGAAATTTTGTAAGCGTTAACGAAATTTAGTACGCGTTAACGAAATTTTGTACGAGTTAACGAAATTCAGTACGCGTTAACGGAATTTATTACGAGCTAACGATATTTGGCACGTGCTAACGAAATTTACTAACCGTTAACGGAATTTAGTACCCGCTAACGAAATTTAGTACGCGTTAACGAAATTTAGTACGCGTTAATGAAATTTAGTACTCGTTAACGAAATTTAATACGCATTAACGAAATTTAGTAGCCGCTAACGAAATTTAGTACGTGTTGACGAAATTTTGTAAGCGTTACCGAAATTTAGTACGCGTTAACGAAATTTTGTACGAGTTAACGAAATTCAGTACGCGTTAACGGAATTTATTACGAGCTAACGATATTTGGTACGTGCTAACGAAATTTACTAACCGTTAACGGAATTTAGTACCCGCTAACGAAATTTAGTACGCGTTAACGAAATTTAATACGCGTTAACGAAATTTACTAGCCGCTGACGAAATTTAGTACGTGTTGACGAAATTTTGTAAGCGTTAATGAAATTTAGTACGCGTTAACGAAATTTAGAACGCGTTAACGAAATTTAGAACGCGTTAACAAAATTTTGTACGAGTTAACGGAATTTAGAACGCGTTAACGAAATTTATTACGAGCTAACGAAATTTGGTACGTGCTAACGAAATTTACTAACCGTTAACGGAATTTAGTACCCGCTGACAAAATTTAGTACGCGTTAACGAAATTTAGTACGCCTTAATGGAATTTAGTACGCGTTAACGAAATTTAATACGCATTAACGAAATTTAGTAGCCGCTAACGAAATTTAGTACGTTGACGAAATTTTGTAAGCGTTCACGAAATTTAGTACGCGTTAACGAAATTTTGTACGAGTTAACGAAATTCAGTACGCGTTAACGGAATTTAGTACGCGATAACGAAATTTAGTTCGCGTTAACGAAATTTAGTACGCGTTAACGAAACTTAGAACGCGTTAAAGAAATTTGGTACGCGTTAACGAAATTTAGTACGCGTTAATGAAGATTAGTAGACATTCATTAAGTTCGGTCTATGTTGGTTAGGTTAAATATAAGGTCATTAAACGTAACGTAACCTGTTGAAACGTTGTATCCTGCATCTAGAAAAATCCAATCTCTGATGGCAGTACAGGATTGCAAATCACACTTAACGAGGGCAGTTTGATAAGTACTAGGCCTAGAAAAAGGAACCAGGACCGAGGAGGGTAGTCTTGGTTGACTAGTTCGGATACAAAGCAAGACATTCTCAAGGATGCAACCACAGGGATTGAATATCAGCCCAGAAAGAAGGTTTGACCGACAGCTTGACACGGACACCTACTTCTAGCCTGATATGTGGCTGAAATCTCGAGAATTTCTTGCTCTGGAACCAGTAGAACCTCCTTGAAGCTATGCAACGTTAAGCCGTATCCCCTTTGATGTCCAAATAGCCCGAGACTCGACTCGTATTGTTTCGCAGACTGGTTATTAAAAGCGGACTTAAAACTGTTTTTCTTGGAGTAAGGATTTGATTCCCATACAATGACGCTGTCAACTGACAATTTGTAATTTCTTGAAAGTAACTAGTTAGGAAATGTTCGTCTCGGTCGCGTGTCCTGTCGCTGTTGCGGCACGGAACAACTCCTTTAAATCGTTCGACGAACCAAAAACATATTCTTCAAATTATATGAATCGAAAACTGAATAATGACAAACAAGTAACCTTATCATATCTTGTCGAAGCGACATATAATCACTGGGTTCAAAAATAAAGTTAAAGCAACCTCTTTTCTTTCCTCATTATCACACTATCTCACTCGAAGCCAAAAATAAAACTATAAGCTTCGTACGCGTCTGAAAAAATACAATCTTTCCAAAACTAAATATCTACATTTGGATGCAATGTCAGCCCACGTCTCAACATGTCACGTATATATCTTCTAGAATAGTTTCCCTCTTCTCACATCAGCGAGGGGTCGGTTTTGGCCCCACATTGTTGAAAAACATGTGCTCACATTGTACGTCCTCAGGAAAAGGTAGAACGAAACCAAATTCAGTATCAACAAAAAATGCTCAGTCTTCTAACGTCGTGATATTGTCTGTTGTGAAAGTGTACAGATGTTCGATGTATATTCGCTTAGCGTAATTTATTTGTTGTGATACGGTGCTCGCCAATTCCAAAGTTCGACATCTCACTCTCGGTTTTTTCACAGGATCGGGATTGACTAAAGCGGCGCTCACACCCGCGTAATGCATCACGATCTCGATGTAGAAACGGCTCTCGCCGTGCTCTTTCTCCGTTATCACGTTGCACGTTTCCAAATCACTGTAAAGAAAAAACGGCGTCAAGGAGATTGACTCTTCCTACTCTTTTGGAGGTTCCACAGAAAAGGAATCAGACAAGTCGTTACAAAAGGCGACATCGAATCGTGGTTAGGTACGACGAATCTTCGACCTCTGCATATCAAACTATACCGGTGATTCTCCAAGGTGGTTCACCCCTATAACTTTTTTATTATTCAATATACAGGGTGACAGGTAAATAGGTGTAAAACATTTTAGGAGGTGATAGTACAGCCCCTTTGCTATCGAAATTAGTATATAATACCATACCCTATATTCAAAGGTTGAACAGTTATTGAAAATTTAAGATTTTTTTAAAAACAATCCATATTTCAGAGTAAAAAAGTCGATAGAGAAAAAAGTTGGCGATTAAACATTTGTTTTTTGTGGTTTTGGGTTATTATTTCAATAATTAACTATTATAAATTAAAAAAGATTCGAAAACAATACCAAACAACGTATTTATTTTCATTCAAAAATGTTTAACTAAGAAAAACAAATAACGTTTTACAGTAACGTGTTTTACAAAAAAATCAGTATACAAAAAAACGTACAAACAATTTAAATAATATCCTTGTTTCATAAGGAATCTAAATTGGTATGATAAGTGCACAAAAACTGTGTGAAACTAAACATAATGTATTGTAATACAACAATAGGGAGTAAACTTACAAATGGCTTGTATCCTATTTTCACAACTCTCTGATTGATAAGAAAGTGCTTTTGTGAAAATAATGTAACTGTAAGCTATGGGATAGTTATTATTTTAAACTACGGTTAAGTTACACGATTAGATTATTTACACAGTTGTAATTGTACTACAGAATAATAAAAATTGTCTAAAAGTTAGTACAATTGGTAAGTAAAATACAATAATGAAATGAAGGTAAAATTCATTGCAATTGTTGTTCGAACTGACGTCCGCCGTTTCTTATGCAAGCCCGTAGTCTTTTTCTCATGTTGGTACGCGTGATGCGGCCAGTTAGTTGTCCTCTGATAGTGTCAGCAGTAGCAATAATTCTTTCTTTCAACTGTGCAAGAGCGTCTATGGGCTCAGCGTACACCAGTGACTTCATGTGCCAGCATAAATAATAGTCACACGGTGTTAAATCTGGCCTCCTCGCTGGCCACGGTGTCGGTCCACCTCGGCCAATCCAGCGACAAGGATATTTCTCGTCCAGCCACTGACTAACACCCAGACGGAAATGCGCGGGACAGCCATCGTGTTGCTAGATCATCTGCATCATGATATTCAGAGGCAGGTCTTCGAGATACTCCCAGAGTTCGGATCTCAAAAAGTTTTCATAGGATTCGCCATTCAGGTTGTCAGGCAAAAAAACTGGTCCAATTAGATACGTATGATGATTCCCATCCACACGTTTGCCGAAAATCTTCTTTGATGGACTCTTGGCTTTGCCATGTGGGGATTTGCCTCTCGTGGGGCCCAATAATGTAAGGTGTGATAATTTGTTGTCCCCTCTCTGTCAAACTTAGACTCGTCGTCGGTCCACAATATTTTAGTTAAATAGTCGTTTTCTTCTTGATCCCGATGAAGCATGTATCGACACAAATCAATTCTTCTTGCGGGATCTCCTTCTTCTAATAGTTGAACCGATGTGTAATGGAAAGGGTAAAGTCTCGCCGAATGCAAAACGAACCACTGAGTTAAACCAAGCTGCTTTGCGTCGTCGGGTCTCTGCCGTAGCATTCCAGTATTGCCTCTCGATCTTCGTCGTCAAACAACCGAGGTCTACCAGCATCATGACGTCTCTCATGAACCTGTCCACTTTCCTTGACGCGTTGGTACACAGAAGCAAATACTCGATGACCCGGTATTCGCCGATTCGGAAAACGGTTTTCGTAATCTCGCCTGGCTTCAACGGAATTTCCATCACTTAAACCATAACAAAACAGAATATCAGCGTATTCTTCGTTACGGTAACTCGCCATTATTAAAACTGATCAAAAAAGTAAAAGTACGTCCTACCGCGTTAAAGGTTGATATTCTACTAACTAACCTAAGCGTTAGTTCCCTTTCCTTGATCCGGCAGCTGTGTCGATTCATGACACACGCAGAGCTTGCTTCCGAGGAGCGACGACAGATTCCGAATACTTAAACCCGAATAACGGCACAGGGCACAAAAAATAACAAAAAGGGTCGAACCATGAAAGGCTCGGTTTACCTGCTCAGTACAATGAAATGCGCTTAGCCGTCCTTTCTGGCAAAGTAATATTGTTTTGTTAAATGGGTTACTTACTGATATGTTATTATACCATTTTAGAAACCTAATGAAACGAGGAAGTTTTTGCAGTTATTTGTACATTTTCTTTATTATGATTTTTTTGAAAAAAAAGACTTCTTAATGTGAAAGTTGAAAATAAAAATTTTCATATAACATTTAAATGAAAATAAATACGTTTTCAGTAGTGTTTTCATATGTTTTTCAATTCATAAGAATTATTTATTTAAATAATAACCTGAAAACACCAAAAAAAGAATGTTTAATCACCAACTTTTTTTAATCTCAACTATTTTACTCTGTAATCTGGGTTGTTTTTAAAAAAAAATTAAATCTTCCATAACTTTTTAACCTTTGAATATAGGGTATGGTATTATATACTAATTTTGATAGCAAAGGAGCTGTACTATCACCTCCTAAAATGTTTTACACCTATTTACCTGTCACCCTGTATAAAACGACATTTGGGGGTCGCGTATTATAGATTTTTATATCAGTTTCTTTAAATAGTTTTTGATCTATTTCTAGTCTGCTAGTTTTCTGAATCGCCCCATGTAGACTTACCTTAAAGGGCACTCGATGACAGGCGTCAAGTCAGGACTCCTAATGCTGGTAACAATACGAATCATTTTGTTTGAGACAATACATATCAAATTTTCAGATGCGCTTCCCAGTACTTGGTAAGCAACTAGTTGTTCATCGTAGTTCCTAGAAAAAAATACCATCACTGGTGAATGAATATCTTTACATTGAAATTAAACTCATCTATTATATCTCAGTACCCAGAAAACTATTGATTTGGAAGAATGTCACTTACTTGTCATTAACAATGTACAGGTACTGTTGTCCTTGACTTTGTTTCAGGTTATACCTAGGGAGAAGACCCCCTGGGCCATGGGTGCATCTAGGTAGTCTAATACGTTCTGGAGTTAATTTACTAAAAAAAAGAGTAACTTTGGTAGTTTGGAATATGTTATAAAAACATTACTCAGATTCGGACAAAACGAGTCAAAATATTCATACAATTATATCTCAGATATGCACCCCAAAGATGCTACGACTTTCAAACGACTGTTTTAAAAACAACGTAGGTATTTACTTCTTTTTTCTCACTCAGTATGCAAATACCTGATTCGAACGAGATTCGTTTCAGGAAGAAAAAATAATCTTTCATCAGTAAATATACTGTCATTGGCATTTTTGGGTTTGTATCTCCAAAAAAGCCCCCGAAGTGGCCGCAAAACTAGTACAATCACATACAAGGTGTCCTGACTTAGATTTTTTTTTATATTTTTCTGATAACTACTATAACTTTGCCTATCCATTTATCGACCAGAAAAACGTATATTTATTGACATGAAAATCACAGGATAAATTCCACGTGTTGCATTAGTATCCAAAGTCCCAACAGGCAAATCTGAACATGAATCAATATTTACCTTCTACTCGAATCCCTGACGGCCCTAGCGGTCTCCGATGCAAAGTCCAGCACACCCACAACGGGTTTTGTCACAGCCCCAACTATACCTTTGCCTAAACCGGAAAAGACTCCCTGTATTCCGTCGTTAGATGCTCCCTCGTATACTTGCTTGAATATTCCCGTAGCGCCTCCAAGTATACCGAATCCTAGAAGAAATAACCGGTTACAATTCATCAGAATCAAGTGAATGTAAGTGATCAAGTTAGATTTTGAAGAATTTGGACTAAATCGCTAGTTCTCAAACTGTGATATTTTTTCTGAAACTGTCTTTTTTATTTTTCAATCAGGTTAACAGGATAACATAGTGAGCGTAGATATAACAGTTGGCTTAAGCATAATTGTCTCTGGAGTAGAAAATATTACAGCATATTTACATAAGCCGATAGGAAAAATCAGTGGACAGATAAACTGCCCTAGTTAAAAAATATTTCAGGTATTGCAGGTATACTTTATCTGAAGTCACTTGAAATAGCATAAAAACCTTTGGTCGGCGCGTCCTTTGTAATTTCATGACGTATCATAGGCGTGGGGTCATTTATTTAGAACGATAATAATAATGTTTTTATATCACAATAAATGGATTTTACTATTTTCTTATTTTTTTGATTTGGGATAAAAAATACTTATATTGGGAGTTTAATTTATGTTGACTGAAAGTTAAGAAATGGAAAAATTACAGAATTCCAACGTTTGACATAGGCAAATATTTACATAGCAGGTAGGTATATAAAAAGGTATATAAAGACTTACATTATAGGTATTTATATATCATCCTCGCCTTCGGAGCTGTCGCTAGAGTCATCTTGTAGAGGAATTACAACGGGATTTACAGGAGGCAAAACACAATATTCATTTTCTTTTTCAATATTATGCCTAGAACACTGCTTCCATAGGTCTGTGGCAGCAATATGAGATACTGCATCTCTTATTGTGGCCAATAGCGATTCACTTAATTGAGGGGTCTGATTATATTTTCTTACTTTTTTTTTAAAGCAGCCCAGACCAACTCAATCGGGTTAAAAATGCAGTAATAGGGAGGTAGACGTAATACTTCATGGCCATTTTGCTGAAGCAGATTGTCAACAACATACTCTTTTTCAAATTTTTGTCTTTTAATAAGATCCAATAATATGGCTTTGGTTGATTTTTGTGGTATTTCCATTCCCTTATCCTTCATAAAATCAATAATGTCTTGTTTTTTTGTGCCTGTATTCGGAATTTTGTTTTTCTGTCGGGAATGGTATGGCGCATTGTCCATAATAATCACTGAATTTGTGGAAATGTTTGGTATTAACTGCTGCTCTATCCACTTTTCAAATAAGTCGGAGGTCATGTCCTCATCATAGTCGGCACATGATTCTTTGATATTTTTGGCAGATAACTGCAAGGCATTAGGTATTAATCCATTTTCACTGCCAGCATGGAGAATAATGATTCGTTTTCCACGGTTGCATGGTGCATTTAAAATGCACTTGTTGCTGTCGCCAACCCAGCCGTACTGCACAACATCATGGGTATCATACCACGTTTCATCCAGGTAAATCAGATTTCTTTTCTGCTCTCTATAGATTTTAACTTTGTGCAAAAATTCTTGGCGCAATTCAACGATTCGAGACGACTCCATAATCACCATTCTTTTATCTAATTTTTTGTATTGAAAACCACACAGTTTTACAATACAGTGCAGTGAGTCTAAGCATTTGTAATTATAAAAATCTTCAGGATAATCTTTTAATTTATCCCGTATCATTTCCAACGTGGGCACCAAATTTTCTTTATAAAATCCGTATATTATACGACGAATATCTTCCTGAAAACCCACGTCTATTCTTTTTAATTTTTGCCCTATGCGCTTTCTGTGGAAGGAATGGTTGACTACATCTCCCCTTTTTATAACCTGATATATGGTAGACCGACTGATTTTTGTCAGGATACAAATTCTGTTTAAAATTTGATTTTGCGAGGAATCTGGATTTTCGTTTTTCAGGCAATCATACATATTTAGGATTACTCTTTGGGTCTGTTCCTCTAAACCTTTATGAAAGAATTCTGCCTGCACAGGTTCATCAACCATCTCCTCGTGGCTTGGAGCATTTTCCCAAGGTCTCCAAAGAGCCATATTTAGAACACACAAGAACAATCAACACAACAATTAAATCAACAAGTAAACTGAGTATTCAAAAGTCAAAAACACTCAAACTAATAAAATCTATGAAAAAACACGGACAGACTAAAGAAAACACGTTTATTCACCGCTACACGGCACTGGGCTAAACTGTTTCAATTTTCAGTAGCCACCTGCACTTGTTCGGAGCTCTGAAATACACGCTTTCTCATTGGCTATGTCCACGCAAAGGCGTGCTTTACTCCACGTGGACCGGTGAAACTGCCTTTGATCTTATACGGGGGATATTTGCTGCGAAATTTGACGATTTTTGCAGCAACAGAGCGTGTTAAATATAGATATATAAAACGCACCCGGTATTTCACAGTGTTTCAAGTGACTTCAGATAAAGTATACACTCAATCTCGAATATTCCAAATTTGTGAACTTAATCCTAAAACTTCCATTGTCAGTGTTCTACATTGCGAATAGAATCATGAAACGGCTGAGGAACAATAAGTCCTCCGATTCAAATAAATGCCAGGTGTGATCAACGTAAGGGTGGACTTGCAATTATTTTTAGACTTCAAAAGGGCATTTGAGACTATAGATAAGGAAACATTGTTAATGAAATTGCGTCACTATGGCTTTAAAGGATCAGTATTACACATTCTACAAAATTATTTAGTAAATAGAAATCAAAAAACTAAAGTTGGAAATATTATGTCAAGTGTTCAAAATATATCAGTAGGGGTGCCACAGGGGAGTAAATTAGGGCCGTTACTATTTATTATTTATATAAATGATATCTCTGACATTTTAGAACACTGCAAAATTCAAATATTTGTGGACGATACACTTATATATATATATATATATATATATATATATATATATCATTTGGACACTGCTTTAGAACTGTTAAATAGTGATACTAAAAAATTATGAATTGGTTAAATGTCAATAAACTTAAATTAAACATTAATAAAACAAAATGTATGTATGTATAATAGGGAAACATTTAGGTGACAATAGAAGAGATAAATTACTTCTATAGAGTTTCCCATAATCTTAGTATGTATTCCAAAAAAATTGTGTATAACACTATAATTCTTCCCGATTTTTTATATTGTCCAACCATTTTGTTTACAGCAAATGAAAACATATTTTCAAAATTACATATTCCACAAAATAAAGCTATGAGAATCATTTTAAATAGAAACAAGTATGCTAGGATTAAGTCTATGTTAGAAGTACTGCAGTGGTTGGATGTGAAAACTTTCATATATTATTTAGTTCTCGTTTTCATATTCAAATTAAAAAATCATCTATTACCACCACATTTAGAGAACTTCACAAAATTAAATAGTCATTATCATAACTACGAAACTAGAGGCAGTATAGATTTTCATCTGCAAAATTGTAATAGTAGCGTAACTTGTAAATCTATATTTCAAAAGGGAGTATTTGAATTTATTAAATTAAATAATGATATTAAACAGAGTTCGAATTTAAAAATGATTAAGGTGAAATTAAAAAATCACTTTATGAATAATCAAAATACATAGTGACGTAATTTTAATTTTTATAGACAAGTACGTAAAATTACAGAAAATGGATTGAATCATTATACAAAATTGACATTGTAGCATTAATGCTAAATAAATCTTCAACAACAACAACAAAAATACAAGGATCACGGTAGCTGCCGTATTACCTAATCCGATGACGGTCTATCGTAATACAAATTAACGAATGATGCAGCAACAACACCTTAGTGATTCCACATTATTTTCGGATGCATCCTGCGCTTACCTAGCCCCTTGAACCCAGCCAAAATATGATCCGAACTCTTGCCGCTTTGCACCTGTCTAATCTTCTGCCTCATCTCTTCGTGGTAATCATCCATAGCCACTTTTCCTAACCCATCGGAAAGAGACTCCGTTATCTTGGCCGCCGAGTTCGACATGCCGTGCGTGACGTTTTTCACGAGCGCCCCCACGTTGCCTTCGTACAAGAACCCCGACAGGCCTTCGGATACGTCATTCATCAGGCCTAACGGGTTGCCTATGAAGTCCACCGAGCCTAGGATGATGCCCGCTTGCCACATCAGCTCCTGGAGACATACGAAAAAAATAGCGGCAAGTAAGTTGGCTCTTTACTCCTCACGAAACACTGTCATCGGTTCATAAATGATTGTTTGGTACACGTTAACTCCTCTTTGTACAGGGTGGCCGATATGTAACAGTCTGGTTTATTATATGGGGTTGTCCAAAACGGATGCAGGAAAGTAAACGCATATTAAAACAAGAAAGATTGATATTCAAATCAAGTTGGGTACTTTATTTTGAAGGTTCATTTATACTATTTATGTATGAAAAATAATATAGCTCAAATGTTCACCACGACGGAATTTACAGACGTCCACGCGATGGTCGAAATTTTCAATGACATTTTGCAACATGGTCGGTTCTATGGCATTTATCTCGGCAATGATGTTGTTTTTGAGTTCTCGGAGGGTGGCTGGTTTGTTGACGTAGACTTTGCTTTTCAAATATAACCATAAAAAGAAGTCCAATGGCTATGGCACATTTCCTCTGCGCGAAATCACGCGATCACCGAAGAAGGACTGCATTCGATGGATATTGACGTTGGTTGTGTGACATGTTGCACCGTCTTGTTGGAAATAAACATCGTCCATATCCATTCCTTCAAGTTGCGGCAAAAAATAGTCCACTATCATCACGTGATATCGCTTAGAATTGACGGTAACGGCGTTCCCGGCTTCATTTTCGAAAAAGGAAGGTCCGATGATGCCTTTTGACCACAATGCACACCACACAGTCACTTTTTGAGGATGCATCGGCTGCTCTTGATACTCACGGGGATTTTCGTTCGCCCAGATGCGGCAGTTTTGCTTGTTTACCGTCCCATTCAAAGTGAAATGCGCTTCGTCGCTGAACATGATTTTTGATGAAAAATTGGCATCAATTTGGCGGTGTTCAAGGAGCCAATCTGAGAACGTTCGGCGCGAAAAATGGTCGGCCCGACGCAGCAGTTGCGTCAATTGGATCTTGTAGGCGTGTACATTCAAATCCTTGTGGAGAATGCGGAGCAAACTGGTTCTCGAAATGCCCAATTCTTGGGATCGACGCGTTGTCGATTTTTTCGGATCGTCTCTCACACTCTCCTTCACAACAGCAATATTTTCCGGTGTGCGAACGCTCCTTGGCCGGCCAGAGCCGGGCAGATTTGCCACAGAACCTGTTGCCTCGAATTTACGCACCAGACGACCGATGGTTGTTTCGTTTGGGCGGTTGTTGCGACCGAAATGTTCACGAAGCGCGCGAAACGTGTTTTTTATTTTTGCACCATTTTTGTAGTGCTCTTGTTTGACGTTTACTTTCCTGCGTCCCTATTGGACAACCCATTATTATGGTTATTTAAGTAAAACGTTTTAACAATACGGACGCGTTGTGGGATCGTGAAGCGCTCCAAGATGATTTCTCGATTTGGTGATGTCAACTGTCCACCAAGGTCACCGGATTTAACAGCTCCTGACATTTTTTTATGGGGATTTTTGAAAAATAGGGTTTTTGCCAACAAACCAAATACTGTAGAGCAGCTGAAGAGCAATATTAGCGATTGAAAATATTCCTCCCGAAACCTACCAAAAAGTGATGGAAAAAATTTATTATTTTTTATACATGCTTTCTAAGTTTCAATAATAGATTAAGATGAAAATAAAATGGACGTATTTTATTCCATTTCACAAATATTCAAGATACCAACCTGTCAGTTAAATATCGGCCACCCTGTAGTTTTTGGAACCCTATAAGCCAATGGGATCATACTTAGTAGCATTATCGAACTTTTAGTCATTTATTGACATACTCAAAAATATTCCCGGCGCCTTCCTATAGAACACATACACGGTGACAGGTAAATAGGTGTAAAACATTTTAGGAGGTGATAGTACAGCCCCTTTGCTATCGAAATTAGTATATAATACCATACCCTATATTCAGAGGTTGAACAGTTATTGAAGATTTAAGATTTTTTTAAAAACAATCCATATTTCAGAGTAGAAAAGTCGAGAGAGAAAAAAGTTGGCGATTAAACATTTGTTTTTTGTGGTTTTGGGTTATTATTTCAATAATTATAATTAACTATTATAAATTAAAAAAGATTCGAAAACAATACCAAACAACGTATTTATTTTCATTCAAAAATGTTTAACTAAGAAAACCAAATAACGTACAAACAATTTAAATAATATCCTTGTTTCATAAGGAATCTAAATTGGTATGATAAGTGCACAAAAACTATGTGAAACTAATCATAATGTATTGTAATACAACAATAGGGAGTAAGTTTACCAATGGCTTGTCTCCTATTTTCACAACTCTCTGATTGATAAGAAAGTGTTTTTGTGAAAATAATGTAACTGTAAGCTATGGGATAGTTATTATTTTAAACTACGGTTAAGTTACACGATTAGATTATTTACACAGTTGTAATTGTACTACAGAATAATAAAAACTGACTAAAAGTTACTACAATTAGTAAGTAAAATACAATAATGAAATGAAGGTGAAATTCATTGCAATTGTTGTTCGAACTGACGCCCGCCGTTTCTTATGCAAGCCCGTAGTCTTTTTCTCATGTTGGTACGCGTGATGCGGCCAGTTAGTTGTCCTCTGATAGTGTCAGCAGTAGCAATAATTCTTTCTTTCAACTGTGCAAGAGTGTCAGCGTGCTCAGCGTACACCAGTGACTTCATGTGCCCCAATAAATAATAGTCACACGGTGTTAAATCTGGGCTCCTCGCTGGCCATGGTGTCGGTCCACCTCGGCCAATCCAGCGATAAGGATATTTCTCGTCCAGCCACTGTCTAACACCCAGACGGAAATGCGCGGGACAGCCATCGTGTTGGTAGATCATCTGCATCCTGATATTCAGAGGCAGGTCTTCGAGATACTCCCAGAGTTCGGATCTCAAAAAGTTTTCATAAGATTCGCCATTCAGGTTGTCAGACAAAAAAACTGGTCCAATTAGATACGTATGAATGATTCCCATCCACACGTTTGCTGAAAATCTTCTTTGATGGGCTCTTGGCTTTACCATGTGGGGATTTGCCTCTCGTGGGGCCCAATAATGTAAGTTATGATAATTTGTTGTCCCCTCTTTGTCAAACTTAGACTAGTCGGTCCACAATATTTTAGTTAAATAGTCGTTTTCTTTCTTGATCCCGATGAAGCATGTATCGACAAAAATCAATTCTTCTTGCGGGATCTCCTTCTTCTAATACTTGAACAGGTTTGTAATGGAAAGGGTAAAGTCTCGCCGAATGCAAAACGAACCAAACTTTCCACCGAGTTAAACCAAGCTGCTTTGCTATAATTCGTGTAGACGTCGTCGGGTCTCTGCCGTAGCATTCCAGTATTGCCTCTCGATCTTCGTCGTCAAACAACCGAGGTCTACCAGCATCATGACGTCTCTCATGAACCTGTCCACTTACCTTGACGCGTTGGTACACAGAAGCAAATACTCGATGACTCGGTATTCGCCGATTCGGAAAACGGTTTTCGTATTCTCGCCTGGCTTCAACGGAATTTCCATCACTTAAACCATAACAAAACAGAATAACAGCGTATTTTTCGTTACGGTAACTCGCCATTATTAAAACTGATCAAAAAAGTAAAAGTACGTCCTACCGCGTTAAAGGTTGATATTCTACTAACTAACCTAAGCGTTAGTTCCCTTTCCTTGATCCGTCAGCTGTGTCGATTCATGACACACGCAGAGCTTGCTTCCGAGGAGCGACGACAGATTCCGAATACTTAAACCCCAATAACGGCACAGGGCACAAAAAATAACAAAAAGGGTCGAACCATGAAACGCTCGGTTTACCTGCTCAGTACAATGAACTGCGCTTAGCCCTCCTTTCTGGCAAAGTAATATTGTTTTGTTAAATGGTTTACTTACTGATATGTTATTATACCATTTTAGAAACCTAATGAAACGAGGAAGTTTTTGCAGTTATTTGTACATTTTCTTTATTATGATTTTTTTGAAAAAAAAGACTTCTTAATGTGAAAGTTGAAAATAAAAATTTTCATATAACATTTAAATGAAAATAAATACGTTTTCAGTAGTGTTTTCATATGTTTTTTAATTTATAAGAATTATTTATTTAAATAATAACCTGAAACCACAAAAAAAAAGAATGTTTAATCACCAACTTTTTTTATCTCAACTATTTTACTCTGTAATCTGGGTTGTTTTTAAAAAAAAATTAAATCTTCCATAACTTTTTAACCTTTGAATATAGGGTATGGTATTATATACTAATTTTGATAGCAAAGGAGCTGTACTATCACCTCCTAAAATGTTTTACACCTATTTACCTGTCACCATGTATACCAAATATACTTACATCTTTAAAATGTTTGATTATACTCTTGAACAACACTTGACTAGTTTCAAAAGGATGTTCCCTTTGAAAAGCTTCCAGCTCGATAGCGGCATCTTCAAATTTGATCAATGTCAACCCCAGCTTCCTTTTGATTTTTTGTAGCTGTTTTGGCAGCTTACTGGCAGTTTTCACGCTTAACCTTATCTGATCAGGGATCAGTTTCAGCAAACCAAAGTAATATCTGAAAAAAAAATTAATTCGATATATCGAGCTATAGCGTATTTTTTAAACCGAGTAACTTTTTCGTGTAAAGCATTCTTCATAAACAAAAAGTACTTACCTTTTCGCGTGAGCAGCGGACACTTCGGTCAACAACCTCTGAGTTTCGTAATCACTCTCGTCTTTATCAATGAGTTCCTCCTCTTGAGAATGCAGTCCCATGAAAGAGCACAACTTCAATAACAGCATCTCTTCGATGACAATTGTGATCTTTTTAAGTCTCAGCATCAGGTGTTTGAAAATAACGGCGTTTTCGTTGACCTGCTGCTGCATTTCGGCATTAAAGTCCAGCGCCGGAAGGTGGTCGTACGCTTCGTCGTTATTTCTTGAACTTGGCGGAGTCATATGGACCACAACGGGAACTGATGTGTCTAATAACTGAAAAAAAAAATATTCAAAATAGCATCCATACAACGTTTTTTCTTTGTCATGTTTTCTTTACGACATGATGCATGAGATCTTAGAACACGTGGCAAGAAAGTAAAAGTAAAACCATGTGTTTTGTTTTGGTTGGTAAGAAAAACCTCAAGAACTTTCCAAACAACCTAATAAAAAGACTTTGGTAAATAAAAAATGCGTCAACAATCATCTGCCACACCTCGTATAAGTATATTTTTTATTCAATGTATCACTAACCTGATTGTCAATCTGTATATCCTTAACGCTGATAGACAACTTCTTGCTCTTGGACGTAATGACAGTCTCGCCAACGATCTTTGCAAAATGCGCATACAGTAGCTCTTCCGGAGCTTTTCTACACACCAAACTGACGCCTAAACCTTTCAAATTTACTCCGAACTGAAGCTCTTTACTATTTTCTGGAGATGGTACCTCATCGGTTGAGCTCAGGTTCGGCCTCTGGCTTTGCGATATGGTGCCCCATTCTCTGTCGTCTGGAGAGGCATACACTTTTGATTCCTTAACAAAATTATACACTATATCAGTGACTAATTTATTATACTACAGTCAAAATATGAAAGTTTTAAAGCTTTCAAAAAGGACAAAGAAGGTAGAAGAATAGACAGTTAAATATTGAAAACCATGTATGTTAATCGTTTAATGCAAATACAAATTACCTTGATATCTTTGATACTGATGACTTGCGTGGGTCCATCCATGTGGATATCGACAGACAAAAAACCAGAACCTGGTCTTAACCTTTGGTGTTCAATGTGTTGTTCTATTGGAAGACCCTTTTCAGTCACCTTATGACAAACTGGTTGTGGCAGACCCAATACTGCTGCATTACCTGTACAACAATATTATTCATACATTAGGGTGTCCCAAAATGAAAGTTCTTTTCTTCAAACGCATACCCTCTAATTTTACAATCTCAAAACAATTGTAAATAAAGCTGTATATATACTAAGTGACACATAAACCCGAACACCCAGTTTAAATGGTTTTCTTTTTAATAAAAGTTGGTGAATGTATTTATCTTACTGTAAATAACAAGTGAAAAAATGTTCAGCCTTATCAGTTGGACATTCCGGTTTTATACTGTTTTTTTTTTAATTCACTAACGCTCTAAAAATGAATATTTCAGCCGCAGTAAAGAATCATCGTTGGCGGATTTTGGTTCTTGACATCCTTTACGATCGGTTACGACGCCTAGAGTACGGAGACCTGAACGATTTCGTCAACTTAGTGAGTTTGTTAGGGGCCATATAGTGGGACTTCGGGAAGCTGGACTTTCTTTTCGGGCAATTGCAGTTAGAGTGCAAAGAAGTGTAGACACTGTGGTTAGGTGTTGTCAGGCATGGCTTCGAGAAGGCCATAAGCAAAGAGCAAGGGGCACTGGACGCCGCCGTAGAACAACAGACCGTGGAGATCGCCGCCTGAGATTATTGGCCTTGAGGGACCGTTTCTCCACTACCAGGTCCATTGCAAATGAATGGTTTGCAGAACACGGAAGACCTATTGGCATGCGAAGTGTTTACCGACGAATGAGAAGTTTTGGCTTGTTTTCATACCGGCCACAGTGGGTCCTCCCTTTAACTCGAGAACACCGACGTAATCGCCTTGAGTGGTGCAGACAACGGTCACTCTGGGATCAGGAATGGAACAGTATTGTCTTTAGTGTCGAGTCTCGCTTTTGTTTACTCATGCACGATGGTCGTGCCAGGGTTAGAAGGCGACGTGGTGAAAGGAGGAATCCACAGTTTTTTGTTGAAAGACATGTTCATCACACTGTTGGAGTTATGGTTTGGGGTGCTATAGCTTATGGTTCCAGGTCACCTTTAATCTTCATCAGAGGTAACATGAACGCGCAGCGTTATATCCACGAAGTTCTAGAACCCCCATCTTTTACCCTATCTTGACACCCTGGCAGATCCAACTTTCCAACAAGATAATGCCCGACCACATGTTGCAAGAGTCACAATAGACTTCTTTAACATAATGATGTCACATTGTTACCATGGCCACCAAGATCTCCCGACTTATCCCCAATTGAGCACGTGTGGGATATGATGGGTAGGAGATTGCTCAATTTGCAACGTCCTCCTCAGACTCTAGAGGCACTTCGAGAGGAGTTGGTGGTTGCCTGGAATGAGATACCACAGGAGGACATTGACCACCTGATCAGAAGCATGCCTAGGCGCGTTGGAGAATGCGTAGCACATCAGGGTGCATCCACACATTATTAAAGGTCAAAGGGCTTTAAAGCAGTGCAATCATTTTGAAATGTTGATCATTTACTTATTATGCTTCATTAAGTACTTATACAAAATTTTATTAAAATAAAACCATTTAAACTGGGTGTTCGGATTTATATGTCACTTAGTATACATAGAACCAGGGAAACTCGTGCACAGTTGCGTTGGAACATGTCAAAACTTGCATATTAGGTGCGCACTAGCTAACGTATTGCAGTACTCGTTTGTTCTATAAGTAAACGAACTGTTTTCGTTCAGTTGTAAAAAGGGAATATTTTTAACAGGGTACGTAAAGCATCAAATTACCGGTTCAAAACTTCGCTCTAATAGACAAGTAGTAGCAGTTCTGTTCTATAAAATCCGGGAAGTGAAATCAAGTGTCAATAAGAGCTATTATATACTATTCGTGAGTGCATTATTTACTGTGCACGTATACCAAGTAAATCTCTACCTAACTGTGTTAACAAACTAGCTGCCTTATACCAGTTTGGAGAGATTTGCAAAAAATGCAAGCAAAACCCAGGAAGAGTTTTTTACGAACTTGGACAAACGGTTTCACATTGTGCATGCCGATGCACTTCAATTGATGAAAATAAATGAAGAAAAAAATCTTCTTGCAGCGGCATAGAGAGCCATGTCGACCTGGTCGTTTAGCTGGGGTGGACAAGAAATTAGCCATGAAAGATGAAAAGGCGCGTCTTAAGGAGTCCGAAGAACAATAATAAATAGCGGTTATTGCCCAACAGTTAAGGAAACCATTTACAGAACAATCGTGAGATAAATCAAAATAACAAGAACAGAAAACACATAAAAAGCAGGTGATTTCATCTAAAGAAAAAACAAACAAGAAAAAGAAGCAAAAAAAACATATTTCACTCAGGTGAGTAACATATCATAAATTATCCAAGCAATTTCTAGCTACTCCCAGAATGGAAACTGTCAGCATGTATATCACAATAATTTGATATTGCATTGAAAGTTTCACACCTCAGATATATGGCTGCCTTCAAAAACAAATTTGTGCGAGCCCTATCACAATAAAATGCCTCAATCCCATTAGCATCAATTTGATTATGCAGTAGTTTATGCAAGAACATAATTCATGCACATTTCCTTCTCAGTTCGAAAGACTGCACTTGAAACCTAGACAATAACAAACTTTCAGATATACCACGTTCAGGATATACAGGGTGTTTCAGTTTATTGTTGCATAACTTTAAGATTCGATAGAACTTTTAAAATTAATGCATAAAGTCTATATAAACATAGGTCGAAAAATGCGTGGCTTTCGAAATACAGGGTGTTTGAATTTACTTTCTAAAATAGTTTTTTTTTGAATATTTCGAACAATATTTGATGTATAACAGTGAAAATTGGTACACAAGGGTTTTTTGGTATGACAAAACGAACCATGGGCATAGTTTTACTGTAGCCGCTAGAGGGCGCTCTCTACTGTACCTGTAGTGTATTAGAATGACCGAACATTTTTTCTTAGTGCAATTTTTTGCTTTTTGAATAAAAAAACAGATTCTTCGCACTTTTCAACATAAAAATCTTGTGAATTTACGTTAAAGTTAGCCGTTTTTGAGATATTTCGATTTTTAAGGTTCGATGCAGAATAAGGTTAAACGTCAATTAGTTGACAGTTAGTTTTGTTGTCTGTTGAAACCTGAAACGTTTTTTGCAATTGTGAATGCACGAAATTTAGTTTCTTTTACCAGTTTTTTTTTGTAAGTTTTATAAAAATGCCATTTTTATTTTACAAAAATGCCATTTTTATTCTCCAATCAAGAGTTAGCGGATATTCATTTTGTGTATGGCTTTGTAAATGGAAACGCAGCAGAAGCAGCCAGAGAATACACACGAAGATTTCCAAACAGACGACATCCAACTTGCTCAGTATTTGTAAGAGTGCATCGCCAAATAATTGAAAATGGTTTTGGAAATCTCCAAAGGGATCAAAACATAAATGTTCGTCAGCGCAGATTTAACCGTCTGATTCTACGTGAGTTTGATAGAGATCCGACAAGTGTTAGGAGAGTTTCTGGCGCCTTGGGAATTTCAGCAAGCCATGTTCATCGTGTTCTTAGAAATGGCCATAGACGTCCTTACCATTTGCAACCTGTGCAAGGACTACAGCCAGGGGACGGAGAACGAAGAATCACATTTTGTCAGTGGATTCTTGATAGAACTGATAATAATAGGGAGTTTTTAAGTAACGTTTTATGGACCGATGAGCCATGCTTCACTAGACGTGGAGTGGTAAATTTTCATAATAAACATATTTGGTCGCATGAAAATCCGCATGCAGTTCGGGAAAGAAATTTTCAGCATGAATTTAGTGTGAACGTGTGGATTGGTATCTACCGTAATCGACTATATGGACCCTACCTTTTGCCTGCAAGGTTAAATGCTGCGACCTTCTTGGAATTTTTAAAGGCTGAACATGCAAATATGTGGGATGATTTTATGTTAGATTTAAGAAGATTGGCCTGGTTCCAGCTTGATGGTTGTCCAGCTCATTATTAGAGAATAGTTAGAAACTGGCTGGACGAAAATTATCCAGAAAGATGGATCGGCCGTGGAGGACCAGTCGCCTGGCCTCCACGATCCCCAGACCTAAATACATTATATTTCTTTGTGTGGAGATTTCTAAAAGAAAAAGTGTACCAGACTCCCGTAACCACAAGAGATATGCTAATAGACAGAATCAGGAATGCATGTGATGAAATAAGGCCTTATTTGAATAATGTTATACCACGTTCGATCATTCGTAGATGTGAATTGTGTATTGAACAATTGGGTTTACATTTCGAGCAACTACCTTAGATTTTGTATGTTTGTCCTAACTATCCAATAGCATTTTAGTTGTAAATAATTAATTTAGTTTGTTAAAAATAATATTGGAAAATTAAACAAATTAATATTCTGTTTTTTTGTGTTTATTTGGAGTTAGGAATTATTGCTGTGTTTAAAAACATAATCTAAACGATCATCTTAATTACTTGTAATGCCCAAATCGAAAATGTAAAAAAAAATATTATTTTCCCATAAATAATTAAAAATGCATCGAACCTTAAAAATCGAAATATCTCAAAAACGGCTAACTATAACGAAAACTCACAAGAGAGCTTTTTTATGCAGGAAAATGCGAAGAATCAATTTTTCGACCCATGTTTATATAGACTTTATGCATTAATTTTAAAAGTTCTATCGAATCTTAAAGTTAAGCAACAATAAACTGAAACACCCTGTATACCGTCAACTTTAAAAGATAAAAATTTTAGAAACTTTCTCTGAACATACTCAAGGCAATCAATGTAGCAGTTGTAAATTGGGTTCCAAATTAACGATGCATCCAATTTCGATCTAATATATGCAGAATACAAAACCAACAGTGACTCTGGGCGGCTAAAGCAGTTTCTCACAATAAAAACCGTACGCCCCCGAAGCTTCGCTCACTTTTTGAGCTATGTGGAGTGAAAAATTAAGTTTATGGTCCAAAACTACACCTAAGTCCTTAATTGAGTTATAACGATTTATGTAAGCGTCCCCAATTTTATAATTAAATTTACAAGCAGAAGTTTTCATGGAAAAGCTGACTACACTTGTGCCCAAACTGAAAACCATTCCAAAAGCAGCTTCACAAAAGTTCTGCCAACATTTATGGTGTTTGACAGATGAGGTATATGTTGAGACAGAGATAAGTCTCTGTTTGACGACGACGTAGATGGGAAAACTAAAGTAAAAATTGTTGCTAATTTAGTCAAAGAAAGTCCATCAGCCCACGGTAAACGCTACATCGCATCGGAAGAAGACTTTCTGGGTCATTTTATGGTAAGTCTGACGTTGAAAATACTCCAAAAATCCAAGCGAAACGCAAACGTCGCGTGGAAGCGTTTAGGAGGGAAATAAGAAATGTACTTTATGGTTTTTATAAAGAGAGTAAGACATTGTTAGGTAAATTGAAGGTTTAGAAATTATTTGTCTGAAAGAATGCAAGTTACAAAAGTTAATGACACTATTTCATCAGAAATTGAAAATACGTTAGGAGTTCAACAGGGCAGTATCCTGGAACCACTTCTTTTTATTTTATACATAAATGATTTACCTGCCATAGTAAAAAAATGCAAAATTCAGATTTTCGCCGATGACACTATGATTTGTATAAGTACTAAAAATATTCAGACTGATATCTCTTATATAAATGAAGACTTGAAACTTGTCTCAAAATGGTTAGCATCTAAGAGACTCAAATTAAATACAAGTAAAAGGAAAGCTATGTTGATCAGAAAAAACAATGTACAAATGTTCAACTGAATATTGATGGTCAAGATATTGAATTCATCGAAAATTTTAAATACCTGGGGGTTTTTGTTGACTCTTGATTAATTTTTGATATTCATTATGAAAAAGTTATAAATAAGATTAGTAGTAAAGTGGGATATTTATCGAGAGTTTCTGGATGTCTGAGTTCATATAGCACAAAAATTATCTATAATACGATCATTTTTCCAAATTTCTTGTACTGTTCGACTATTCTATATTTAGCAAATAATTCCATTTTTTAAAGACTGCAAATTTTACAAAACAAGTGCATGAGAATAATACTGAATAAAGATAAATATACTCCAATTAGACAAATGCTTAGCAAATTAAAACGGCTCAATGTAAAACAAATTATCAAATATCTTGTAATGATATTCATTTCTAAAGTAAATATAATATATTTCCATCAAGTCTAACTAATTTAACATCATCAAATGCCGACCACCATTTACATAATACCAGAAATAAATATGACTTCGATTTAATGACCAAAAAGTATAACATATGCTACAAATCTGTATTCCATCAAGGGTTGATTCAATATAATAAGTTATAGACAGAGATAAAAGACCAGAAAACTTTGACAAAAGTTAAAGTAAAATTGAGGAATCACTTGTCAAATCTACAATTATAGCTTGCCCAGCATTTACATCATACATCATATGGCTTGAATTTACTGATTCTAAGTTGTTTACAATTATTCTGTTTATGTAGCCAAATGTGCTAAATAAATCTTACTACAACTAGTACTATTCATTTGGATGTACCATGTCAGCAAATTGATGCTATACCATCATTACATATCACGGGAATAGGAAAATCAAGGACGTATATTTTGATCATTTTCCTGTTTGAGTGACCTATATTCATTACTAATTATTGTGATAGCTTCTGCACATACTTAACCTGTATTTGAATTAAGTTACACTGATGATGGACAATAAACCAGAAACACGTGTATATATTATTTTGACAGGTAAAATTACAGCTTCTGGAAAGAACAACGCAGCTTACTCTATTAACTTACCTTGTACTCAAAAAAAACCCAGATAATAATTTTCAAATTTTATATCTGTACTTCGTACATTTTATTTCCCAGTAACTTAAAAGTATAATCCAGATTTGTGAACACGGTCCTAAAATTCATTATTGCCAACATTACAGCCTATTACAAAGATGTCGCTTTTATAATCAGCTGTAACGGATACTCGTAAAAAATACAGTACCTCAAGTTTGAAAAAGTGTAGTTCGTGCTACCTACCAGCTCTTAGTCCATAAAACCCATCCATGGCCTGAACGCACATATTGTGATGATCACAGCACAACCTCCCCTCCTCGGTAAACCTCCATTTCTGCGTCGACCTCCTCCTAGGATCTATCCTCCTCAACATTAACCTCGAATAAGTGTTGGGTTGAGGCGCCGTACTCTCTATGTCCAACACCAAGGTGTTGCTCCTACTCCTGCTTTGATTGGGATGCAACGGCGGACTGCTACCTTCGTGCTGAAGATAGCCTTCCGAGGTCATCCTCCACAACTGTGACCTCTCGCCGGGTATCTTGTGGTTCAGGTACACCAGGGCGCTTTTCGCTACGTCGAGGACCAGTTCTTGACATTCCACGTTGTTGGGGTCTCTCACACCCGGGTGGTGACTGTAAAGATTGAGGAGTAGAATCAAAGTTCGGTTTATGACGTGAAGTACGAGGTTTGTGAATCAAGTGACGAGACTGGCAACGTAGCGCCGGTTAAAACATTCCTGTGGCTCCTCAGCCTCCTTACTCGCCCGATTTGAGTCCTTGTAACTTTGTTCTCTTCCCGAAGTTCAAAAATCACCACTTTGAGACAGTAGAAAACATTCAAACGGCTATAACCGACCAGCTAAACGGCTATTGCAACATCGGAGTTCCAGGACTGCTAGGAGGAGTGGAAGAACCGTCTCCAGCACTGTGTGGCTTCAGAGGGTGGCAATATAAAATTGTAATTATATGAGCCCCTTCCCACTGCAGTTGGCCCAACTATTGAAATCTTAGTTTTTTTCTTATCAAACACAAATAATAAAAATGTAGTAGGGTGTTATAGGTTTAAAATATTAACAAGGAATATTTTGATAATATATAGTAGAAAACACCAACTTTATCACTCCCTAATCAAATTTGCAGCATAAATATAACACATGTTGCAATTACAGCATATCAACCTATTTTCATTTCAATGCAAAATAAGTCTATAATGGCTGTGAAAAATAAAAGCCATGACAATTGTTTTTATTAATCACAGCTGTCAGAATACGTTTAAAATATTATTGGGTAGTTAAGGTTTTCAAAATGGGTAGAGGAAAGGTTATTAGTGAGAAAATTCTGTTACTGATAATTAAATTTTTTAATTCTGGGAAATCAAACTCAGAAATTGCAACTTTGTTAGACTTATCGCGGTACAGTGTGAGAAATATTGTTAGAAGATATAACGTAACTGGTTCAGTTAATATTAAGCCACGATATGTGAAAAAAAGTAATATCACAAATGCCGACCGAAGAGCATTAAGAAGAATAATCGTGAAAAACAGGCGTGTCAATTATTTACAATTAAGTGCTCTGTGGAGTGACGCTGTTGGAAGGAGTATCTCGAGGTCCACAACTCATAGAGAGGCCCACAAACTGGGATTTAGCACTTGCAAGGTAAGTTTTCTTATAAAAAAAGTGAAGTAAAAACCCTAAAGTTGCACAACTTGTTTATTGGCCAAAGAAAAGCCACTATTAACTCCACTGCAAAAGAAAAATCAGCTTAGATGTGCTAAAGAACATAGACAATGGACAACTTAACAATGGTGTGCAATACAATGGAGTGATGAGGCCCGATTCGAAGTTTGTGTTGGTGACAGTCACAGTAGAGTTATTCGCAAAAAAATGAAGCATTCCATGTTGACTGTCTGAAGAGAAAAGTGAAATTTCCAGCATCCATTATGGTCTGGGGCAGTATGTCATCAAAAGGAGTAGGAGAACTTTATTTTATTGATGGAAATGTGGATACCAGCAAATATTTGGCAATTTTAGAAGAATCGCTTTTACCAGTGATGGAAGAATGTTTGACATCCGGCCAAGATTTTGTGTTTTAGCAAGATGGTGCAGCGTGCCATACCTTAAAAAAGGCTATAAAATGGACGGAAGAAAATAATGTACCACTTTTGAAATGGGTTTCTAGCAGTCCAGATCTGTCACCTATTGTAACTTTGTGGCACGAGATGAAAAAGGTTCTACGACAACATCCTGCTCGTACAATCACCGAACTGGGACAAAAGCTTCAAGAAATATGGGATTGTTTTACACCAAATTTTTGCCAAAACTTGGTTAATACTATGCCCCAAAGAATTTTAGCCGTAATAAAAAATAAAGGTGATGTTACCCAATGGTAATCTTTCAATTGTTGCTTTGTTAACTTCGCGCATTTATTCGCACATTGTTTATTTGTTCAGATGTTCTATTAGTTATAGGTCTAAGTGATTTCAAATATGTATTTTTTACGACTAGAGTGTATCTAAAATGTTTTTGAGAAAATAAATTGTTTTACAAGTAAATTTCGTCATGTTTAATTTATAAAGGCATATTTTGGTTCAAATCTTGAACTGCGCCAACTGAAGTGGGAAGGTGCTCGTATTTGAATAAAAAAATAAAATAAGCGGTCTCATCACTTAATTTACAGACCTCGTAGGTGTTACAGACATTAAATGACGGGGCTTCTGAAGCGAATCATAAGTTTAAGCTAATGAATGGTGCTTCAAAACTGTTTGTCATGCTTTGCGAAAATCGGCAAAGGAACCTATAAAATAACGATACCACTCTACCATACTATCAATCATATACAGAATAATACTAACGTTTTTATCTCAGTTTAACCTGTAGTAAGATTTGTTGTTATAATTGCTTAATAAATATTATTCTATTCTATTTAGATGATAACTCATACACTGATGTAAAATGATTCAAAGCTGGGTAGCAATGATGGATCTACGGTTTTTTATTATTTGTTCGTGCCTAATGCATTGCTACTTACACTATGCAATCACAAACTGTGTAAATCCACTTGCTAGAACTGTGAATGAAAAATGCTGGATATGTTCAGTTTTTCTCAGCTAATTCATTTTGCGCACATAAAAAATGGCGTTAAGTATGATAGCATTGCGACGGAGGTCATCAGTTCATAAAAAATTATGTTTGGTTCGAATTAGCCCATCTGAGAAAATGTATAGCAATAAAATTGAATGGACCAAGTCAGTCAAACAAAATTTAATTCATGATCAATGGTCGGTCGCAAAAATTTGATGGTGTCTTATTGTTTTGTTTTTGTTTAAGACTTATTTAGCATGATTTGCAACAATTACATTCTTTTAAGAAACTATAACAATTACATAACATAGAGATATTTAGAAAAACAAAACTTCCATCTCTAAGAATTTTCACTGTCCATGAAACATTCCCTTGATTTTCTTTTAAACATCTTTCAATAATAATAATAATAATTTATTCATATCAATTACAAATTACAAGTAGACTTTATATCATTATTTAGTTTATCAAATTCAAATAATCCTTTTGAAATATTGGCTTGCGAGTTATGATGATTACTAGTGCAATTTTGTAAATGAGATTTTCATTTTCATATTCCCTCTTCTATAATAATTGTGGTAATGATTATACAATTCTATGTAGTGTTCTAAATTTTGTAGCAAAAGATGAATTTTTATTTTAAATATAAAATAAGAACCACTGCAATTCTTGTAATAGAGATTTTATTTTAGTAAATGCGGTAGAATAATTGTATTATAAACTATTCTTTGGAATAAGTACTATGACTATGAGATGCCCTATAGATGTAATTTGTTTTTTTTTTTTTGGAAATTATTGAAATAATGAATTCATAGTGATTATCAAACTTTAGTTTAATATCAATATATATATATATATATAGGAAAATAAAGGGCAAAATCCGCAAAAAGTATTATTTATTATATTTTCCTACTTGTTGTTATATACCTTTCTCCGCATGATCATATTCTCTTTATATATATACAGGGTGTCCCAGAAGTCGACGTCAAGCCGAAACCGGGTGATAGGCAAAGTCATAACAGCTTTCAGAAAAATATTTAAAAAATTTTTATGTATGTGTTTTGAAAATTATAGGTCTTTGAAAAAATATAGAAATTTTACACCCTACGGCAGTCTGCCAACTCCTGTTACTACAAATATTAACTTTTATTGGATTTTATTTTTACAATGTAATGATGAATAATGCATCTTCAAACTGGTGTCTCAACCTTACTGCCAACTTTTCTCGTTCAGGAAAAATTGCCACTTATTTCCCAACCAAGTATTCCAAAGTAAAACTTTGCTCAACTTTAACTGGCTCTACTGAAAAAATGTACTACGAGAGTTTGACAAGTAACCTTAAAAGTTGGCGCATTTAATAAGGATTTCCAAAATGGTATAAAAACTGATGAAAATTTTTCAAAATTTCCTAATTAAACAGCGATTATGAAAACGCACAAGGACCCTTAAGGATAACTGTTTGCACAACAGTGGGCGTCAAAATGCTACTGATGATGATTTACCTTTACAGCAAATGCTCAAACTGTTTTCCTTCAGCCGCAATACACGCTCGACATCTTCTTAAAAAAGATCGGATTATTAAACGAGCGAATCCACGGTTATTAACAAACTCAGCTGCTTCCAATAGTCTTTGCCGTAGCTCAGCTACATTTTGAATCGGCTTGAAATACACTTTTTCTTTTACAGTTCCCCAGTAAAAAAATCTAAAGGATTTAAATCAGGTGATCGGGCTGGTCCGGGATTATGAGCCCCGAGTTGCTTTTTGTCGCACAATGTTAGAAAGACACAGGGAAGACCCACGGTTCATTGAAAAAATTTTATGGTCAAATGAGACCACATTTAAGAAAGATGGGTACATGAACCTGCATAACTTACACGAGTGGCACGTAGCAAACCCACATTTGATGAGAGAAGATAAATTTCAATATCGCTTCAAGATAATCCATTGGACAGGAATTTTAAATGGTAAAATCATCGGTCCGTTTGAGTTCCTAGTTTGAGACTGACTGCTGAGGTTTATTTAGGTTTTTTGCAAAATCATTTAGAAAATTTATTAGAGGACGTGCCACTGAGTAATTACAGGGACATGTGGTTTCAGCATGATGGCAGCCCAGCGCACTATGCACTCTCAGTGAGAGAGTATCTCGATCAAAACTTTTCAGGCAGATGGATAAGGCGGTCTGGTACAATCCCGTGGCCAGCCCGATCACCTGATTTGAATCCTTTAGATTTTTTTACTGGGGAACTGTAAAAGAAAAAGTGTATTTCAAGCCGGTTCAAAATGTAGCTGAGCTACGGCAAAGACTATTGGAAGCAGCTGAGTTTGTTAATAACCGTGGATTCGCTCGTTTAATAATCCGATCTTTTTTAAGAAGATGTCGAGCGTGTATTGCGGCTGAAGGAAAACAGTTTGAGCATTTGCTGTAAAGGTAAATCATCATCAGTAGCATTTTGACGCCCACTGTTGTGCAAACAGTTATCCTTAAGGGTCCTTGTGCGTTTTCATAATCGCTGTTTAATTAGGAAATTTTGAAAAATTTTCATCAGTTTTTTTTCAAATAAAAATTGTGCATAAGTTAACGAGTAATCTTCTAAGTGTTATACCATTTTGGAATCGTTATTAAATGCGCCAACTTTTAAGGTTACTTGCCAAACTCTCGTAGTAAATTTTTTTCCAGTACAGCCAGTTAAAGTTGAGCAAAGTTTTACTTTGGAATACTTGGTTGGGAAATAAGTGGCAATTTTTCCTGAACGAGAAAAGTTGGCAGTAAGGTTGAGACACCAGTTTGAAGATGCATTATTCATCATTACATTGTAAAAATAAAATCCAAAAAAAGTTAATATTTGTAGTAACAGGAGTTGACAGACTGCCGTAGGGTGTGGTACACCAACAAAAATATGTTTTGAGCTTGATAATAAAGATCCAATTTTGTTTTTTTAAATTGTCAATTAAGTAGTCTTGTCTAATTTTGAATCCTTTAGATCCATAGTGATACGTAATTTATCCCTGTCAATAGTTTCAAACTCCCTTTTGAAGTCCAAAAACAGTCTCACGGTATGTTCCCAATTATCCATACATCTCCTCCAGTCCTCTAAAATCATTTGTATTGCAGTTTCAGTTGAGTGTTTCTGCCTGAATCCTACTTGAAATTCGGTTAAAATTTTATTTCCCTCGCTAAATTCGAGGATCTGTTCGTAAACAATTTCTTCAAAGACTTTTTCAACAATTGGCAGAACTTGTATTGTCCGCACAACTTAGAATTCTTAACTTTCTAACCAAGAGTTATGGTGGCAATTCGCCATATTTCAAACAGTAATTTATCACGATTAATATTCTTGATCCAATAATATCAAAACATTCATTAAGCAACTTTTTAGATAAAATCTCACTCTTATTTTGATTTGATTTCAATTTTGATATAATCTTTTGAGTTGATCAATATTTATTCTATTAAATGATGCATTATAATCTGATCTAATGAGACATTGCGTGGAATCCCTGTCAATAATTGATCTTGACACTTTCTATGAAATAGGTATTCAGATCTGCTATTATTTTTTTCATATGTCGTTACCCCATCGTCAAACTTCATTTTAGATATTGTATTTTTTCTAATTGAAGAAACAATGTTTTTCAATGTTTTCCACATCTGATTGCAATTATTTTAACTATCATCAATTTTGGTACTGTAATATTTTTTTTTCACCTCGTAAAAGTGCTACAGATTGGTTCCTTGATCTTATGTATTCTAGCCAATCATGTTCATCACTAACAATGAAAGTCAAGTAACTGTTGTCACACCGGTTTTTGATTAACTGTATACTATAGGCGAAAAAATTCCGAAAATTGCAAAATATATAAAAATTCCGCCTACTCACCTCTTGAAAGTCCCGGTGAACGCGATATAGATAAAATTCTCATAAGTGAGACCCGGCGCGGGTCCCAACATCGACACCCTGTACGTATTCGAGACCCCGCCAGGCGCGACAAGCCTCACCGAATGATCCCTGGTGGGTTCGTCCCAGGCATAAGGGACGCTCGAATGCGCCCTGGCCGTGCTGTGCATCACGTCCACGCAGCAACTCTGGCCGAAGGTGATGGACACCTCGCTGAAGTTGTCCACTCGGATCGGAGGCGGCATCGTGTCCGCGTCCGTGAAGACGACGAAGAAAGTGGCGCCTTGGAGGACGACTTCTAGACGGAGGAAGTACACGCGACCGTTTCCGTCTCTGAATAAAATATACGAGTTAAAAGTTTGTCACAGAAAAGTTATTAGCTTTCTAGTTAACGAAATTGTACAGGGTGGCCAATATATAGGGTGATTTTTTAAGAGGTATAGGATTTGATTTTCAAAAAAAAACACAAAAAATTTGAAAAAACGATTAAATCTTTATTTGAGTCGATAGAACGGTCGATATAATTTAATTTTTAAAGATTATTTCATGTAAATGTTGGCCGCGGCTCCGCTTTAGATGGCCCATGCGCAAGGTCCAAGGCGGCCAATTGACGGGCCCCAAACGTGAGATAAACTGTTCACCGAACTCGCCTCTCAATAGGGCCATTGTTTCGTGTGCGGTGTGGCATGTGGCACCGTCTCGTTGAAACCACATGTCAGCCAAGTCCAGCTCTTACATTTTGGGCAAAAAAAAGTTTGTTATCATCGCACGGTAGCGGTCGCCATTCACAGTTACGTTCCGGCCATTGTCGTCTTTGAAGAAGTACGGCCCGATGATGCCACCGGCCCAATAATCCACACCAAACAGTGATTTTTTCGGGATGCATTGGTAGCTTTCGCAATGCTTCTGGCTGGACTTCACTCCAGATGCGGCAATTTTGCTTGTTAACGTACCCATTCAACCAGAAATGAGCTTCGTCGCTGAACACAATTTTTCGATAAAAATGTGGATCTTCCTCCAACTTTGCTAGTGCCCATTCACCAAATTGTAAACGTTGTGGGAGGTCGTGTGGCTTCAATTCTTGCACCAGCTGTATCTTATAAGGTTTTACACCCAAATACTGTCGCAAAATTTTCCACGTAGTGGAGTAACAGAGGCCCAATTGCTGCGAACGGCGGCGAATCGACATTTCACGGTGATCACTAACACTGGCGGATACAGCCGCAATATTTTCTTCAGTCCTCACTCTACGTCTGCGTGTTGGTGGTTTAATGTCCAATAATGTAAACTGGGCTCGAAATTTAGTCACAAGCTTCCGAATAGCTCCCTCAGTAGGCCGACCAAATTGCCCATAAATTCGAAGCAGTGCTCGATGCACTCTCTTAACCGAGCATGAATCTTGATAGTAAAATTCAATAATTTGCAAGCGTTGTTCGTTCGTAAGTCGATTCATGGTTAAATTATAGACCAAACTGAACAAGTTTGACAATGACACAAGACAAGATTCACGCGTCATCTGTCAAAAACAGTGTCGCCAAAAAGATACTAGCAAAAAAATTTCTACTAACCTGACGTTGACATGCATCGAGGTGTTAGTATCGATCTTCAACCCTCCCGACCAACAGCAATCCGGCACATCTTCGATCGACACGCACAACAACTGGTCTTTTTCCAAATTGGACCAATGGAAGGGCATGTGCGAGTCCGGCATCAGTTTCAAGAACGCCTTCTGCGGGTTGTGATAGTCTCCGTTGGACCCTTTGGCGGCGCACATCTGGGCGAAGAGGAGTCGGTAGGAGCTGCGGTTGTGCAGTTGGTACCTCGGCGAGATCGTGATGATGCTCGTCGATCGGTACTTCCCTCTGCCCGGTCGCACCTCGATGCCTACGACGAATACGGTGTCCGGGCTGCCTCCGCGCATGCTCACGTGCAATTTGCGGTATTGGGTGCCTTTCTGCACGTGAAAGTTCGAACACCACTAGAAACAAAAAATAACGTCAAGTTGGTTGACCGCGCTTCAGTTTATAAAGGATTATGTTCGGTTCTGTGAAGAAAGTTAGCAACGAACATGTATAACAAGGAACACATTTCACAATTTTCGGAATTTATGAAAAATGTACGCCCTTTCGCTTATAGTGATATACAATCAATCAAAAACCAGTGTGACAACTATTACTTGATTTTCAATGTTAATAGTGAAAATGATTAGAATACACAAGATCAAGAACCCAATCTGTAGCAGGCTTTCGAAAAAAATATTCCACAGAAACGGCTTTCCAGTTAGTAACTGAGAATTGGAGAAGAGCCATAGACTCAGAATAAGTTGTCATAGCAGTATTTTTGGATTTGAAACGATTGATAGAGATATTTTGTTAGGTAAATTGAAGGCATATGGTATAACAGGAAGTGTTTTAGATTGGTTTAGAAATTATTTGTCTAAAAGGATGCAAGTTACAAAAGTTAATGACACTATTTCATCAAAAATTGAAAATACATTGGGTGTTCCACAGGGCAGTATCCTGGGACCACTTCTTTTTATTTTATACATAAACGATTTACCTGCCATAGTCAAAAAAATGCAAAATTCAGATTTTCGCCGATGACACTGATTTATATAAGTACTAAAAATATTCAGTCTGGTATCTCTTATATAAATGAAGACTTGAAACTTGTCTCAAAATGGTTAGCATCTAACAGACTAAAATTAAATGCAAGTAAAACGAAAGCCTTGTTAATCGGAAAAAAAACAATGTACAAATGTTCAACTGAATATTAATGGTGAAGATATTGAATTCGTAGAAAATTTTAAATACCTGGGGGTTTTTATTGACTCTCGATTAATTTTTGATATTCATTATGAAAAAGTTATAAATAAGATTAGTAGTAAAGTGGGATATTTATCGAGAGTTTCTGAATGTCTGAGTTCATATAGCAGAAAAATTATCTATAATACCATCATTCTTCCAAATTTCTTGTACTGTTCGACTATTCTATATTTAGCAAATAATTCCATTTTTGAAAGACTGCAAATTTTACAAAATAAGTGCATGAGAATAATACTAAATAAAGATAAATATACTCCAATTAGGCAAATGCTTAGCAAATTAAAATGGCTCAATGTAAAAAATTTTATCAAATATCTTGTAATGATATTCATTTATAAAGTAAAAAATAATATATTTCCATCAAGTCTAACTAATTTAACATCATCAAATGTCGACCATCATTTACATAATACCAGAAATAAAGATGACTTCCATTTAATGACCAAAAAGTATAACATATGCTACAAATCTGTATTCCATCAAGGGTTGATTGAATATAATAAATTATACTCAGAGATAAAAGACCAGAAAACTTTGACAAAATTTAAAGTAAAATTGAGAAATCACTTGTTAAATCTACAATTATAGCTTGCCCGGCATTTACATCATACACCATATGGCTTGAATTTACTAGTTCTAAGTTGTTTACAATTGTTCTGTTTATGTAGCCAAATGTGCTAAATAAATCTTTCTACTACTAGTTTTAGGAGGCCAAAAGAAAAAATATTACAATAGCAAAATTGATGACAGTAAAAATAATAGCAAGCAGATGTGTAAAATATTGAAAAACATTGTTTCTCCAATTAAAAGAAATACAATATCGAAGATTGACGGTGAGGTTATGGCAAACGAAAAAATAATAGCAGATCGAATGAATACTTATTTCATAGGAAGTGTCAACGACATTGTAAGATCAATTATTGACGAGGATCCCAACGACTGTCCCATTAAATCAGATTATAATGCTTCATTCAGCGAGTTTAGAACAATAAATATTAATCGCCTCAAAAGATTATAC
Organism: Acanthoscelides obtectus; assembly: GCA_963669975.1. Classification (NCBI taxonomy): domain Eukaryota; kingdom Metazoa; phylum Arthropoda; class Insecta; order Coleoptera; family Chrysomelidae; genus Acanthoscelides; species Acanthoscelides obtectus. The sequence continues at coordinate 122,266,016 of CAVLJG010000001.1, read as the reverse complement.
CAAAATTGCAGCCCAATCAAAATAAAAGTGTGATTTTGTCTAAAAAGTTGCTTAATGAATGTTTTGATATTATTGGAACACGAATATTAATCCTGATAAATTAACAGTTTAAAATATGGCGAATTTCCAACAGAAATGAAGTGTTCTACTATAACTCTAGTTTTGACAGTTAAGAACTCTGAGTTGTACACCAATATGCGGCGAATAAATGTACTGCCAGATTTTGAAAAAGTCTTTGAAGAAATTATTCATCATCACTTCATCGAGGGAAATAAAATTTCAAGCTGGATTCAGGAAGAAACACTCAACTGAAATGGCAATACCAATGATTTTAGAGGACTGGAGGAGATGTATGGACAATAGGAAACACACTGTGACAGTGTTTTTGGACTTCAAAAGGGCGTTTGAAACTATTGATAGGGATAAATTTCATACAAAATTGCATCACTATGGGTTTAAAGGATCACGTAAAGCTCTTACTTTAAATAGTAAATACGATATCGTCAAAAGATTGCAAGGTGTGAAGCAAAGTGAAGTTTGTTCTGAAATGGGATTTAGTAAATCAACAGTGAGTACTGCACAACAACATGTGCTAAACATACATAAGTAAGCACTCTGAGATATGAATTTGATTTACAATTTTTCATTTTAATTACAGGTTGGTACAATTTGGAAAAAAAATTGAACGCTTCTAAAACAAATGTATGCTAATAAGGAAATACCTAAATGAGAATACTATCACAGTTAGGATAACTGGTCACATAATAAAAAAAAATAAAGTTTGAGGATTGCTATCAATACATTATTTCAAAAATTCCAACAAAAAAAAAACAAATTACTTCTATAGGGAAACTCATAGTCTTGAGAAAAATTCATGCTGGCGCACGTGATCGAAACTACATCTGGTACGGATAACGATCGACGGTCCACATCCAGTCGAGCAGCTGAGGCCCTTTGTTACACACTAGTGGCAAAAATCTTCAAAAGTAAAAAAAAAAAATTAGCGATTTTCACTTTTTATTTAGTTTATTATACAGGGTGGCGCATTGAAAACGAAACAGACGCATTTACTGGCAGCTCAGTTTTTTTTTTGAAAAACGCTCAGACCCGTCGATTTTTTTTCGAGGGGGACACAAGTTTGGCAAAAAATCACGTTAGCATGTGCAGCCCCCTAAGCGGGGGTGACACCACCCCCAAAATCTTAAATGGAAAGGGGGGTCGAGTGATACCTTATTTTAAAGGTGTTTCAATTCCCTTTATAATGATATAAAATTAATGTTCTTCAGTTCAGTAGTTTTGAAGATTTATTGATTTAAAGCTTAAATAAAACTAATACATCATCATTAGTGGAGATCAATACATTTGGCAGCAAAGTAATTTAAAAATGAAGAATGAACTGACCCGTTAGGCAAGTAAATGTTGAAAATGGTCACCACGACTCTCCATGCAATAATAAAGATTTTGCTCAAAACGTTGCCGCACATTTTGCAATATTTGAGGAGTAATTTGAAGGCACTCATTCACAATTCTTTTTCGCAGGTCTTCTAATGATGTTGGCATAGATTTTGCTTTTTAAACGACCCCACATAAAGAAATCCAAAGGTAATAAATCTGGCGATCTTGGGGGCCCTTCAATGGCACCTCTTCTACCAATCCATCGATCTGGAAACGTCTGATCTAAATAATGTCGAACACTTAATGCGTAATGTGGTGGGGCACCATTATGTTGGAACATCAACCTATTCGCAATGTACCGCCGATCATTCTGATTTTAAATTATGGCTGTTAATGCAGGATCTACGGCGATTTCGATAATTTCAACTCTTTCTGCTGTGGAATATACCGTGGTTAATTTATCTAATAAAGCGTTACAAGTTATTTTAGCAACAAAGTTTGGTCAAATCAATCGCAAACTATGTACTAAATTCCTATTTAAAATAAGTACGAGATATTTCCTTACCTTTCTTCAAGAAATAGCTTTTTTTGCCACAAAAAAACGCTCCAATAGCTATTTTCAACAACAAAATGATAAACAAACCATGGGCGTAGTGAAGAAAAGCATTTACTTATTAAGTAAATTCTTTTAGTCAAATGTCTTCTGAAAGTAGTACAAACTAATCTGATGTACCTATTAAAGTCTACTTTAAGCTTAAATCAATAAATCTTCAAAACTACTGAACTGAAGCTCATGTATTTTACATCATTATAAAGGGAATTGAAATACCTTTAAAATAAGGTATCACTCGACCCCCCTTTCCATTTAAGATTTTAGGGTTGGTGTCACCCCCGCCCAGGGGGCTGCACGTGTTAACGTGATTTTTAGCCAAACTCGAAAACAAAATCGACGGGTCTGAGCGTTTTTCCCAAAAAAAACTTAGCTGCCAGTAAACGCGTCTGTTTCGTTTTCGATGCGCCACCCTGTATAGTTATTTATGATACTTGAAGATCGGAAAGATGTTCCTGACAAATGAATGTTAAACTTACTTGTGATGTACCGTCAAACACAACCATTTTTCCAACCCTAGCGTTCAACGTCGGGCTAGCATCTTGATCAGAAAAACTGAAAAGAAACGGCGTTACCATCCTGGCTTGTTCGTGCTCTTCAAACTGGCCCGCACTTTCCGTCGATGTTCCAGACTGTCTGAACACCAGAGGCAACCCTGTCCTGTTTATTATCCAAAAATAGGCTGTTATCGTTATCTACAAGAAACGGCACCATTTCAGATTCAAACAGGATGCATTGATCGAATGGCAAAGATTCTATGAACGAGGAAAAATATGCGACCAAAACTATAATATAAACGTTTGGACTGATTGCAGATATCTTACCTTAACTTTGGCACTTTTATTGAGCGAAATATAAGCCAGTAAATATAACTTTCTATGCTTGCTATCTTCTAGTTTGATACGGCCAGTAAATTCGTTGGTGCAGCCTGCTGGTACAACTATAGCATTGCACGTTTCGAATCCTTCCAGAATCACCTCTAATGACACAGTCTTGTCGGGATCCACCTAAAAAGAAATCTATTAAGTACAGGGTGCGTCATCTATTACTTTTTTTTATATTTGAAAAATCAACACGCTTTTTACGAGGTGAAATCGATTTTTTTTATTGGTAAATGAAGGTTGGTTTATGCCATTTATGTATGAAAGATAAAATCAGTCATGTGACCACCGCGGCTTCATTTACAGGCCAACAACCGAACATCGATATTTTCAATGACTTTTCCCAGAATAATAAGGTCTATGGCCGCAATTTCACTCCGAATATTGCGCTTTATCTCTTGAATTGTCCTGGGACCATTCGCATACACTTTTCCTTTCAAAAATCCCCAAAGAAAATAGTCAATAGGTGTTAAATCGCACGATCTCGGGGGCCAACTGACATCTGTATTTCGTGAAATTATGCGGTCTTGAAATTTCGTGAGCAATAAGGCGATTGTTTGGCGAAATGTGTAAGCCGTTGCTCCGTCTTGATGAAACCAAAGATCGTCGGCACCAATACGATCCAATTGTGGCCACAAAAAGTCTGTTAACATGCCGCGATAACATTCCTTGTTGACGGTAATGGCCTTTTCTTCGGCGTCTTCAAAGAAGAATGGTCCAACGAGGCCACCAGCCCATAATCCGCACCAAACAGTCACTTTTTCAGGATGGAGAGGTTGTTCATGATATTGGTGTGGATTTTCAGCCCCCCAGAATCTGCACTTTTGCTTATTTACGTACCCATTGAGGTGAAAATGAACCTCATCAGAAAAGAGTACTTTGGCCGAAAATCCGTCTTTTCTTTCCAGCATCAAATTAACAAAAACACGCCGCTGTTGATGGTCTGCCGGCTTCAATTCTTGCGTTAGTTGGATTTTGTATGGATGGAGGTGTAAATCAATGCGTAAAATCCGGCGTAAAGTGGTCTCACTAATTCCCAATTGTTGCGAACGGTGCCTAGTCGAGGTGTCACTCACTGCGGCTATGTTTTCACGAGTACGAGCTGGACGAGCATGTTGGTATGGTCTACGACCTTCAGCTGAACGATTAACAATCCAACGAATTCCAGGCTCTGTAGGGCGTCCATGTCGGCCAAAACTAGTGCGAAGTTTGCGAAAAGTATTTTTTATATTTCGACCGTTTTCGTAATAAGTTTGGATAACCAAAATGCGTTGTTGTGTTGTAAACGACTCCATGACTGTAAATGGCATACCTTTGACAGTTCATTTAAGCATACCACATGACTTTTGACTCACATGGTAACATATAAACTTATAGATAAAAAAAAGTAATAGATGGCGCACCCAGTATTTCAACGGTTCACCTGAAAAAATCATCTAACAGAAGGATTGCCTTTTCTTGACGTAATCTGAATCGAAACATAGGATATATTGAACCTAATCACGATTTTTGTTATTAATGAAAACCAACTGAAAATACACCTATATACGCGTTAATTGTATTACCATGGAAAATATATAGCTGTATCTTTCGGCCTTATCTCAATGAAACTAAGATGTTCAAAAAGCTTAAGAAATAAAAAAATTAACAGCTTACTGTAGTTATTGAAGCTGTGGCCCCTGCTTTGATGCGCCCTTTTTCTCCTGATAATACATAATCGATATCTACTGGTAATAAATTTTCCAATTTGATTGTTGGCCAAAGGAAGATTCTGTGTGCAGGTTGCTCGTATCTATTACTTGTTGGTACCAAAACATTTTCCTTTACTATCTCTTGACAAAACCTGAAAAGTACAAACAAGTAAAGAACAGGTAAAACATTGCATATGGCAGTCGATCTGGCTTAAGCCGTCAGTTGACAGCAGTTGAAAATGGTGAATGATTCTGTGGATTGCAAAATGCAGTTTAAACTAAAAAGCGCCAATCTTTCTATCGATAAGTGTTTTATATTATAGTCATCGGTGTTGCAAAAGGTCATGTACATCTTTGCTTTTCTTGAAGACCCTACTTGCTGCGAAACGAGGCTTCAAGAAAATCAAAGTTTTTTCGAAAAGGAGAAGTGATAAGAACAAAAGTAATCACTTGTTTCAATCTTCTATAAAAGAGGAATATTCACACACAATTTTAGAGCTGTACTTAAATTTGTTAACAAGTTCCGATTGAAGAAGGAATGCACAATAATTTTTGTTTAGTCATCTCTATGCACACCATGAAATTATCAGATGAAAAGAATTTAGAATACTGCTGCAAACAGGAAGTTGGAAAGAAATATAAAAAAGGGACGTGCCACCTTAAAATGATTCTCATAGCTTTATTTTGTAGAATTTGTGATTTTGAAAATATACTAAGTGACATATAAATCCGAACACCCAGTTTAAATGGTTTTATTTTAATAAAATTTTGTATAAGTACTTAATGAAGCATAATAAGTAAATGATAAAAATTTCAAAATGATTGCACTGCTTTAAAGCCCTTTGACCTTTAATAATGTGTGGATGCACCCTGATGTGCTACGCATTCTCCAACGCGCCTAGGCATGCTTCTGATCAGGTGGTCAATGTCCTCCTGTGGTATCTCATTCCTGGCAACCACCAACTCCTCTCGAAGTGCTTCTAGAGTCTGAGGAGGACGTTGCAAATTGAGCAATCTCCTACCCATCATATCCCACACGTGCTCAATTGGGGATAAGTCGGGAGATCTTGGTGGCCATGGTAACAATGTGACATCATTATGTTGAAAGAAGTCTATTGTGACTCTTGCAACATGTGGTCGGGCATTATCTTGTTGGAAAGTTGGATCTGCCAGGGTGTCAAGATAGGGTAAAAGATGGGGTTCTAGAACTTCGTGGATATAACGCTGCGCGTTCATGTTACCTCTGATGAAGATTAAAGGTGACCTGGAACCATGAGCTATAGCACCCCAAACCATAACTCCAACAGTGTGATGAACATGTCTTTCAACAAAAAACTGTGGATTCCTCCTTTCACCACGTCGCCTTCTAACCCTGGCACGACCATCGTGCATGCCTAAACAAAATCGAGACTCGTCACTAAAGACAATACTGTTCCATTCCTAATCCCAGAGTGACCGTTGTCTGCACCACTCAAGGCGATTACGTCGGTGTTCTCGAGTTAAAGGGAGGACCCAGTGTGGCCGGTACGAAAACAAACGTTGGTAAACACTTCGCATGCCAATAGGTCTTCCGTGTTCTGCAAACCATTCATTTGCAATGGACCTGGTAGTGGAGAAACGGTCCCCTAAGGCCAATAATCTTAGGCGGCGATCTTCACGGTCTGTTGTTCTACGGCGGCGTCCAGTGCCCCTTGCTCTTTGCGTACGGCCTTCTCGAAGCCATGCCTGACAACGCCTAACCACAGTGTCTACACTTCTTTGCACTCTAACTGCAATTGCCCGAAAAGAAAGTCCAGCTTCCCGAAGTCCCACTATACGGCCCCTATCAAACTCACTAAGTTGACGAAATCGTACAGGTCTCCGTACTCTAGGCATCGTAACCGATCGTAAAGGATGTCAAGAACTAAAATCCGCCAACGTTGATTCTTTACTGCGGCTGAAATATTCATTTTTAGAGCGTTAGTGAATTAAAAAAAGCAGCATAAAAACCGGAATGTCCAACAGATAAGGCTGAAATTTTTTCACTTGTTATTTACAGTAAGATAAATACATTCACCAACTTTTATTAAAATAAAACCATTTAAACTGCGTGTTCGGATTTATATGTCACTTAGTATATGTAAACGAAATAGTTGAGCAATATAAAAAATGGGAAAGAATGATGGTGTTATACATCATTTTTTTGGAACACGTACTGAGATTATAGAGACTGTTATAGAAGTAATTCATCTTTTTGATATTTTTGAAATAATGCATTCATAATGCTCTTGAAAAAGTAGTTCGAAAAACTGAATATAATTCTTGCAAGTTCTCAAACTATTTCCAATATAAGGTATTCAGCTATTGTTGCTGTTTGGTGGCGTTAAGGTTTTCTATTATTCACTTTCCAAAATCACGCATTAAGGCAGAATTGTTTATATACTGTACTGTTAAACAATATTTACTTTCCTGTCTTTGCCTTATTTAATTTATCCCTGTTTACGAACAATAACTGGGATATTCATATCGCTTTGCTCTGTGTTCCTACACTTAATACAAATAGCTATTTGAATATCATTTCCAGAAAAAAGAATGTACGCTGATGTATTGGTTTGTCACATGTAGGCAGATTATCCAGAAAAATGAACTGAAACTATTCTGACGACAAACAATGCAATGTAGACATACAGGCTGAGCTTCTAATCTATTCGAATCCTTTGGTGACAGCGAACACTGATTTGGTCAAGATAATGAAAAGCCGCACTATACCTATAATTGTGCCCCTTGTGCGTATGACAAGTCTCCAATTCGTACGCCCTGTCAACATTCGGAGGCATGTCCATCCAATTCGAAGTCGGCGTGCAATAGGTATACTTCTGCGCTAATCCTGAAGGTTTCATGCTGATCTGGGACCTCGCGTGTGCTAAAGGTACGGCCAACGTAGCCTTCTTGTCCACGTTGTACGTTTTGGTCGGAACCCAAATATAATTCGCTTCTTGCGGTAAGCGCGGTTCCAATTTAATCTCGACCGGTTGCGGCAGATTGTTGATTAGCAACAAGGCCGATCGTACTGTCACTAGCTTCCTTGCGGAGCCTTCTAAGGTTACGTCGAAGACTATTCTCACTGGAGGAACGTCCAACGACTGAAAGAAGATGCAGTGATTCAAATATGCTGGTAAATTTTATGAGGTATCGAAAAATGGGACGGTTGCTCCAGAAATAAGGTTCCAAAATACAATGACAATAAAGCCACAGATTTCTTCATGAATTAAGTTCATGGCCAAATTTCAAAAGTGTAAAGCAGGAATTTGACGACAAATAAATCCATGATCTTAGTGGACTTCTTCACAAAATTAGAAGTTGAATTTTCGCTGTTACAATACTTTCCCGCCAGTAGGCGTGGGAAATAAAACGGGAAGATCCATACTGGACGGCTTCTGAGCCAAGAATGAGTATGGTCGGTATGTGGCTGGAGTTTACTGGAAACGATATTTCTGAATCTGGATCAACCTTCTAATAAAGCATGAATATTACTTACACGACTTTGAACGTCCGCCGGGGCATCTCTAAAGTAAATTCCTACTTTGTCGACGGTAACAGGATCGATACATTGCCATCCGTCAATTTTCACGCCCAACTGATGCAGCCTCATCATGTGAGAATCTTGATGTCTTATTTTATCTGTACATGTCACACATTGCGTTATAAATATAAATTTAAATATACAGTAATGTTCAAAAAGCCCTTTATACATATTAAAATCGTTTATTAAATAAAATCCCTTTCTGGACGCCGGAATACAGTATACAGGGTGTTTCCTGATTGAATATCAGTATGTACGATTTTTTGACCCATTTGAAGAAGAAAACTTCAGATTAAAGTATGTCCTAAACGTTTCTTGAGATACATGGTGGTAAAGTTTTCAAATTTATTTATATCTGTAAAACCCACTTTAGATATTTTAATGAAATTTGATATACATGTACATTAAAAGGCATAATAAAGTAAAAATTATTCTCGAAATCATATACATATAAGCAAATTTGATAAAAATCGCCTCTCTGCCTGACCATAACACTATCGTCAATATGACAATACTACCATGCAAAGAAATATATTTAATTCTTTCAGGAACAAATCATTCAATTCATTGAAGAAAACAAAATTTTAACAAAAATTCAAGCTGGATTTAGAAAAATTATTCTACAGAAACACCAACGAAAATGATGGTGAAAGACTGGAGAAGTATAGATAAGAATGAATTGTAACATTATTTTTAGACTTGAAAAGGGCATTTGAGACTATAGATAGGGAAAAATTGTCAATGAAATTACGACACTATGGTTTTAAATGATCAGTATTAAACATTTTACAAAATTATTTAGATAATAGAAGTCAAAAAACTAAAGTTGGAAATATTATGTCAAGCGTTCCAAAGTCTATCCGTATGGGAGTAAATTAGGGGCGTTATTTATTATATGTATAAATGATATTTCTGACATTGTAGAACACTGGAAAATTCAAATATTTCTGACGATACATATATACATATATATATATATATATATATATATATATATATATATATATATATATAGCACATACATATTTGGGTACTGGTCCAAAACTGTTAAATATTGATATTAAATACAGGGTGTCCGCAAAGTTGGGGTTTTCCTTTTCAGAAACAACTACCCTTGAAATAACAAAGGTAATGTGTAGTGAAACGAGAGCGACCAAGTAAAAAAAATAAAGGAAAAAGTACTCACTCTCCAGTTGACGAGAAGGGCTAAGTACGTCTCTGCCCGAAATCATACCGCTCCAACAGAAAATGAAATCAGCTGATGCGCTACCGAGCAGACGCAGGCAAACAAGGAAGGCAAAATATTGCGTAACAAGTCTAGGTATTGCATCCCGTCCAATCGATTTGAGAGAATAAATGGTCCAATGAGCATACCGTTCACCATGCCAGCCCAAACATTTACCGAAAATGTTTGTTGAAAATGTGCCCGACGGACAGCGTGCGAATTTTCTACTGACCAAACGTAGATTCGTCTGTCACCAATATGAACTTAAAAAAGTCCGGATTATTGTCATGTTGATGCAACAACCACTCACAAAACCGCACTCTTGCTGGAAAATCGTCAGGTTGAAGGGCTTGTACACGTTGGACGTGAAACGAATAATACACGCGTGACCGTAACCGTCGGTTGAAGGTTGCATACTGAGCTGACACACTGACCCCGACCCATTTGTACCAGTCGGTGATATCGCGGGTCGCGGCTACTGGACGGTATTCAGATATTTTTGATGTTGCAGAGCCCGAAAAATTGCTTATGTTTTCAAGATCTACACGTCGTGTAAAGGAAAACCCCAACTTTGCGGACACCCTGTATATATGGATTGGTTGAATGTTAGTAAACTAAAACTAAACACTAATAAAGCAAAATGTCAAAAGGGATGTTGATAATATGACTAGGCTCATGAAAAAATTGTAGTCGAATCATTCAAATATCTGGGTATACATGCGGATAGTAAACTATTCTTTCAAGTCCATCATGAATACATTATTCCAAAAATATCAAAAAAGATAAATTATTTCTATAGAGTTTCCCATAATCTTAGTATGTATTATAAAAAAATTGGGTATAACACTATAACTCTTCGCCATTTTTTATATTGTTCAACCATCTTGTTTACAGCAAATGAAAACATATTTTCAAAATTACAAATTCTACAAAATACAGCTATGATAATCATTTTAAATAAAAGCAAATATATGCTAGGATTAAGTCTATAAGAACAACTACAGTGGTTGAATGTAAAAAAAAAATCATGTTATTTAGCTCTCATTTTCGTATTCAAATTAGAAAATCATTTTTTATCAATTCATTTAGAACACTTCACAAAATTGTTATTATTTATCATAACTACGAAACTAGAGGGAGTATAGATTTTCATATGCAAAATTGCAAAATAATGATATTAAACTGTGTTCGAATTTAAAAATGTTTAAGGCGAATAGTTATATAATTTTAATAGACAAAATGTAAAATTACAGAGAATAGATTAAAAAAAAAATATGTAAAATTGACATTGTAGCATTAATACTAAATACATCTTCAACAAAACAAAAACAAAGGTCTAAATCGTGCGACGGACTAAAAAAGAGATCAAATCTGCTCATGAATAGACACATATTTTTTTATATTTTAAAAAGACATCGGCGTTCCACTGACTTATTTTTGAAAACTTTACCACCATCTATCTCAAAAGTTAAGACGTCTAGGTTGTACGTTCATATGAAGTTATCTTTTTCAAATGGGACCAAAAATCGCCCCATTAAATATTGAGATTGAATTAGGAAACATCTTGTTAGTTATAGTTCATGTCATAGTTCAAAAACTAATCATCAAAACATTATAGTACATTATATCAATATTCTTCTTTCGGAAGGATCTATCTGTATATCCACTAAGATATGGGACATTCAATTTGCAATAAACGACATATTTTAAAATTTTTTTTAATGGTATCTTCCATATTTTATTACAAATATTCGGATAAATCCTTCCAGGGGAAGAATACATATCGTTTTGTTAATAAATTGTCGAGTTATATTCGATTCGATGTCTACGTGACATCCCACCAGTCCGCCATTCCAAGAAGCTATTATTTTATGTTTTACGTTATGAACTACTCATAAGCGGTTTCAAAATGAGATACTACACAGTCCCCATTCCATTAAAAAAAATAATACCCAGCCACTATTTTGGCACTTCTAATTGCCTCTTTTACGCTAAAACCTAGTATTAAGACAATATCATGTAGAGGGGGCTTTTTGAATTGGTATGATGAAGACTGGAAACTTACCTCTAGTTTTGAAAGAAAAAGGCACAGTCTCCCCGGAATCGACACTTGTCCAACTTTCGTACGACTTGTACACAACCGGCGTACTAGCACTGTTGACGTCTGATATATGCGTCGTAAAAATCAAAGGCGATCCAGTATCATTTTTCAAAGCAAAGGGTATGAACGGTGATCTCCTTCTGAAGCACTCTATCGCACTTGACGGTTTTGACGAATCGGTACTACCTGAAAATGTGCACCGTTTTTTACATCTTACAACATAAGCTATATGGTTTTTTAATATGTGTACCAGGCTTAATTATTTTTTTGTCAATGAAAAAACTATGATCGCTAGCTTTGGAGTATAATTCCCCTATCCTGAATTTAAAAATACTCATAATAAGTGGCACGTAATTCATATAAAACTGTCCTTTCGCTCTTAAGATTGTATAATTTTTGTCAACGCACCATTCGGAAGCTGTTTAGAATAGTCCTTGGTCCACGTCTCCTTAACCTGCTGGTACAGCTCGATCAATGTAGACGTTACATCAAAATCCAGCGTTTCTTCAGATTCCACTTTAACGGCTAGCCTGTTTTTCAGTATCGCCTGAGAGAGAATCTTTTCCCAAAGTATTTTGCACCTCCATGGTTCTATGATGGGTTCCCACCCTGACAACACCCTGTTATAGTAATCACTGGCCAGACTGCAATCGAGGTAACCCTGAGGACTGACCGGGTCGTTGACATTCAGTTCAGGCAGCAGCTGATATAACTGGAGGTCCGAGAATGACAGTTCTAGCAGAGGAACGTCAGAATCGCCGCAATCATCGATGATGCAGATTGATAAACGGTTTGCTTTTACCTTAAAATTTTACAAAATCAAAGTCATTTATTTTAACAGCTTGTAGAACTTGTCAAAAGAGGTTGATATACCAAAAATAGAAGTTGCATAATAAGAGAGTAAGTTTGACTTATTAAAATTATTTAAAAAAATCATTGTCAAGTTAAATGGATACCGTTTTCAGACAACTGTTCAAAATTGTCCCCATTTTTTCGATAATCGCAAAATGTTGCTCGGCGTATTCACGACTCCATAAAAGCTTCGAAAACAAAATCCACGAATTAAATCACAAGCATTTTCAGTGCGCTGTTGAAGTTCTTCCAGAGAATTGATTGCTCCATCATGATACACCAACTCTTTCAAATAGCCCCACAGAAAAAAATCGCAAAGTGTTAAATTCGGGAAGCGAGCAGGCCAAGAAATCAGTCCATTGCGCCCTATCCATCTAATCAAAAACTCAGTACTTAGACTTATATGTTCATGGACTTCTCGTCTAAAATGTGGTGGAGCCCCCATCATATACAGTGAAAGCTCCCATAAGCGGACACTCACGGTTTCGTAACTTTTGTCCGCTTATGGGAGGTGTCCGTTTAAAAGAGAGTATGTAAGTATAGAGTATAAATAACGGGGTATATAATCATGAGGAAATGAGGTATTATAATCATGAGAAAAATGAAACAGAAACTCGCCACATTTTTAAAGTATGTATTTATGCTATATATTTATATAATATATGTACATATACGCATACAAAAACATAAATGCTTCAATACATGGTACGAGAATTTAAAAAAAACATTATTCTTTAGCTTGTTGAAAAAAGTTTAAAATGTTTGTCTGACGAAATTTCACCATCTTTTGCTGAAGGAGACAATTTTCGTAATAACTTTCTAAATTTTTCAAATGTTGAAATGCAGTGAAATCATCTTTAGCAAATTTTTTCAATATAGAAATATGATTTAGAGCTTCCCCATATGAATTTATCGTTTTTGAACCGCTTAGTGAGTCCACCAGTTCCACTTCTTCTTCTGAGTCGTTTGGACTACCATATTCAAGTTGGCCTGGGCTTTCTACATCCAAATTCGAAAAGTTGCCAATGGCATTTTCTTCTGTGGTTATGTTATTGTCTATGGCCAGGAAATCATCTACTTTCTGGGGATCTGCTACTCCTAAATGTTTGGCATGTCGCAGTAACTGAGCAAGTGTCGCTAAGGGCAGATCGTCTTCAGCATCGCAATAATTTTGCTCAGCAAATTCTGAGCTACATTCACTTTTTCTGAATCCAGCTTTGCCAAAACAGTTTTTAATTGTAGAGGAATTTACTTTATTCCATGCTGTTTTTATAAAATACAAAGCTTCTAACACATTGATAGACTTTGTAAGCTCAGATAAGCTTTGACCATCGTCAATTTTTGTTAAAATATGTTTTAAAATCAAGTGCCGATAATAAAATTTAAAGTTCTGTATGACACCTTGATCCATGGGCTGACAAACAGAAATTGTGTTTGGCGGTAAAAATATAATTTTCACATTTTTCATTTTCATATCACGAGGATGAGAGCATGCATTGTCTAAAAATAAAAAAACTTGCCTTGGATTCTCATTTTCCGGTCGAATTCGACTAACCACTCAGACATGATTTCTCGGGTCATCCATGCCTTTTTGTTGGATTTCCAAGTCGCTGGTAGATCCTTAATAGCAACGTTTTTTAAAGCACGGGGACGAGCCGCTTTCCCGATCACAATCAAATCGCATTTTTCACCGGCCATATTTGCACAGAATAAAATGGTTAGTCTATCTTTAGACAACTTTCCACCCACACATGTTTCTCCTTTAAAGGACAGAGTTTTGTCGGGCAATGCGCGAAAAAAAAGTCCACTCTCATCTGCGTTGTACACATCTTCTGGTTTGTAGCCAAGCAACATGGACGGAAGTTTCTCCAAAAATTGTGACACATCAACTTGATCTACTGCAGCAGCTTCGCCAGATATGCATTTGAAACTCACACTATGTCTCTTGCGCCACTTTTGCAGCCACCCGTCGGACGCACTGAAATTTATAGCCCAAAGTAGTGGCGATTTCTTTAGCTTTCATTTTCACTAACGGCCCTGAGATTGGAATGTTCTGACTTCTAGCTTTCACAAACCACTCAAAACATGTTTTGTCTATTGCAAAACCTTCCTTTTTTAAAAAATCCTTCTTTTGATTTATATTAGTTCCTGATTGCCATTTACTCCTGATATCTTCCTTATTTTTGGCAATTTCAGCTGCTTGCGTTTTCCCAATATTAAACCTCTTTGCCAAATGACGAACTGAAACACTTTCTCTGTCTAATACGTTAACAACTTCCATCTTTTAACGAGAGCATCCTTTTTTTTTTGGTGCCATTTTACAGTTACAATAATAAAATACGTAACTCAATCAACTACGAATTTGCCTGAACTGAAGACAAGCCACAAGATTACATACAGGCTACCCAACGAAATGCGTAAATGGGGAATCACCTAATATAAATCGGGGAATTACCGAATTTTATGTATGTAGATATGTGCATTGCAATAAGCGGAACTAAAAAATCGTCCGGGTATTAGAGTTTCGCGTCCGCTTATGGAAGATTTTTTGATCACATACAGGAAAATCTAGTGTCCGCGTCCGTTTATAAGAGCGTCCGTTTATCGGAATGCATTTAACATTGTAAATTGTTGGCTGAAATTCGGTTCCAGGAACTTTGTCCGGTTAAAAGAGATGTCCGCTTATAGGAGCTGTCCGCAAGGAGAGCTTTCACTGTATATATATCCTTGAATTTCTTTGGGTACAAGGCAAATTATTGCGAAAGTACACTCTTATAACTTAAACTCGAGCTTTCGAAGATCTATGCCTTCATCGTCTGGAGCTGGAAATTATTGTCGGCGAGATTCTTTTTAACAACAGTGAAGGGAACACATAGTCGACGATAAAAAACTGGACTGATGAGGTTCGATTAGGATGGAATTATTTTATTATTAAATGGCAAATGATTTTGAAAGGTTTTTTTTGCTTAAACGTTGATTGATTTTGAAAGAAATTTGGAATGTTGAAAACTATCAACTATTGAAAATTCCTTCGAGATTTCATCTTTTTTTCACCTATAACCTCCACATTATCCAACACGTGCCGGCCGACTGACATTCTACAGTGGCGTATGAAGTGTGACATTGAAGTTCTTGGAAGGTCATTCGTTATGTCGTCACTGTGACGTGTGTTGCCTACTATGTAGTGTGTTTTGTAATATGGTGCAAGAAGTTGTGCTATCATTGACCGATGAAGTATAAAGTTATTTTCAAAACTTGATAGATGTTGCTTTGGAAGGAGTGTGATTTGGATGTTATCCTACCAAACAACTAGGAAATCTATAGGGAATATTCACATTTGAGGACAAAAGACTTTGAGCAATTTTGATTTTATTAAGATGGTGAAAAGTTATTATTATGTAGATTGAGCGATTATTGGGAGATCGATGTTGGGGGAGAGTTGCTTTTCAAATTTTTAAAAACAATTTCAGCATCAATCTCGCCGGCTTAGTAAGTAACTATTTTTCCTCCTAATTGTTAATTGTTGCTATTGTCAATAATTGTTTCCAGCTCCAGACGATGAACACATAGATCTTCGAAAGCTCGAGTTTAAGTTAAAAGAGTGTACTTTTGCAATAGTTTGCCTTCTACCCAAAGAAATTCAAGGATATTTTATAAATAGTATTCATATATATATATACAGGGTGACTTCGAAGTTGAGTCATTTATTTTAACAGTGAGTAGATCTGATCAAAAGAAATGTTTTTTTCCTTTACCACTTTTCTGGTAAAATTAAAGTAACAAAGTTATAGCCCTTTGGAAGTTTGAGTACCGCCTTATCTCAATAATAATATTATGTGCTCGTGTTTGGCAACAACGGATATAATCCGCCTTATCGGTTCATCGCATCGGAAACAAAAAAGCGAAAGAATTTGGAACGATGTTTTTACAATTATTTTATTCAGTTGTATACAGTCAGTGTCAGTCGGTAACGCGTGAGTGAATAGTGGTGTCTGTTGCGTGGCTCAAACGAAATAAAAAATGGCACATGTTTATGCGGATCGGTTTCCCAATCGAGTGCAACCAACCCCTCGTGCCTTTGTTAATGTAGTACAACGGGCTCGTGAATCAGGTGACTTAAGACCTCACAGGGGACGGCATGCCGGTGCTCCAAGACCTCACGATCAAATACAGGTCCGCACTGAAATACTTGTCGGGAGGATACTTTATAAAACAAGGTAATTTTTTTTTATTTTTTTTTTTAATTTTTACACACATATTTTGGTTTATCTTCCTTCTACAATCATTATCTGAAAATTAATGACTCGACTTCAAAGTCACCCTGTATATATATATAAGAGGGGTAACTTATCAGGTTTTCGTGTTTTCTGCCTTCTTCCAGCTATTAATTCTCAACTCTTGAATATCAATTTTCATCTGGTTTTCGGTCTTCCTCGTCTCTTTTTTCCACCAATATTGCTTGTTAGTACTCTTTTTTGTATTCTGGTCTGGTCATCCATACTTCCCTGCCATAGATGACAATAGGTCTTATAATAGTTTTATACAACCTTAGCCGTTCTGGACACGATTTTACTCTTTAGCAGTCGATTCAGTGAGTAAATACACCGGTTACCCATCATCAGCCTATTTTGAGTTTCTTCCGCAATATCTGGTCTTCTTTTAAAAACAATTCCTAAATATGTGTAAGTTTCTACCTCTTCAAATTGGTAAGTTTTGCCACTAACTGCTTTCACTGTTAACCTCTCATTTTTAAATTCTTCCTCTGTCCATTTCATATGCTTAGTTTTTTCTTCATCAACCTTCAAACCCATTAACAATGCTTTCTCTTCCAGCCTCTTCGTCACTTCGCATAATTCCTCCTTACTTCTGGTTCTCACTAAATCGTCAGCGAATGCTAAGCATTGGTGTTTCTTATCCTTCTCTATTCATTTTCGCATCTCTTATAATCTTTTCAGGACATAAGCTGAACAGGACCGATGAAAGTGGGTCTCTTTGTCTGACTCCTTCTCTATCTTCATTAGTCTAATAAGCTTTTCTTCGATTCCCAGTAATCTAAGGCCTCGATCATTTTTTTACGATTTACCTTATCGTATGCTTATATTTTACACGGCAGTGGTCAAGAATATAAAAAAAAATGTGTACCAACATTCTTTTTTTTTTAATTTTCCAACTTTTCCAATTTATTTTATTATGCAACTTTTATATAAACGATTTTTGATATATCCAAATCCTTTGGACGACTCCAACAGGCAGTTAAAATAAATGACTCAACTTTGAAAACACCTTGTATTCTTTATGTATGAAAGAGAAGAAAATGCAACAGTATAAGAACTCTAACTTTACGTATAGATATAAAAAATTTACTTACTTCTACAGCACTAATATTGAGACCCTTGTTACATGACCGTTTGGCAGATGGTTCGGGCGTAGCATTGTGTGTAAGCCAAATTGCAGAGTCGTCGAGTCTGTTTTTGCACTTCTCTAAAGCTACCAGACAGTCGTCTACTTTAAAGCCTAGACCTGTCAAACTAGCTATTTGTTCTGCAATCAAAATTGAACTATGTTTATCATAAATCAAGTTGAAAGAGGTCGCGGCTTAAATCTGACTATTGGGGTACTGATAGTACTTTTATAGAAACTGAATTTACTTACGTTTTATTGCCTTGGAAGTGACGTCAGCGCTTTTTTCAAAAATGATCTGCTTAGGCAGGGAGTTGAGCATTTTCTTGAACATGCACATATCATGGTATGACAGCCGCACAATCAAAAACTGCATCTGTACCTAAAAAAAATATCGACCGTGTAAAAAACTATAAAAAAGAATCTATCTAACACATACTTCTAGAACGTTGTCTTTGTTAATTTCGATGTTCAAAGTAACAGGATCTATGATGGACAATGCAGTTTCTTCTTCCATTCCCAAAACACAAGAAAACATCTCACAGTTGTTCAAGCTGCAGTATAGAGGCTTCTCTTGGTTGTAAGGCCTGTATTTCAACACGGTTGTGCTCTAAAAGACATTACAGAAGTAGAATTACAACAAGAAAATATCACTGCTGAAGCTAGCTTCTAAAAGTCATCATATGAATCATTTTTATGAAACTGAAGATGCATGATTCTGTATAAAAGATATTTCGGAAAATACGGGCGATCTGAGGTACGAGGGCGGTGCGATAAGTACTTAGCCTACAACAGAAAAACCGGTCTGAAAAATATGTTTCCTGGAGGTCTGCAAAGTAGGCTATGCGTTAATTATTATATGGTAATGCTCACTTTTAATATCACAGCATTCGTATCCCACTGAGCGGTATTCTCGACCAAAACTATCTCGGAGTCGGTGATGTTCAACTTCAAATCGAACTGGACTTCTTCCTGAACTTCAAGCGTCGCCATAGTCGAATGATGCTCTGGACTGGAAGATACATTTTCGATTTCTTGGAAGATATACTGTTGCAAAGCCTCCCACCAATCGAAAATCGCCATCAATCTCATGTCGTTCAGCAAAATTGTGACCTTGTTGAGAAAAGTAAATCATTTTGTTAAATGTACTAAGTGTCATATTAAATGCAACACCCAGAATTATTTAATGAATTTTTGTTGAAAACTTAGTAGTAGAAAAATTTATTCAGCACATTTGGCTACATAAACAGAATAATTGTAAACAACTTAGAATTAGTAAATTCAAGCCATATGATGTATGATGTAAATGCTGGGCAAGTGATACTCAATTTTACTTTAAGTTTTGTTAACGTTTTCTGGTCTTTTATCTCTGTGTATAATTTATTATATTCAATCAACCTTTGATGGAATACAGAATTTAATTAGTTAGACTTGATGGAAATATATTATTTTTACTTTATAAATATCATTACGAGATATTTGATAATTTTTTTTCCTTGAGCCATTTTAATTTGCTATGCATTTGTCTAATTGGAGTATATTTATCTTTACTCAGTATTATTCTCATGCATTTGTTTTGTAAAATTTGCTGTCTTTCAAAACTGGAATTATTTGCTAAATATTGAATAGTCGAACAGTACAAGAAATTTGGAAGAATTATGGTATTATAGATAATTTTTCTGCTATATGAACTCAGACATCCAGAAACTCTCGATAAATATCCCGCTTTACTACTAATCTTATTTATAACTTTTTCCTAATGAATATCAAAAATTAATCGAGAGTCAACAAAAACCCCCAGGGATTTAAAATTTTCTACGAATTCAATATCTTCACCATCAATATTCAGTTGAACATTTGTACATTGTTTTTTCCGATTAACAAGGCTTTCGTTTTACTTGTATTTAATTTTAGTCTGTTAGATGCGAACCTTTTTGAGACAAGTTTCAAGTCTTCATTTATATAAGAGATACCAGACTGAATATTTTTAGTACTTATATAAATCATAGTGTCATCGGCGAAAATCTGAATTTTGCATTTTTTTACTATGGCAGGTGAATCATTTATGTATAAAATAAAAAGAAGTGGTCCCAGGATACTGCCCTGTGGAACACCCAACGTATTTTTAATTTTTGATGAAATAGTGTCATTAACTTTTGTAACTTGCATCCTTTTAGAGAAATAATTTCTAAACCAACCTAAAACACTTCCTGTTATACCATATGCCATCAATTTACCTAACAAAATATCTCTATCAATCGTTTCAAATGCCCTCTTCAAATCCAAAAATACTGCTATGACAACTTCTTCCGAGTCTATGGCTCTTCTCCAATTCTCAGTTACCAACTGGAAAGCTGTTTCTGTGGAATATTTTTTTCGAAAGCCTGCTTGCGCCTCCACTAAAATTTTGTTTTCTTCTATAAACTGCATTAACTGGTCATGCACTATGGACTCTAATGATTTTTCAATGTCTGGTAATACATTTACTGGTCTCATATCGCTGCATGTTTTAGAATTTTTTATTTTGGGAACTGGTGTTATTGTAGAGCATTTCAAATTTTCAGGAAAAGAACTGCTTCTCAGTGAACAATTGATCCAATTTAATACAGGATATCCCAAAATTTCGAAACAGTTTTTCAGCACGATTTTAGTAGTCATTTCGGCACAGTTGTTATTTGATTTTAAAGTGTTTACTTTTTTTCTTAGATAATTCAATGATACGCTGTGAAATTTTGAAAGTGTATGCAACATTTCCCCCTTTAAACTGATTTTCATATAGTCAGGTGCAGCATTGGCAGTACCCACAATATCAACAATACTTTCCACAAAATATTCATTTAGTTTGTTTGCAATCACCAAAGAATTTGTTTCGGTACAGTTTTCGAATTGATCAGTCTTTTTAAAGTTTTCCACATCTTTACACTGTCGCACTTGCTATAATCAATTTGTTTATCCCTTTTTTCTTCTCTAATTACATACAAACATTTATTCCTAAGAGTTTTATATACCTCCCAATCATCATTTGATTTTGTGAATATACATTTTTTGTATTGTTTGTCTCTCAAATTTTGAGCTACCTTAATATTTTTCTTATACCAGGGTGTATTTTGTCGAGCAAATCACTTTTTTATCAGTTGCAAGATCTAAACAAGTTTTTATATTTCCTATTATGTTGTCATATATTCTTTCCATATTCTCACCAAAATTCCAATAGCAGCCAGCAAGTTCTCATTCAAGTTTTTTGTAGTTAATAGTATTCACGATTTTCTTAATTTTTGTATCAGAAAAATGCCCTTGTAAACTCTAAATCCGTGAAAAGGTACTATGTGAGTCGGTATCCAAATTAGGAGCTGAAGTTGTGCTGCCGCACCCTATAGATATATTATCAGATAACATTTACTCCGTACTCATCATGAATATAGCTAATTAAGCCTATTTAAAATAACTTAGTCAAGAGGGATTGGAGTTCGGCAAACAAACATTTCGCATCATCGAAAAAAAAATTACATGTTTCTCTTACCTTGGTGTAGTCCTGTCTTTTGCGACTGTGCACCTCAGCTTGCACCAGGCCATTCGGGTTCTTGGAGCTCCTAATCGGCTGTAGAATGTTGGTGAAAACATTGTACCTGTCATTGGGTTCGACCCCATTGAACCTAGTATCCATTATCAGGATCTCTTGCGACACCAGATCCACGTCTTGGCAAAAGTTGCTGAAATTCTCGACGGTCAGGTGAGATTTGATGAAGTTGATGCATGTTAGCGGAGAGTTGGTTTCGTGGGATTGGACGAGACGCAAAGTGACGTTTTGCATGTCCAGTTTGACGGAGGATAGTTTCCATTCTTCTGTATGATCCGCCTAAAATTATATATACATTATGGAACATGCAATGGAAGTATTTATTTTTAATAAAGGGCGCCGCTCAAAACAAAACAAAAATGGATCCCAGCAGATTTGTCTAAAAATTCAGTATGTTATATTTCTCGCCTTCCTGAACAAAAGTTGTCAAGAGACCAAAGCAATCTTATGATTGTGAGATTGTGAGAAATAGGGAGACGAAGTTTGCCTATTTGCAAAAATGGTGAACGCGCACATAAAATCACATTTTAATTTTCTTGAGAAAACCATTCAACTCCAGCATGTACCGAATCTAGAAGACATTTATGAAATAGCTGGTGCTCTTAAACATCGGTCTAATGTTAGATGAGGTAGGAGGTTTCCATACAAGGAATTTGCTCACGTTTTAGAAACTACCGACTACAAATATCTTATCTTATATAACGACGACTTACTTTATGAATAAAATGAATGGGCAAACCCTGAGCACATGTGTTTTTTATATGTTCTCCACAAGATTGGAGTTCGTTATCTTTCGAAAAAATTGATCCAAACCGTTCTATATGCCGGAAGCAGACCAAAACAAGAAAACTCAAATTAATAGTCAATAAATTACAATAATTTCTTTCTCTTCCATCTTCAAAATTAACATGACCTTGAATTTAGCTTGAAAGGGTTATAACCGAAGATTTTTTTTGTTTGTTGAAGTTTTATTTAGCATTAATGATACATGTCAATTTTATATAATTATTTTTTTTACACATTTTTAATCAATTTTCTGTAATTTTACCTTCTTGTCTATTAAAATTACATCGTTATGCGTTTTGGGTATTCAGAAGTGATTTTTTAATTTTACCTTAAACATTTTTAAATTCAAATACTCCCTTTTGAAATACAGACTTGCTAGTTATGCTTCCATTACACTTTGCGGATGAAAGTCTATACTGCCTCTAGTTTCAAAGTTATAGTTATGATAATTTTGTGACGTTTTCTAAATGTGGTTGTAATAAACGATTTGTTAATTTAAATATGAAAATGAAAACTAAAAGGCATTCGTCATTAATATTTTTTACATTCAACCACTGCAGCTCAAGCGTATTTCTTTTATTTAAAATTACTTGCATTTTGTAGAATTTGTAAATTTGAAAACATTTTCATTTGCTGTAAACAAAATAGTTGATAAATATAAAACATGCAGAAGCATTATGATGTTCGCAATTTTTTTGGAATACATACTGAGGTTATACGAAACTCTATAGAAGTAATTTGTCTTCTTTGATATCTTTGAAATAATGTATTTATTAAATATTCACAGCGTTTTCGTGCCTTGGTTAGCAAATTTCTTTTGAATTGCCAGAGCCATTTCAGTATAATACTAATCATAAGATTATTCTTGAATCTACCTGTTAAGGATCATCACCAAGATCAATATGACGTCTCCCAACAACTTCCTAAACTTCCTTGGCCCCATGAAAACTTTTGCTCAGGAAAGCGGTAAATACATCATATTCAATTTTTAGACAAATGGGATCCATTTTCCACGTTTTTTTTCCAATAACATTGGAATTAGAGGTACGCCACATACATTATTTCAAAATTATTTGCTTAACAGAAAACATAAGGTTGAAATTTAAAATATAACTAGTGAAGAAATGACTGTAATATTTGGAGATCCACAAGGAACAATACTTGCGCCTCTTCTTTTTAATATATATATATATATATATATATATATATATATATATATATATAACTTCGAAGTTGAGTCATTTATTTTAACAGTGAGTAGATCTGATCAAAAGAAATGTTTTTTCCTTTACCATTTTTCTGGTAAAATTAAAGTAACAAAGTTATAGCCCTTTGGAAGTTTGAGTACCGCCCTGTCTCAATAATAATATTATGTGCTCGTGTTTGGCGACAACGGATATAATTCGCCTTATCGGTTCATCGCATCGGAAACAAAAAAGCGAAAGAATTTGGAACGATGTTTTTACAATTATTTCATCCAGTTGTATACAGTCAGTGTCAGTTGGTAGAGGATAGTGGTGTCTGTTGCGTGGCTCAAACGAAATAAAAAATAGCACATGTTTATGCGGATCGGTTTCCCAATCGAGTGCAACCAACCTCTCGTGCCTTTGTTAATGTAGTACAACGGGTTGGTGAATCATTTGACTTAAGACCTCACATATGGACGGCATGCCGGTGCTCCAAAACCTCACGATCAAATACAGGTCCGCACTGAAATACTTGTCGGGAGGATACTTTATAAAACAAGGTAAAAATTTTTTTTTAATTTTTTTTTATTTTTACACACATATTTTGGTTTATCTTCCTTCTACAATCATTAATGACTCAACTTCAAAGTCACCCTGTATATATATATATATTTATATTATTATATAGAAGGAAGATAAACCAAAATATGTGTGTAAAAATAAAAAAAAAATAAAAAATTTTTTTACCTTGTTTTATAAAGTATCCTCCCGACAAGTATTTCAGTGCGGACCTGTATTTGATCGTGAGGCCTTGGAGCACCGGCATGCCCTCCCCTGTGAGGTCTTAAGTCACCTGATTCACAAGCCCTTTGTACTACATTAACAAAGGCACGAGGGTTTGGTTGCACTCGATTGGGAAACCGATCCGCATAAACATGTGCCATTTTTTATTTCGTTTGATCCACGCAGCAAACACCACTATTCACTCACGCGTTACCGACTGTATGTATAACTGAACTGAATAAAATAATTGTAAAAACATCGTTCCAAATTCTTTCGCTTTTTTGTTTCCGATGCGATGAACCGATAAGGCGGATTATATCCGTTGTTGCCAAACACGAGCACATAATATTATTATTGAGACAGGGCGGTACTCAAACTTCTAAAGGGCTATAACTTTGTTACTTTAATTTTACCAGAAAAATGTTAAAGGAAAAAACATTTCTTTTGATCAGATCTACTCACTGTTAAAATAAATGACTCAACTTCGAAGTATATATATATATATATCATCGGTTGTATAATCAACAAGAAGTGAAAAAATAGGATTTGCAGATGACACCACCACCATCCATAAGCTAGAACTTGGACAACATTAAAACAAGAAGTTGAAAAATAAATTATTATTATTATAACATAAACTCACCTCTGCACTTATATTTTTAGTAGGAACAGAAGGATTGATTCTTTCAGTATCTTCTCCCAAGTTATACGCCAGCAATCCTCTGATTAAACGGTACTGACTTAAATCCAAAGTACCATCCAACGTTGACAGTTGTCCGTATATGCTCATATCCGGCACGATGTGGTACAAATGCCTGTACAGATTCTGTTCCACTTGCAATTTCAACTGAAACTTCTTCGTCAGCAACGACGGTCCCTTCTTCGTGACCAAACTACTTCCAAGTTTGAAGCAGTTCTTGTTCAACGATCTTTTGGAAGGACTCAGTTCGCTTTCTTTCATGCCGGCGTACAGGTCCATGTGTTCCAGCTTGAGGAACATCACGTTCAACAGGCACTTTTTGTTGTTGTTGTCGGTTTGGACGCTGATGGTACCAGGATCTCCGGAGTATTTGAAGTCGTTGGTTACCAGAAGTTGTCCCAAGTCTACCACAAGAACATCGGAGGATTTTGAACTGACTGGAAGGAGGATTATGGGGGATTTGGCTTCTAGGATGAGAGATAGCCTTGATGGCTCGTCCCTGATCTGAAAGAAGATGTTGTTCCTTTAAGATTTATCGAAACCGATATACAGCAATTTTTCCAAACTATACCTTTTTGTTTATTTGTTTACAATTATATTCTTTTAAAAAACTACAACAGTTACATAACATTCAAATATACAGAAAAACAAAATGTGCATCTCTAAGAATTTTCACTGTTCATGGAACGTTCCTTTAATTTTTTTAAACATGTTTCGGAATATGTGGCTATGAGAAGCCCTATACAATTATTATTTTTTTTCAATTTTTAAAATAATGTATTCATAGTAATCCTCAAACTTTAGTTTACTATCAATATATTTAATTGATTCAACTTTTTCAATTATTTCATCATGTATCCTAACTGTGATCGTATTTTCATTTAAGTATTCCTCTATTAGCATACATTTTTTTTAGAAGCATTCAATTTTAGTTTATTTACATTTAACCAGTTTATGCTTTTGTCAGAATTTAGCATCTTTAAAGCAGTGTCTATATTTTCATCTCATATGTATATTAATGTGTTATCTGCAAATATCTGAATTTTACAATAATGTAAAATATCAGAAATGTCAATATATAAAATAAATAGTAGTAGACCTAGTTTACTACCTTGTGGTACAACAACAGAAATATTTTTTGAGCTTGACAATGTAGATCCAGTTTTGATTTTATGACTTCTATCAATTAAGCAGTTTTATAGAATTTTGAATACAGATTCTTTAAATCCAGAGTGATGCAATTTTGTATTATTTTTGTATATTTTTTTGAAGCCCGTGGAGTGAAAGGAAGGCAAACATTTTGCAAAAATATTTTCTTGTTTCATCTGTAACAATTGCATGAGAATCGTTGCTCCTAAAATTTTTCGGCGAAAAAGCTTGAAAACTGGAAGCTTAAAGCTTCAAAATGCTTTTTTCAAAGTCTAGATAAGACTATTTTTCATCGAAATACAGCCTCTCAAAAATCACCGAAAAATTTGGATTATTTTCTTGCTTCCTTAATTTTTTTTGAGCAGTGCATATTTTCATGAGTATTTCTGAAATGTTGACAAAGTGTTCATACTTAGTACTATGGCTACTAACCGATTGTCCACTAGTCGCAGCCTGAATCCCCCGCATAACCATTTGTCTTCGTTCAGTAAACTTATTGAAAAATGCGTATATTTCCGCTATGAATCTTCTAGTGTGGACATAAGTGACCGATGCCATGTTCAGGGTCAACTGGGCGTCGTAGTTTTTTTCTACATCCGGAATATGTCTGAAAAATATAAATTAAAACAAAAATTGATGCTAGTCGGAAAAAATACGAAAACTAATATTTTCGAGGGTCAAGGTCATAAGAACAAATACGATTTTTTTGTATTCATTTATCAACGATCTCTTTTCTTGTACGAACAGTCCGATACACAGCTTTGCTGGTGACAGCACTCTACATGCAGGACTTCAGAGCGACAAGCCGGTGAGATGAAAAAAGAACACTAGCAGCTGACCTGCTGCATTTTTTAGGTCGATATCTCCTTATATTAAATTACAAACATTTTTCTGGCAACTCAAGACATTTTTTAAGAACCTTACCTCATATACTTGAACTGCAACACCTGTTCTCCAGATGTAACGAACCTTTCTCGATACAACTGACCGTGTAACGTTAGATCCTGTAAGCTCATAGATCCTAGTTTCCCGTCGACTTCTTTCAGCAAGCCAGCTGTTCGAACTTCGACTTCTACGTTGGAAATATTGGCTTTGGCGATATCTCTATCAGGCGTCACTAGGGTCACTGTTAGGGACTTGACGGTGATGTTGGTCACTTGTTTGGTACTGGAGACGACCTATCATATACAAAAAAATTTCTTGAAATAAGTTCATACCAGATGTGGTAAAAAGTAATGAGATTGATTTTTTTTCAGACATCAATATTATCCCATTGGGCAGCAACACACTGATGCAGATGTTGTTTCCAGTTTTGGTAGCAGCACTGGAAGTCCTCCACCTGTAGGCCTTCAGCACGTTCGTCACATTTTTTTAGATGTTTCCTAAAATCTACAAATGATGTCCTTTCAGGACATTTTTCAGTTTCGAAAAAAAGAAAAAGTCACAGGGACTGAGATAAGGCTTATTAGACCCTAGTTTTTTCCACCACTTTTCAGCGGTGAAACTTATTTAGATTTCTTTCGATACAATCTGCCACAATTATTAGATGTTCCTCTAAATGTGAGACAGAAAATGTGGTTCCTAGATGATGAAACTCCACCACATTTTAGTCGAGAAGTTCATGAACATCTAAATGAGTTTCCGAATTCATGGATAGGGCGCAATGGACCCATTTCTTGGCCTGCTCGCTCCCCGGATTGAACGCCTTGCAATTGTTTCCCGTGGGGCCACAATTATTAGATGTTTCTCTAAATGTGAGACAGAAGATGTGGTTCCTACATGATGAAACTCCACCACATTTTAGTCGAGAAGTTCATGAACATCTAAATGAGTTTCCGAATAGATGGATAGGGCGCAATGGACCCATTTCTTGGCCTGCTCGCTCCCCGGATTTAACGCCTTGCAATTGTTTCCCGTGGGGCCACAATTATTAGATGTTTCTCTAAATGTGAGACAGAAAATGTGGTTCCTACATGATGAAACTCCACCACATTTTAGTCGAGAAGTTCATGAACATCTAAATGAGTTTCCGAATTCATGGATAGGGCGTAATGAACCCATTTCTTGGGCTGCTCGCTCACCGGATTGAACGCCTTGCAATTTTTTCCTATGGGGCCACAATTATTAGATGTTTCTCTAAATGTGAGACAGAAAATCTAGTTCCTACATGATGAAACTCCACCTCATTTTAGTCGAGAAGTTCATGAACATCTAAATGAGTTTCCGAATAGATGGATAGGGCGCAATGGGCCCATTTCTTGGCCTGCTCGCTCCCCGGATTTAACGCCTTGCAATTTTTTCCTGTGGGGTTATTTGAAAGAGTTGATGTATCATGATAGAGCAGTAAATGCTCTGGAAGAAGTTCAACAGCGCACTGAAAATGCTTGTGATTTAATTCATGGACACCAGGTGATTCTCCAATCCTAAGAAAAATCTAATCGCACTACGTTGCGCCTAATGCCGCTGTTTCACTTTGCGTGACCCAAAACACAACTTCACTAATAGCAGTCCCAAAAATCACATGGTTACGAAACAGTGTTGAAACGCTGTGTCTTATGGAGGTCAACAATCTCAACACGTTTCTGCCATACTTCTCGTACGATACGGAAACCAATGAAATACATAGAACATACAGGATTTGTTAAAGCAAGATCATGTTTGTATTTTCAATTTACCTGTTGCGATCCTCCCGTTGACGTACTCAAATTCCTTCCAGGGTTCGCCTCCGGTTCCGAAGATATATTGAAAAAATCCAAAACCACCACCCACGATTTTACGCTTATCACCAGATCTAAACAATTAAAATCTATCGAGGTAGATTTCTGTATGCCCTTGTACTGTTCTTCGAAGTTTGGCGCTGAAGGGTCGACGAGCAAGGTACTGATGATGACCAAATTCTTTTCCGGTCTGGCCCTCCGTCTGTTCCTTCGGGAAGGACTAGGTGGAGGTGTGCAAGGATATTCTTCGGTTCTGTGCATAGAAGTGGTCATGGAATCCATACCTGAAGTGATAAAATAAGATACTCTAAGTAGTTACAGCCCGAAATGCCGGTTGAAGTGCCAAAAATAAGTATTAATTCCATTTCATTGATAGTGATTTAAAACTTGTATCAGAATGTTTTGTTTGTTGTAGACGTATTTAGCATTAATGCTACAATATCAATGTTAAACAGTATATAGGATAATATTTTATGTCTTTCACAAAATTTCACTACTATGAATACTGGTTTTCCTTGAAATATTTTTTCAATATCCCTTTAAACATTTTCAAATTGGTGGAGGAGTGGCCCGGTGGTTCCCTTTCTCACAAATGTATCAATCAAAGGAGATCATATTGAAATACCTGAACAATTGTAATATAGTGGATACCAAATAAAATCCGATGCACGTCATAGGTGATGTCATTCATAAAAATCATGGTTACCAACAGTTGACTACATTCAATGTGACATTTCTACTTGAAGTTTAAATTTCCCCGTCTCGATTCGGTTGGTAGTGCCGTGTAGAGAAATGTGAGGTTGCCACTTCTCATTTGTTGACATCAGTTGCCATTGTCCTTTTGTCGTAGACTGTCTACTATTAGTTCTTTATTGTTTAGTTTGCGAGTTTTGCGCTATTTGAGCTTTGAATCGTTGCCTTGCCAATTAAAAATTGTTCTTTTCAGAACAACAGTTACTGTGAAGTGGTGTAAAGTATCCAAAATGCCAAAACAACTTAACAATCGGTATAAAGAGCTCATATCATTGAATATCTACCGAAATCAGCTGTTTTTATTCAGAAAGGAATTTAATTTTACAACAAGTTTATTTATTTTTAATATAATGGTATTATAGTAAATGGTAGGTATATATAAACAATTTATTTTATTAAATTTATTTGCTTAAAAGAAAATGTGCAAATTCTGGCAACAGCGCACAGCTCCAGATCGATGACGTGCATCGGGTTTTATTTGGTATCCACTATATAAAGTTATTATTCCAATTTTATACGTATTTTCCGGTAAAACCTATGGTGCTCATTGTTAATTTCAATAAAATCTTCTAAATGGTAAAGGATGATTTTTTAACTGGAATATGGATATAAAAACCAAGTGGGTTATTAAATTTTTGATAATTAAATTAAAAATTAAATTAAACCTGAGAAACTCGATGTCACAATTACAAATATGACGATGCACCCTATATGGTTTGAATTTATTATTATTGTTATATATTTCTTCCAATTGTTTATGTAGCTAATTGTGCTAAATAAATATTTCTACTACTATTGCTACAAAGGATCGTCAGTGAATTACTAAGGTTCCGTATTTCACATGTACGAGCGAGATAGAGAAACGCGTATGTTAGAGCGAGAATGAAACGTGCACAAAGATTAAATACTTGACCTCAATGATTCTCTGCCGATCTTGTATACGAGGATCATTTTTAATGTAAGAGCCGATACTTGAAAATTATTTTCTACTTTTTGGTTCGATTTGATATTAAAGCGTGTTTTTAATTTTTTTCAAGTTATAACTTATTTTCTGGATTTATAGTCTCAAAAAAATTTACTTATAATCAAAAGCACGGCTTTTGGTATATTTTTTAAATTTTAAAAATTACATTTTTTCAAAATTTTCATTTTTTTCTAAATTTACAAATATCCGGATGATTTTCCGAATTTTATAATTTTCCAAATTTCCAAATTTGATTCTCTACCGATCTTGTATACGAGGGTCATTTTTAATGTGAGAGTTGATACTTGAAAATTATTTTCTACTTTTTAGTTCGATTTGCTATTAAAGCGTGTTTTTAATTTTTTTCTGAATATTTAGTCTCAAAAAATGTACATATAATCAAAAACACGATTT
Source organism: Acanthoscelides obtectus (assembly GCA_963669975.1). Taxonomy (NCBI): domain Eukaryota; kingdom Metazoa; phylum Arthropoda; class Insecta; order Coleoptera; family Chrysomelidae; genus Acanthoscelides; species Acanthoscelides obtectus. The sequence goes on along the minus strand of CAVLJG010000001.1, from coordinate 122,235,269 downwards.
TTGATAATTTTTTTTAAATTTTGAAAATTGCACTTTCTCAAAATTCTCATTTTTTCTAAATTTTCAAATATCCAAATGATTTTTTGAATTTTATCATTTTCAAAATTTTCAAATCTGATTCTCTGCCGATCTTGTATACGAGGATCATTTTTAATGTAAGAGCCGATACTTAAAAATTATTTTTTACTTTTTGGTTCGATTTGTTATTAAAGCGTGTTTTTAATTTTTTTCAAGTTATAATTTATTTTCTGGATTTATAGTCTCAAAAAAATTTACTTATAATCAAAAGCACGGTTTTTGGTATATTTTTTAAATTTGAAAAATTACATTTTTTCAAAATTTTAATTTTTTTCTAAATTTCCAAATATCCAGATGATTGTCCGAATTTAATAATTATCTAAATTTCCAAATCTGATTATCTACCGATCTTGTATACGAGGGTCATTTTTAATGTGAGAGTTGATACTTGAAAATTATTTTCTATTTTTTAGTTCGATTTGCTATTAAAGCGTGTTTTTAAATTTTTTTCAAGTTATAATTTTTTTCTGAATTTTTAGTCTCAAAAAATGTACATATAATCAAAAACACGATTTTTGATATATTTTTTAAATTTCGAAAATTGCACTTTCTCAAAATTCTCATTTTTTCTAAATTTTCAAATATCCAAATGATTTTTTGAATTTCATCATTTTCAAAATTTTCAAATCTGATTCTCTGCCGATCTTGTATACGAGGATCATTTTTAATGTAAGAGCCGATACTTAAAAATTATTTTTTACTTTTTGGTTCGATTTGTTATTAAAGCGTGTTTTTAATTTTTTTCAAGTTATAATTTATTTTCTGGATTTATAGTCTCAAAAAAATTTACTTATAATCAAAAGCACGGTTTTTGGTATATTTTTTAAATTTGAAAAATTACATTTTTTCAAAATTTTCATTTTTTTCTAAATTTTCAAATATCCAGATGATTGTCCGAATTTAATAATTATCTAAATTTCCAAATCTGATTATCTACCGATCTTGTATACGAGGGTCATTTTTAATGTGAGAGTTGATACTTGAAAATTATTTTCTATTTTTTAGTTCGATTTGCTATTAAATCGTGTTTTTTAATTTTTTTCAAGTTATAATTTTTTTCTGAATTTTTAGTCTCAAAAAATGTACATATAATCAAAAACACGATTTTTGATATATTTTTTAAATTTCGAAAATTGCATTTTCTCAAAATTCTCATTTTTTCTAAATTTTCAAATATCCAAATGATTTTTTGAATTTTATCATTATCAAAATTTTCAAATCAGATTCTCTGCCGATCTTGTATACGAGGATCATTTTTAATGTAAGTGGCGATACTTAAAAATTATTTTCTACGTTTTAGTTCGATTTGCTATTAAAGGGTGTTTTTATTTTTTTTTCAAGTTATAATTTATTTTGTGAATTTCTAGTCTCAAAAATGTATTTATAATCAAAAGCACGATTTTTTGTATATTTTTTAAATTTTGAAAATCACACTTTTTCAAAATTTTCATTTTTTCTAAATTTCCAAATATCCAGATGATTTTCCGAATTTTAAAATTTTCCAAATTTCCAAATCTGATTCTCTACCGATCTTGTATACGAGGGTCATTTTTAATGTGAGAGTTGATACTTGAAATTTGTTTTCTACTTTTTAGTTCGATTTGCTATTAAAGCGTGTTTTAACTAAGTTGAAAAACGCTAATCTTAGCGACACTTCGCCTTTTTTGTACTTTTACTTAAGTACGAAATAAAGCCCATTTATTATTATTATTATTATAACTAAAATGAATTTATAGTGTCAAAAAATATACCTATAATCATGAGCTTCGATTTTTGGTATGTTTTTAAATTTCGAAAATAGCAAATTTTTAATTAAAATTTAAAAATTTCTCATATTTTCAAATGATTTTACAAATTTTCTAATTATTTTCCAAATTTTTAAATCCAATTTTTTCCAAATTTAAAAACTCATATTTTTAATTTTCAAATTCGATTTTTTTTACATTTTTTCCATGATTATTGTATTGTCATCGGCCCTTGAGACTGCAACTTGTCAAGGTAATCAGACTTTTTGAAATTGGTGAAAATTAGGTAGAAATATAGATACAGGTTAAGCTAATAATAAAAAAAATATTTGTTAAAAATGATTAAATGTTCGTATTTTAACTTCTGATACAATTCATGTTTCTCCGACTCCATTAAATAACAGTTCTTACTTAAAAAATGACCCTCGTACATTAATCAATGATCAAGCAACCGTACCGAACACCTTGGCAGTCTCCAGATGATCCGGCAAGGAACCGTGAGAAGAGCTGGTTCTGTATCTGTGATATGTGACGTCAGGGCATGACCTTGAAATGCATGCAGCGTTCGGTACTTGGTCATCACCAGACGAGGACAGTACCATCGCTCTTTGTTTGCTGCCTTCCGGCTGCAACAGGTCCTCCATGAAAATTGACCGCAACGAAATTTGGATGTTTGTATCGTATCTAAAACGAAACAAAACGTTAAACGAGTTCTTCAAACTTCAAAAAATGATTCATATGGATTACCTATGACACTTTTCGTAGTTGAAAGCGAAATCTCTGAACGACAGATCGACTAATCCTTGCTCTCCGATTGGCGTTTCGCCCCGTAGTTCCACAGTAAAGACAGGCACATCAAAGTTGACTTTGATCGCTACAGCGGGTTGCGTTTGTTTTTTAGCCTTTCCGAGATTTGATACAGGAAACAGCTTCGCTCTGACGTGAGGATCCATATTCAACGTCGTTACACCTGTCAAAAAAATATCATACAAAAAATTCGACTTATAACTGTGCAGCACATATTGTTTGAAGACGGTGAACCAAAATATGTTCATTACAAGTATATCATAATCAATGAGTCAATTCAGGACTGCCTTCAGCATTTTATCAGCGGTATACGCTTCCATGATAGCAAATATGTTTTATATGTAAGTAATGAATATAACTCAATATGCCATTTAAACATACAAGGAGTCCTGAATAATATAGATGAAGTTCAACAGTTTTTAAGATGGAGAAAACCACTTGTATTATGTCTTACCGAAACACATGCTACAGAAGACATCACTGATGGTGAATTACAAATTACTAATTATAAAACCTACAGATGCAACTCTACTATGCATACTGGTATGCACATATACAGTTCAAATTATTTGGGAAACGTTATGATCTTTGTACTTTTTACCGTTCACCAAACAGTGATGCGGATACATTTTTAACGTTTTTTGAAGAAAAATGCGAAGAAATGTGGAATTTTAGAAACAATATAATACTTTTAGGTAATTTTAATTTAAATTATTATGGTAAAAGGATGAACACAAGAAAATTGAAAGAAACCATAAACAACTATGGGTTCAAGCAAAAAATTGAAGAGAGTACCAGAATAACATCATTATCAGAGACTTTGTTAGATCTTGTTATTGTAAATTTCGAATGTGCAGGGATTAAAGCTGTACATACACCTAAAGTTAGCGATCACAGTTGGACAATGCTGCCCTTGGTAGCGCATTTTTCTGATACAAAAATTAAGAAAATCGTAAATACTATTAAGTACGAAAAACTTGAACGAGAACTTGCTGGCTGCTATTGGAATTTTGGTGAGAATATGGAAAAAATATATGACAACATAATAAGAAATATAAAAACTTGTTTAGATCTTGCAACTGATAAAAAAGTGATTTGCTCGACAAAAAATACACCCTGGTATAACAAGAATATTAAGGCAGCTCAAAATTTGAGAGACAAACAATACAATAAATGTATATTCACAAAATCAAATGATGATTGGGAGGTATATAAAACTCTTAGGAATAAATGTGTGTATGTAATTAGAGAAGAAAAAAGGAAATTCTACGATAAACAAATCGATAATAACAAGTGCGACAGTGTAAAGATGTGGAAGACTTTAAAAAGACTGATCAATTCGAAGCCGCATGATTGTGTAAATCAAGTTCAATTCGAAAACGGTACCGAAACAAATTCTTTGCTGATTGCAAACAAACTAAATGAATATTTTGTGCAAAGTATTGTTGATATTGTGGGTACTGCCAATGCCTGACTATATGAAAATCAGTTTCCAGGGGGAAATGTTGCATACACTTTCAAAATTTCACAGCGTATCATTGAATTATCTACAAAAAAGTAAACAGTTTAAATATCAAATAACAACTGTGCCGAAATCAGTACTAAAAACGTGCTGAAAAACTGTTTCGAAATTTTGGGATATCCTGTATTAAATTGGATCAATTGTTCACTGAGAAGCAGTTCTTTTCCTGAAAATTTGAAATGCTCTACAATAACACCAGTTCCCAAAATAAAAAATTTTAAAAGATGCAGCGATATGAGACCAGTAAATGTATTACCAGACATTGAAAAATTATTAGAATCCATAGCGCATGACCAATTAATGCAGTTTATAGAAGAAAACAAAATTTTAGTGGAGGCGGAAGCAGGCTTTCGAAAAAAATATTCCACAGAAACAGCTTTCCAGTTGGTAACTGAGAATTGGAGAAGAGCCATAGACTCAGAAGAAGTTGTCATAGCAGTATTTTTGGATTTGAAGAGGGCATTTGAAACGATTGATAGAGATATTTTGTTAGGTAAATTGAAGGCATATGGTATAACAGGAAGTGTTTTAGATTGATTTAGAAATTATTTGTCTAAAAGGATGCAAGTTACAAAAGTTAATGACACTATTTCATCAAAAATTGAAAATACGTTGGGTGTTCCACAGGGCAGTATCCTGGGACCACTTCTTTTTATTTTATACATAAATGATTTACCTGCCATAGTCAAAAAATGCAAAATTCAGATTTTCGCCGATGACACTATGATTTATATAAGAACTAAAAATATTCAGTCTGGTATCTCTTATATAAATGAAGACTTGAAGCTTGTCTCAAAATGGTTAGCATCTAACAGACTAAAATTAAATGCAAGTAAAACGAAAGCCTTGTTAATCGAAAAAAAAAAACAATGTACAAATGTTCAACTGAATATTGATGGTGAATATATTGAATTCGTAGAAAATTTTAAATACCTGGGGGTTTTTGTTGACTCTCGATTAATTTTTTTTTATTTATATTTCATTATGGAAAAAATATAAATAAGATTAGTAGTAAAGTCGGATATTTATCGAGAGTTTCTGGATGTCTGAGTTCATATAGCAGAAAAATTATCTATAATACCATCATTCTTCCAAATTTCTTGTACTGTTCGATTATTCTATATTTAGCAAATAATTCCATTTTTGAAAGACTGCAAATTTTACAAAATAAGTGCATGAGAATAATACTAAATAAAGATAAATATACTCCAATTAGGCAAATGCTTAGCAAATTAAAATGGCTCAATGTAAAATTTTTTATCAAATATCTTGTAATGATATTCATTTATAAAGTAAAAAATAATATATTTCCATCAAGTCTAACTAATTTAACATCATCAAATGTCGACCATCATTTAGATAATACCAGAAATAAAGATGACTTCCATTTAATGACCAAAAAGTATAACATATGCTACAAATCTGTATTCCATCAAGGGTTGATTGAATATAATAAATTATACTCAGAGATAAAAGACCAGAAAACTTTGACAAAATTTAAAGTAAAATTGAGAAATCACTTGTTAAATCTACAATTTTAGGTTGCCCAGCATTTACATCATACACCATATGGCTTGAATTTACTAGTTCTAAATTGTTTACAATTATTCTGTTTATGTAGCCAAATGTGCTAAATAAATCTTTCTACTACTACTACTAGTATATACAGCATTTTACTTTAACATTTGGACGCTGCTTTAGAACTGTTAAACCGCATATAACCTCAAATTCTCGAAGCCTTACCGGTATCCTCTTCGCAGATGTCAGACAGCGAGGCTTGAGGCCTCAGGTGCAATCTCGATATACCCTGAGTTTCACTCAGTTTTGGAGATGATGTTAACCAGTCTACCGTATCTAACAATTGGGCGTATTGGGAACGAGTTAATGAAATTTTCAAAGCAGTCACAATGCTTCCTGATACTTGGATATTCTCGCCGGGATTGAGGTAGCTACTTTGAGTTGTGTCATCGTCGTCTAACAGGAGGTTAGACTCGCTGCTGTACCTATAGGAAAAATAAGAAAATTAGCTATCGATGGTCTGGTGGGAATTTTTAAAATAGCGTTTTTGATATAGGACTTAGCTATCAAATTGAATTATCAGGATCGGTAATAAAACGTATCAGATACCACAAATTTCAGATTCAAGATTTTCACTCGTTTTGGTCTAAGTTAAAGTTGCATCTAAAAATTGGCGAGCTACTATACGGAAGTGACGGGGAGCCCCATCGTGCATAAACCCCTCTTACTTCCAACGGGACATTTTCTAATTCAGGTAAAAGAAATTCCAAAAAATGACGATTCTGTGACAAATCATACTGTCGGCGCCATCTGTTGGGCGAGCCTCCTACTCGCTAGAGCTTCATGGCCGATCTCTGCTTTTACGCGAATCACGACCGCACCAGCCACCTGGCGGCGAATCGCCATCTAGATCGACGCGAAGCAACCGCGACTATTCGGGAAGGCCGCTATGTGGCTCCCGATTCTTCTAGACTCAACGATGCGGACTATATAACTCGGCGGCCGGGAGATGGAAGGAGGTACTGAATACGGTAATGTAGCAGAGCGGAGAGAAAGTATAGTACAGTAAATGGTGACATAAGAATTAGTCAGACATAAATAGTGGTGCATATAAATATTTCATCAAGTTAAATAAATTAGTGCATTTCTTTTTGTGGAATCCAGTGTTTTAACCCACACCCAAAAGAACCCAGAAAAACGCTACCATTATTCTCCTCAACACCTTTTCTGTTACGTTGAATATATCACAATTATGGTATTCTTGAAGAATGTCTAACGTATCTTCAGCGTATAGCCTCACGTTATCGTCTTTGAAGTCTAATATTATACTTTCTTTTAAGGAAACGATGTCTTTACAAGCAGGTTCTTCTAACTTTGATTGGAGTTTGTCCACCATCAAATTTATCTTTGCCAAGATCCTTGCCACGTTCTTATTCCCAGTTTGAACTAAAGATTGAAATCAATTCAAAAACTGTTTATCATGTGCATCTAAAGATGGCGATATCAGCTCCATTATACCAAATAAAGGCACATAGCGATAGAGATAATTCACATCTTCGCTGAACATATTGAAGTAAGGTATATGCTCGGTAATCCAGTTCATACCGTAATACTTGACTAAAAGTGTAAGAATCGCAGGTGCAGATAAAAATAAAACAAAATCTTACAAACAGTAGTTATATTTATAAATTAAACATCATTTTACCCAACACACAGTATTGATTATTCTTTCAACTCAGTCTCTTCCGTGTCTTCCTTTTTGTCTTCTATGGTCAGCTTACCTAATTTTTCTGTACAGTGGTATGAACCTACAACTATATCTGATATCTTAGATTGGCTTGCTTCGTTGTTCACACTTTGTTGTTCTGCACCTTTTGCGCTTTCTCTCCTACTTTGTACGTTCAAACTATCGTCACTTCCCACAAAATCTTCTCTAGTGCTTTCATCTGTTTTGATTTGTATCTCCTCTTCAACCTCCTTAGATATCGCTTCCATCTTTTCTTCACTTAACGCCTTCAAGCAAGTCTTCACAAAATCTTGCTCGAGCTCTTTACGCAATGTATCAACTAATTCTCTAATTTTTGTAAGTATAAATATAGAACGTATCTGAATATTAACTATAGGATCTTTAAACAGATTGAGTACTTGGTTAAAAAATTGTGTTTATATAATTTGCAACAGCCTTTGATATATACTGTGACGAATCATACTGTCGGCGCCATCTGTTGGGCGAGCCTCCTACTCGCTAGAGCTTCATGGCCGATCTCTGCTTTTACGTGAATCACGACCGCACCAGCCACCTGGCGGCGGATCGCCATCTAGATCGACGTGAAGCAACCGCGACTATTCGGGAAGGCCGCTATGTGGCTCCCGATTCTTCTAGACTCAACGATGCGGACTATAAAACTCGGCGGCCGGGAGATGGAAGAGAGATTACGGAATAAGATGGAGTAGCAGCGCGAAGAGAAGTATAGTGCAGTCAATGGTGACATAAGAATTAGTCAGACATAAATAGTGCATATAAATATTTTATCAAGTTAAATAAATTAGTGCATTTCTTTTTGTGGAATCCAGTGTTTTAATCCACACCCAAAAGAACCCAGAAAAACGCTACAATACTCTTGACCATTTAATATCGGGGGTAAAGAATAAGGTCCAATGAGATAATCACTTACAACACCAATGCAAAAGTTCACGGAAAACTGTTGTTGTAACCGCATGGCGATTTTCTTCAGGCCAATTATGATTATTGTGAAAGTTCATACATAATTGAATTTAGGGAAAAACACACTTCATCGGTAAATAAAATACGGGATAGAAATCTTGGAAACGCTACCTTGGCAAAAGCCAAGTGCAATAAACGACTCGTTGGGGAAAATCGGAAGGTAATAACGCTTGATCACGCTGTATGTGGTAAGGATACAGCTTATATTCCCTTAAAATCTGCCATACAGTAAAGTTGTTCAACTGTTCTGCAATTTTGCGTATACGCTCTACTTCATACAATATGTGCGAACAAATTCCCAGGGACATGCAATAAAGTCCTTTTTATTTTTTATCTCGTAGAGAGTTATCAAAGAAACTTAGAAGACAAAAAAGGTTGTATCTTTAACTGCTTAATTCAAGAATAATTGAAAAAAGTCGGTGGCGTACAAATTGTATGTCAAAGATATTGGTTAGGGTATTTTCCTAGACGCCACTGGACTTAATAAATACAATCTAATTTGGGCTAAATTAGCCACTTACTGTTCTTAATAGCACTGCTAAATTTAAACAAAATCGACTGAAAGTTTATCAAGATATTTAGGAAAAATGGATTTTTAAAAAAAAGTTCGTTGAAAACGATGCATGTTCATATAAACTTATCTATCTTAAAATCACTCAAAGAATCATCTTTGGCCACGTACTTGTATGAGACCTGACTAAGCTTTTCATGTTCTCAGTACTGCAGTCAAAAAAACATAAAGTATTGTTACATACCGCGTCATATCCTTGCACACTTCCCTGTCTATCTTCAAATGCAACATAGTATCGTACAGGATCGGCTTCGCCAAACTGGAACAGCTATAAAGCACCTCGGGTTTACTTATGCTAGGCCCCGGAACTCTTCTTGTGCTCGTGTCCAAAGAATAGATATTCATGTCTTTCACCTCGATATCGTAATGTTCTATCCTGAAGTCTGAACAATCGTAATCGTAACCGTTTGTCTTGGAATCGTCGATATAGTAGTTGCTGACACTTATTTTACCTACAAAAAATAACCGGAGCTTTCTTTTATCTGATTTGTCATGGAAATGTGTCTAATCAAAATACGATAAATCTTACAATTAATCATGAAAAAATTGTGCCAATCGAATCATTTAAATATTTGGGCATATACGTAGACAGTAAATTAAAATTTGACTTATGAATATATTATTTCAAAAATATCCAAGAGTATAAATTACTTTTATAGAATTTCGCATCAATAGTTATTCCATTTATAAAGGTTCCAGTGATATACAGTGTATAAGAAAATGTCGGACCCATAAGTTTAATCACAGTTATAGCAAAAATAATACACAAAATAATGCAAATTAGAATAAATAGATTTTCTGAAAATCAACAAAATGATCAATTTGGATTTCAAAAACAAAAAATACCACCGATGCTATTATCACATTACTCCAACAGTTATATTCAAATTTAACGATAAACAAATTTTTTGACTTTGTAAATCATGATATACTAAAATAAAAAGAATGGTTGTACTGGAACTTCACTCAATTTTTAAATTCATAGTTTTTGCTGATGATACCACAATACTTTGACAAGTCATAGATTTAAATGAATTTAAGACAAACATTGACAGTGATATATAATCAATTAAAAAGTGGTGTGATTTTTCAATGTTAATAAGACATTATTTATGACATTTAAATGCTCCCTTGATTTTATAAATTTAAATCATGAATTTATACATAAAACAGACACCATCATATTTTCAGGACTGAATATACTCAGTGACAATACACCCAGAAAAAATAATTTCTTCAAATTGATTTTTTGGCAATGAGGACGTCTTATATCAAGAATGAAACGATAACAATCTCATGAAAGAATAAGAAAACAATTAATAATGTGTTGGGCGACCCCGCAGCTGAATACACTTCTGTATATGTCTAGGCATCGACAGAAAGAGATGATCGATGTCTGGTTTCCAATTCCAAGCTGTCAAACGCTTTAGAGAAATTGGTGTATATTACATTCGTTTGAAATTGTCTATCCGTAGATTCACAAACATACTGAGTGAGGTGTAACAAGCTAGTAGTTGTGTGTTTATCCATGTCTTACCCAGATGAGCCACAAAAACTTCAGGACTGTTGCTCTTCCGCGGCAGCACCACAACCGGACTGTCCAGTTCTATGTTCAACATCAGATCTATGATGAAATCGTCGTCATCTGCGGGGCTGTACGGGGTCTGAGGTACGGTGTCCCTGGCGGAAGCGTACCCGGAAGCGTCCGCAGAACTAGATCGTCGTCTTCTGCGACTCGGCGAGGCAGATTCCGTGAAGGACAGCGCGCTGCCATAGAGGGAGCTCGGCAATCGTTTGTTCATGCTCAGCGATTGAGCTAGCGCTTCTGCTCTTGCGTGAACCTGAAACACAATGGGTGGTTCCAAGGATTCTTTAATCGATCTTCTGCCAATTATAATCAAAGTCAAGGATTTTTTACAACGAAGCAGGCAGAAGCCAGGGCACCGCGGCTGCTATGAGGATCCCAAAGAAATTTTGTTAATCCGATTTTTGAACGGTCTAAGGTAAGTACGGGGGTGGTCTGAATAGTTTCAGACCTCAACGTGAAGATGGCAGCACTTGTAAATAAAAGCTAGTGAATTTCGTTGTTCATATGTTGATAATTAGTCATCAAAGTTTCAGCCATCTTGGAGGCGCAGTTGTAATGTAAGTCGTTTGAGTGAGTTGATGTGAGTGTTTTTGTGAAAATGTCGAGCTGTCATTAAATATTTATTTTTGAAAGGCAATACGCCTATGCAAATCAAAGATGAGTTGGACTATGTGTATGGGAACTCTGAACCATCATTTACCACAGTCAAATTTGGGGCAATTAAATTTATACGCGTAGCCGTAAGAGCTTTGGAGACGATGGACGTTCGGGACGTCCAAAAACTGCAACTACCGACGAAAACATCGCCAAAGTTCAGTAAATGGTGCTAGACGACCGCCGAATTAAAGTGAGAGAGATAGCAGAGGTTATGAACATGACAAAAGAACGTGTTTGTCACATATTAAATCAAAATTTAGGCATGAGAAAGCTGTCCGCGCGTGAGCTGCCGCGTCTGCTCACGTTAGACCAAGAACCTATCCGAATGAACATTTCCAACGCTCTGTTGGAGCAGTTTAGGCGCAATAAATCAGAGTTTTGGCGCCGATTAGACTTTTCAGACCACCCTCGTAGAATAAGCACTCATTGAGTACTATGCAACACCTGAGCTGTATGTCGGATTTTAAGGAATAATGCTGTATTTTTCACAAAATTGCAAAAAATACAAAATATGTAACGGGTGATTTTTTAAGAGGTATAGGATTTGATTTACAAAAAAACACAAAAAAAATGAAAAAACGATTAAATCTTTATTTGAGTCGATAAAACGGTCGATATAATTTAATGTTTAAAGATTATTTCATGTAAATGTTGGCCGCGGCTCCGCTTTAGATGGCCCATGCGCAAGGTCCAATTTTGGCACACTCTCTCCAACATATCGGCCGGTATCTCACGAATAAATGCTTCAATATTGGCTTCCAGTGCGTCAATCGTTGCTGGTTTATCCCTGTGGACATTAGCCTTAACATGGCCCCACAAGAAATAGTCCAACGGCGTTAAATCACACGATCTAGGCGGCCAATTGACGGGCCCCAAACGTGAGATAAACTGTTCACCGAACTCGCCTCTCAATAGGGCAATTGTTTCGTGTGCGGTGTGGCATGTGGCACCGTTTTGTTGAAACCACATGTCAGTCAAGTCCAGCTCTTCCATTTTGGGCAAAAAAAAGTTTGTTATCATCGCACGGTAGCGCTCGACATTCACAGTTACGTTCCGGCCATTGTCGTCTTTGAAGAAGTACGGCCCGATGATGCCACCGGCCCATAATCCACACCAAAACAGTGATTTTTGTCGCGATGCATTGGTAGCTCTTGCAATGCTTCTGGCTGGTCTTCACTCCAGATGCGGCAATTTTGCTTGTTAACGTACCCATTCAACCAGAAATGAGCTTCGTCGCTGAACACAATTTTTCGATAAAAATGTGGATCTTCCTCCAACTTTGCCAGCGCCTATTCACCAAATTGGAAACGTTGTGGGAGGTCGTGTGGCTTCAGTTCTTGCACCAGCTGAAGCTTATAAGGTTTTACACCCAAATCCTGTCGCAAAATTTTCCACGTAATGGAGTAACAGAGGCCCAATTGCTGCGAACGGCGGCGAATCGACATTTCACGGTCATCACTAACACTGGCGGATACAGCCGCAATATTTTCTTCAGTCCTCACTCTCCGTCTGCGTGTTGGTGGTTTAATGTCGAATAATGTAAACTAGGTTCGAAATTTAGTCACAAGCTTCCGAATAGCTCGCTCAGTAAGCCGACCAAATTGCCCATAAATTGGAAGCAGTGCTCGATGCACTCTCTTAACCGAGCATGAATTTTGATAGTAAAATTCAATAATTTGCAAGCGTTGTTCGTTCGTAAGTCGATTCATGGTTAAATTATAGACCAAACTGAACAAGTCTGACAATGACACAAGACACGATTCACGCGTCATCTGTCAAAAACAGTGTTGCCAAAAAGATACAAGCAAAAAAATCACCCATTATATCATTTTTTTAATTTCTTCAAATATGTAGTTATATTCTTTGTGCGGGTTCATAGTATGTCCTGTAAATGGAATCAATTTCTGTTGGGCAATAAAGCATTATTATTATTAAATCCTGCTACTTACCAGGCCTAGCGCCATATCAGTCGCGGCGATCTTTATACTCCTGGCCAGATTGGAGAGGTACTGTTTGAACTCGGTGGCACACGACTGCAATTCTGCTATGAATACTGGCGAGTGCGTGTACCACAACGACGCCATTCTGATGATGATGTCAGCTTTATCTTTACCGCAAGGCGCCTCCAGGTTTCTACGGACCTTGAAACTGAATGCGGTTCGATCGTCTTGCTGTTGAGGTATCAAGTACATCGGGTGAGGCGTTTCTTGTAACGGATCTCGTCCAACGCTGATGATTCGCTGGTGCATGTAACCTTCTGGAGTCAGGTCCAACACCTGCAAATACTCATTTAGTTAACTCAAAATTACACTCTAACAAAACCTGAATCAAATTATGTTTTAAGTTCACTTCAAAATTACGAGGGATGTCTTTTAAGTTTTGCATATGGAACTAAAACAACACGGTAGGTAGTTTTAAATGACTTTATTGATTTCCGAAGTATTCTCCACGAAGATTAATATACATCTGCATGCGCTAGAACCAATTTTCGAAGCACTTATTCCACTCGTATGCTGGCAGATCCAAAATGGCATTTATGAATGCGTCAACTGCTTTTTCTGGCGACTGGAACCTTTGACCACGCAGTCTGTTTTTAATTTTCGGGAATGTAAAGAAATCGTTAGGACTTAGATCGGGACTACATGGAGGATGGTCCAATAGTTCCACGTTTTCTTCCGCCAAATACTGCCTTGTTTTTTGGGCTGTGTGCGAGCTTGCATTGTCTTGGTGGAGGATGATTCTTCTTTCGGGGTTGATTTTTCGAAGCTCGGTGATGACTTTTGGCAAACAAATGGTGGTATACCAATCCGTAATAACAGTTCTTTGCTCATTGAGAGGAATGGTTGCAATATGACCCGCTTTTGACATAAATGTCGCGACCATCTTTTTCGAAACACTTCGAGAACGGATGACTTTTGTTGGCTTTTCTTCACCCAAACAGCCGACTGTCGTTTATTTTCTGGTTCATAACAGTAAATCCACGATTCATCACCACTAACAATGCTGTACACATTTTTTGAGTTTCCGGAATTGAAACCAACAAGTGTTTTTTTGACACCAATTAACCCTGACTGCTTTCTGATCTTCAGTCAACAGGTGGGGTATCCAACGATGTAATTTTTTTTGAATTGAGGTCTTTGAGATCTTCAATGACGCTTCAATCTCGCGATATGTCATATATATATCTTCAATGATGAGTTTGCGCACAGCATCGACTTTTTCCTGGGTGACTGCCGTTTTTGGTGCACCCACCCTGGGATCGTCACTAAGACTCACCCGACCACGTTTGAATTCTCGATACCAACGGGAAATTGTCGACTGATGTGGCGCTTCGTTGCCGAAAACAGACAGTAACTCAGCAAGGCATTTTTGTTGCGTTAATTGTGTCTGAAAGTTGTAATAAATTATGGCGCGAAAATGTTCTCGGTTGAGTTCCATTTTTCTAATGACTTGGTGACACTTAAAAATTCACTGTATTGAGAACACAGTAATTAACAGTAAGTTTTCTCTTAAACTAATACACTTCTGTTTTTCTTTGCTCTTATCCTTTTTTCTTATCTTTCCCTTTCTCTTTTTCCTTAACACTGTCTGGTTTCTGGGCAACCAGGACTGACAGATTCGACTAACGTACATCAGACAGCGACTAATGGGCAAAGGTTTTACGGCAGACCGGCCAAAATGGCGTCAAGTAGATTGACTCTATAATTCCTACGCCCTCGCTGGAGGTTTCTAAGAAAAAGAATGAGTCAAATCGCTTCAAAAGGCAAAATTGAATCGTGATTACATAGGTTCACTTAGGTGCGATGAATCTTCGATATCAAACTATACAGGGTGTAAACGGTATGGTAGTCATTATTGAAATGGGGAAAAGGGGGGTCAAACCAAGTCAAAAAGTTCATATGACCCAGGGTCCAAAATTTAATAGATTTTTGTCTAAATGGCTTTATAGTTTACAACTTTTAGTGCTTTATATCTACCGCAATCACCACAATCTTACTAATTTTTATAATCTAATCTAAAACTTTTTTAAATTGGGTAACTAACAAATAAATGGCATTAAGTTTTTCTAAGTTAAGTCAAAATTTCTAGTAAGTTTCATTAAATTAGATATTTAAAACACACATGACAACAGCGCGTCAGTCTTTCATCACTCTTATCGAACCGGCAATCGAAAACGGTAACAGTGGTTAGTTATCGTTTTGCGTCGGGCGTGTTGTTTTGTTTTTGTTCGCGTACGTCGTCGTGTTTATTTACAATGTTCTCGAATCAAGAGATCGCCGATATGCTGTTAGTTTACGGTGAAGCTCGTCGGAATTCAAATCTTGCAGCTCAAATTTAGCGCCACAGATTTCTCGAACGGGTACACCCAGACACAGGGACATTCGTGCAAGTGTACCAAAGACTTCGAGATACAGGAAGTGTTCAGCCCACTAATATTCGCACTCGTGAAAGACATGTTACTGTCGAGCAGGAGGAACAAATTTTAAATATCGTGAAAATCAATGCAGATATCAGCACTCGGGAATTAGGCCGCCGCGTAGGACTATCGCATACCATAGTCAATAGAATCCTACGGAAAAATTTGCTTTATCCCTACCATGTACAACGAGTGCAGGCCTTGTTACCAGAAGACTATCCTCGCAGACAACATTCTGTCAGTGGTTTTTGCTCAAGAACATTGAAAATCCGGATTTTTTTAAAAACATTCTAGCGACGGACGAATGTACTTTTACGCGAGACGGGATATTAAATTTCCATAATACTCACACGTGGGGCCAAGAAAATCCTCATACAATTCGTGAAGGTCATTTCCAACAACGTTTTAAAATAAATATTTTGGCGGGTATCCTTGACGATCAGGTAACACTGGTCAACACTGGTTTTGCCACACGAACTTTGACAGCTAATTTTGTTTTATCAGTCTACCCTCATTATTACATGACAGCTGTCATATGTCTATTAGCCTCATATTTGTTGTGATACGGTAATACTCATAACTAGTACTACGGCAGTAAATTAACAGAAACGCTTACAAGTAAATCCTTATAAAAATATTTGTTGTTGAATTTGAACACTTTTTTGTGATTTATTAACCCTGTGAATATGTCGAGGAAATGTAATAATGATCCTAACTCTTTTTGTTATGTCTGCGGAGAACTAACATTCAAAAAAACAACGACGAAATTTTACGAATCTTGTGTTGGAGTGTTATCACCAATGTTTTGGTTTTTCTGTCGCCCATCAAGCCAAATCCTGGGCCCCTCATGTCTGTTGCATAACGTGTGTGAAAAATTTAACTGACTGGAAGAAAGGTGCACGACCTATGCCGTTTGCTGTGCCCATGATATGGACTGAACAGCGGGATCACGTTTCAGATTGCTATTTTTGTCTCACAGACATAAAAGGTATAAAATACAAGAAAAAAACCACAGTTATTTACCCTAACTTATCTTCGACTATAAGACCAGTCTCTCATTGTAAAAAATTGCCAGAACTAATACCAGTTGCAACTACGTCTGTTGAGAACAATTCACAACCGTCCACTTCAGGTGAATGTGTTGACGAGGACCATGAGTTTGAGTTGAAAGGAATTGTAAACGAGCCACATTTGATAACTCAAGGAGACCTAAATGATTTGGTTCGGGATTTAAATTTGTCAAAAAAGCAGTCAGAACTATTAGGATCACGTCTAAAAGAATGGAATTTGCTACATCATAATACAAAAGTTAGCTATTTTCGAAACCGTGATCAACACTTCAGAACGTATTTTTATCAGGATGGAGATTTGGTGTTTTGCAGTAACATAAATGAGATTATGAAAATGTTGGACATAGATTTTGATCTCTCTCAGTGGCGTTTATTCATTGATTCTTCGAAAGCAAGTCTAAAAGCAGTGTTATTGCATAATGGAAATAAGCTTCCGTCTGTACCTCTAGCCCATGCTGCAAATATGAAAGAAACCTATGAAAATATGAAACTTTTACTTGAAAAAATAAATTACAGTACATATTCCTTCAAAATCTGCGGTGATCTTAAAGTTGTTGCACTATTACTTGGACTTCAGCTGGGTTATACAAAGTTTTGCTGCTTTTTATGTGAATCGGATAGCCGAGACAGAACTAATCACTATATAAAAAAAACATGGCCTACGCGTGCATCGTTAGTTCCTGGGCAAAAAACGTAAAGTATTTACCCCTTGTACAGCCAAATAATGTGCTTCTACCACCATTGCATATCAAATTAGGATTAATAAAAATTTTTGTGAAGGCAATGGATCGCAATGGGAGTGGATTTTTGTATCTAAAAGAAAAATTCCCTAAAATAAGTGATGCAAAGATAAAAGAGGGTATTTTTGTTGGCCCTCAAATTAGGGAGTTAATAAAAGGTTCAAGATTTGAAGAAAAATTAAGCGATTTAGAAACATCTGCATGGAAGGCTTTTAAAAATGTTGTTGCAAATTTTTTGGGTAACCACAAGAGTGACAGCTACAGAGAGTTGGTTAGCGAGCTATTATTGTCATATCAAGCATTGGGTTGCAACATGTCACTTAAGATCCATTTTTTAGACTCGCACCTGGATTTTTTCCTGACAATTTAGGGGATGTCAGCGACGAGCACGGTGAGAGGTTCCATCAGGACATTTCTAATATGGAAAAGCGGAACCAGGGCAAATGGAGCCCAAATATGTTAGCAGATTACTGCTGGACAATTAAAAGGGACCAACCAGAAGCTAAATATTCAAGAAAATCTTAGATTATTAAGTCATTTATAAAAAAAAATAACTTTTGATTTACGAGATCTGTGTTTTTTCTTAATATTTTAAATTACTCAATAGAATAAAATCCTTGTTTAGCAATTTTTTTAACTGTTTATTTTTTCTTACAATCACCAATTAAAGTAAAAAATATCAAAAAAGTCCGTGTGACACGACGAAGTTAAAATTTTGTTGACCAGTGTAATTGGCCCGTTCGAGTTACCCCTAAAGTTGTCAGGATAAGGATACCTTAGCTTTCTAGCCAATAACCTACCAGAACTTTTGGAACAGACCTTAGACAACATGCCATTACAACGGAGACAGAATTTGTGGTTTCTTCATGACGGGGCACCACCACACATTTTTAGAGGCGTCATTCAGTATTTGAATGAACATTATCCAAATCGCTGGATCGGTCGAAATACTCCAGATCCTCGAAAATGGCCAGCAAGATCTCCTGACCTCAATCCGATCGATTTATGGTATTGGGGAGAACTTAAAGGGATAGTTTATGGGGCTGGTCCAATAACAACTGACGCACAACTTCGCGAAACAATTTTTAATGCGGCTGAAACAATAAATGGACAACTTCGAGGGCCTAGAGTAAGAAGAAACTGGGTTCGTCGCAATGAAGCTTGTGTGGAAAGTGCAGGACGACATTTTGAACAACTTCTTTAAATACAAAAAAAGTGCAATATGAGTTTTAAAAAGAAAAACAATGTATGTATCAAAATCGTGTTCCCTGTTTATAAGTGGTTTTTTTAATACGTTCAATAAACTTTCACACACCAGGTGAAGCGTTAAGACAGTTCGTGGTACGTCCGTTTGTTTTAATTGATTGCATTTTACGAGTACATTATCAAATAATGAAATAACAAGCTCCATCTTTATTTACACTGCGTTCCGTCGTAATTTGTGTCTGGCATTGCGGCGTTGTCAGATTTTATTTTACTTTAAAGTCGATTTTCTCTAAAAAATGCCGTTTTGACCCCCATGTTATATGAAAATTTTTGCTTCTTTTAACACTCTCTATCACCCATTTAAATAATGACTATCATAACGTTTACCCTGTATAAAACATCTATCATATTACTATTTCCACGGCAGACCTCGGGGAAAATAAACTGGTGGACAGTCGCTTTGCAACATGGAAAATTTCACCCGAATTCAGATCTAGATATTTTCGGAACTGAAAGAGATATCGAGATGCGCTATTCGGAAGGTTCTTGACCAACTCTTTGAGAACATGTACAGGGTTCGATCGGTATATTTCTTTTACCCATCCACGTATACAGGGTTAGCAAAGAGAGTAATGTTTTTTAGCAAAGTTTGGGGCTACGTCAGATTCTCAATTTTCGATCTTGGAAATTTTGCTAAAAAACCCACTCCTTTTGCTGAACCTATTTAACTGACTTGTAAATGTTCGTAACTATTTTTTTTCTCAGAGTATTCAACTTGTGCTGAACTTACACAACTAACATTTTAAAAATACCTGCAAGCCTCCCAAAGACCCTTCCACTTCCAACTTCGAACTGACATTGGCCTGTATCTTCGCTTCGGTCATCGTTGCAGTGCATATTTTCTTCCCGTACAGACTGCCATCCTTAACAACGCCTCTCAACAGCAAAACGTTCAACCTGTGAAAATCGAACGTGATCTGCGTATTTGTGGTGCCTATCGCCGCCGAATCCGGTTCGTCTAGCAGCGACTCCGTTGAGTGTTGGACGCTGGACGAAACGTAACTGGAAAGGGTGGTCATCGCCGGTTTGCGCGATTTCGGAAATACGCGTCTGATGAAGCCCATCAGTTCGACGATGGTTTCCTGATTAGCTGGAATGGAGAGAAGAGTTGGAGGATTAGATATTGATAAGGTTGTAGTAACCGTTCTTGACGGTTACGTCATCAACGCCGTATGAATTAAGTAAACAGATCGAGTCTCCGCACCATGGGCAGATCTTAGTCTTCAGCGCATCTGCTACTCTCTTCAGGACGCATGAACAGGGGATCGCTGTTTTACTCTAATAAATTTAGCACGAGCTGTCGGTCTCCCCCATTGATCGTATTTCCGGGCATTGTACAATTTTATATTGAAGATTGATTCGAGATATATACAGTGACTACAACTATAGCGCTTTTTATGCAGGGAAAAAATAAGATAGATAGCAATAAAAATAATTCTGACATAATTTACGAAAATGGGGTAGTGGCAGAAAAAATAATTATAGCAGAAAGGATGAATACTTATTTTAAAGACAGTGTAAATCAAATAGTGAATACGATTTATAATGGTGATCGAAACTTACATATGTTCATTACAAGTATATCATAATTCATTAATGAATCAACTAAGGACAATAAACATCAACAATCTGAGAAAAGCTATCTCAGAATTGAAATCTAATAAGAATCCAATCTCTCAAAAAAGATTTTAAATGAATGTTTCAATCTAATTGGAAAGACATTATTATTATTGGTGAATCATTATTTAGTACATGGTGAATTAAAGTGTTCCACTATTACTCCTGCGCCTGAGCTGTATACAAATGAGACTAATTAATGTCTTGCCAGATGTCAAGAAGCTGATCGAAGGGATAATATACGAACAAATCATTGAATTTATTGAAGAAACCAAAAATTTTGACTAAAAATCAAGCTGGATTTCGAAAAAAATGTTCTACAGAAACAGCAATCCAAATAGTGGTGGAAGACTAGAGAAGAAGTAGAGATGAGAAATAATGTATTGCAACAGTATTTTTAGACTTTGAAAGGGCATTTGAAGTCAAAAAACTAAAGTTGGAAATATTATGACAAGCGTTTAAAATATATCAGTAAGGGTGCCACAGGGGAGTAAATTAAGACCGTTACTATTTATTATTTATATAAATGATATCTCTGACATTTTAGAACACTGCAAAATTCAAATATTTGCGGACGATACATATATATATATATATATAGTATGTGTAGTTAATTGTCTTAACTGTTAGGAAAAAATACCCTTGAATTTCTTTGGGTAGTAAGTAGCAAAGTATTGCAAAAGTACATTCTTATAACTTAAACTCGAGCTTTCGAAGATCTAGGTCTTCATCGTCTGGAGCTGAAAACAATTATTGACAATAGCAACAATTAACAATTAGGAGGAAAAATAGTTACTTACTAAGTTGGCGAGATTGTTGCTGAAGTTGTTTTAAAAAAACAGTGAAGGGAACACGTAGTCGTCGAATATATTTTTTTTATTCGTCGACCTTTCACTGTGTAATAGACAAGAATGTAAAATTACAGAAAATGGATTGAAGAAAAATGTGCAAGCGAATAATTATGCAAAATTGACTTTGTAGAATTAGTGCTAAATAAATCTTCAACAAGCAAACAAAAACCAAATTGGTCTGACAGCTTGATTTCAATGTGTACGAGAGAGAAACGCGATAAGTGTGTTTCAACATATGTTAGAAAGAGAAGAGCGAAGGTGATCACCACGTTGCCTAGCAACGGTGACGCGGAAATCTGAGGTCTGTTCGAACGTTTAATTTAATATTTTGTTTTCATTTTGATTACAATTATTAATTTCAATTTTGTTGCGACTTAGTGTTCGTCTAAATAAACAGTATACCGCACAAAAAATTTGTTTTGGTGTACCACAGGGATCTGTGTTAGGGCCCCTGTTATATATATATATATATACCTGATTTAGAAACAGAGGTAAACTCATGCAGCATACAATTTTTTGCCGACGTTACTCAGATTTTTTATTGAGTTAGGAGTAATGACTTGGAAACAGCTTATAATTAATTGATCAATTCTTGCCCAAATTAAAAAGTTTAGTAGTAGTCATAAGCTTCATCTGGACCCTTTAAAGACAAATATGTTGGTATACGCAAATAGAACAGAAAGAAATGCTTTAAAAAAAGGACATAAACCTAAATTTAATCTTAAATAGTACCCACCCACTTCCCCCCTCTTTAGAAAACTACTTACCGATGATGTCCAAATTGTTGAATTGGACATTAGCAATCTGCATCGGTTCCTGTCCCGTGATAAGCATCACTTCGATCGAGATGAGTGCCTCAGCATCGGCTGTCGCCGGTCCCATGCCGACAAAGGTGCCGTTGCGTGACATGCCATTGGTGGTTGATGAAGTGGACGCCCACCTTAACGGCGGCGACGTTGCCAGAGTGCTCAAGGCTTGCGTCAAGGCCACCGGTGACGTGGCACCGTTGCGCGTGACGTTCGGATCGGGGCTGCCCGGAGAAGTGGGCGACGTCGGCTCGCTGTCACGCAGACTGCCTGCGAAGAAAAAAAAGGTATGGTATACTACAACTATTTAAAACTGTAATGACTCATACGCGTGATCAACACGTGATCAGAGCTCGATCCCGGCTTCCTTCCAGCACAGCCGTATAGCGTACGACATATGTCGTTTCTGTGGCTTTGCGGTGGTCAACAGCACAGACAGAGATGGAAATAATGGCTGATTGTTCTCCGCCGGTAGAACCGATGAAATCAAAGACGCGCCTCGACCGGGAGACTCATAGGCGTCGGCAACGCATTGGAACGTGTTTCGTTGAGCGATCGCATATTGTGTGTTTTTATAAGAATTGTTGTGTGATTGTTATTGTTGTGGTTTCTGTGGATACTGTTTTGGTTATACTTAACCATGGAGAGTACAAATGGCACGAGTACTGAAAGCCAGCGAACAAGTAGACGGCTTCGTAAAGCACTGAAGAGGGACGCGAAAGAAATCGTGCTCAACGTGTTCAATTATCTGAACAGAACTATGTCGCAGGGAGATACACTCGCGCGTTGTGAAAGTATGACAGGCGTTCCAGAGTGGACCATTCGCAGGGTGGTGCATGAAAAGAAGAAAACTGGAGCTACTACTGATCCAAAGTTTAATTTGAAGGGACGAAAGGCCGTTAAATTGGATGGCGATAGCAAAATGGCGTTAAGGCGAACCGTACATTCATTCTTCTTTAGGAATGAGATACCAACCCTCAAGGCTGTACATGCAGCGATCAAGGAAAATGAAATTATACCCCAAATGAGCGTCGAGGTAATGAGGAAATCCCTGCACGAAATTAATTTTCGTTACGAAACGCGTAATCGGAAGTCAGTATTGATAGAGAGACCTGAAATAGTCGCCTGGCGTCGAAAATACCTACGCGAAATGATTGAATATAGGCGACAAAGCAGAAAAATCTATTATTTGGATGAGACATGGGTAAATGCAGGTCACACAGTTAAAAAAACCTGGATAGACAAAGGTAATTTCCAAATTTTTGACTTACAATATGTTTCAAACCACTCTTTATTAAGCATGTGACAAATCTAGTTCACCCATGTTAAACATTCATACCCCGCCTATGAACAGCCGACTACTGGTAGTTAAGTGATGTTCACGTGAACATCGATGAGTCATTACAGTTTTAGATAGTTATAGTATACTAACGAAAATTTGAAATACGCGTGCTTGTGCTTGCCGGATGACGTGGTCGTTGACATCGCGCGCTTGTGCTTGCCGATTGACATGGTCACTGACGTTTGATCGCTGACAGTTGACAGAAGAGGGAGATAGAAGTAAGCATGTTTATTCGCGTATGATCGTTTAATAAAGGTATTAATCAAATTCAAGCGGATAACCAAATGGAAATGGTATTTACCATTTTGGATTGGTATTTACCGATCCGTTCAAGCGAGTGTGGTTATCAGTTTGGTTATAAAATCCGTGACGTCATGAATCAGCTGTTATATGTCATAGTTATCACCGCAAAATTGTGGTATTTACCCAACTCGGGAGTAGTTTTATATTTCTGGTTATTATTTGACATGTCACAAGTTAGAATTTTGCCGGATATTGGATATTTTTATTGTAGTTCAGCTTCATTTTTGGGAAACTTGATACAGGCTGACTTCAGTTTTAGCATAAGAGAGCACCTTATTATTTATAATCATTACTGTTGTTGGGAACAGTTTAAATCTAGTTCCTACGCTTAACAAAGTATCCTGTATAGCCATATACCACAAGAATATTAAAATATGGCCGTATAAACTCACTGGATGATGTCCACCTGTATACGGTTTTGTTAATATCTTTTTTTCATCGCTTTTTCATCAATAAATATTTTCTTTGACATGCGGAAAAGTTTAGAGAATTGAAAGTTATCGTAGCTCCAAAGCCATGGCTCCATCAGTAACCACGTTGTAGACGAAAATCACCGATTATTAAGTGATAATAAAAATAATCAGAAATTATATACGCGCTTTTCTAAAATAAACAACTTGCAACAAACCGCGGTTAAAACCAACGCGTTCAAGCGATTCGAGTAACTGACGTCATCATCCCGTGTGTCATCATTGATCCCATTGTAAGTCCTAAGTTTCGCAAGTTGGGGTATCGTTCTAGCAGTAACTTAAAAAAGTCTAAGCCAATTTCAGTTCTTCCTTGGTAAAAAGGATCTGATTGCAAATCACACAATTCCAGTTGAAGGTCTGCTCTGCTTACGTTCTCAACAGAAATTGTTAGTGGTTGAGTAAAAACTGAAATGTCGCTTTCGGTTTTTTTAAAGTCACTAAATCGATTTTTGAGTTCTTCTGCAATTGTGTCAATGTATTTTATATGAGGTAAATATGAAACTTCCTCAAAATCCGTCATTTCTTCGAAATGTTCTCTACAAATTGGAAAAAATGAAAAACCATTTTTTGGAAAGCTTAATTTTATTCTTAAACCCATTTATGTGTCCAAATAAGAGTTGGCAATATTCTGCTGTTTTCCTTGTAGCTTCAAATACAATTCGTTAAAGTGAGATGTCATGTCTGTTAAAAATGCAAGGTCTGCTAAAAATTGTGCATCTGCCATTTGATTTTCCAGTTCCGTAGTGTCGGACTTTTTTTTTTTAAGGAAAATAGGAATTTCCTTGCGTAGAGCGAAAAATCGTTGCAAACACTTTCCGGCGCTTAACCAACGAACATCGGTGTGAAGTAACAAGTCCCCATATGTAGCATCCACTTCGGCCAAAAAATCACGAAACTTTCTGTGAGTCAAAGCACGACTGCCCCCTCTAACAATATTAGTTATTTTAACAGCCACTTTCATGACATTTATTTGACGTAAAGGTTTTCCACATAAGCTCTCTTGGGGAATAATACAATGTAGCATAAGACAGTTGATGCTGTTTTGTTTCATTGGTCCTGCAAATCCAATTTCAGTCCCTGTCATAGCTCTGGCGCTCAGTGACAATACAGGAACATTTATCAAATCCCCCGTAGTCTGACACCAACTTATTCACAGCTTCAAAAATATCTGTACCCTTAGTTGTACCATGGAGAGGAATAAGTTAAGCATCTCATCTGCTACACTGAAGTCGTCTTGAATAGTTCGGATAAAAATTACAAGCTGGCTAATGTCAGACAGATCAGTGCTTTCATCCAGGCATAGCGAAAAATATTTACATTTTTCAACCACGTCACGCAATTTTTTGGATACATCTTCATTGATATGGTCCACCCATCTTGCAATTATTTGATGCGAAACTGAGACTGTTTCAAATTTTTCGGCAACTTTTAATTCATTGAATTGTTTCGCCATTTATATTGCACACTTTTTGATAAGCGCTCCATCACTAAAAGGTTTTTTGCTTTGGCAATTTCCAGCGGCAATACTGCACTTGTTATCAGAGTCAGATTTTCTGAAAAAACTTGTTTGTTGTTTTAGTTTTTTCTTGTATTCCGTTATGATAGCCTGCTTCGAGTCCCCGGAATATTGCCGAAACGTTTTCTCGTGTAACATAGTGTAATGTCGTTTCATATTATATTATTTAGGAACCGATAGTACTTGCATACAAACAATGCACTGAAGTTTATTATTATTGTTTGAGATTAAATATTCTGATTCTCAACGGTCATTATAAACTCGATGTTCGTTCGTTATTTTTCGTTTCTGTGATATTTCACGGAGTATTTCACTTAATAAGACTTTAGAGTTGCTGTGTACTGAAACGCACTAGCTCTAGAACAAAACTGCCTGTCCCGCTTGATTCAACCTTCCTATACAGGGTGTTTCAGTTTATTGTTGCATAACTTTAAGATTCGATAGAACTTTTAAAATTAATGCATAAAGTCTATATAAACATGGGTCGAAAAATACGTGGCTTCCGACATACAGGGTGTTTAAATTTACTTTCTAAAATAGTTTTTTTAAATATTTCGAACAATATTTGATGTATAACAGTGAAAATTGGTATACAAGGGTTTTTTGGTACGACAAAACGAACCATGGCCAAGACTGTACTGTAGCCAAGAGGGGGGTCTCTACTGTACCTGTAGTGTATTAAAATGAGCGAAAAATTTTTCTTAGTGCAATTTTTTGCTTTTTGAATAAAAAAACTGATTCTTCGCACTTTTCAACATAAAAAAGCTCTCCTGTGAGTTTTCGTTATAGTTAGCCGTTTTGAGATATTTCGATTTTTAAGGTTCGATGCATTTTTAATTATTTATGGGAAACTAATATTTTTTTTACATTTTCGATTTGGGCATTACAAGTAATTAAGATGATCGTTTAGATTGTGTTTTTAAACACAGCAATAATTCCTAACTCCAAATAAACACAAAAAAACAGAATATTAATTTGTTTAATTTTCCAATATTATTTTTAACAAATTTAAATAATTATTTACAACTAAAATGATATTGGATAGTTAGGACAAACATACAAAATCTAAAGTAGTTCAATACACAATTCACATCTACGAATGATCGAACGTGGTATAGCATTATTCAAATCAGGCCTTATTTCATCACATGCATTCCTGATTCTGTCTATTAACATATCTCTTGTGGTTACGGGAGTCTGGTACACTTTTTCTTTTAGAAATCCCCACACAAAGAAATCTAATGGATTTAGGTCAAGGGATCGTGGAGGCCAGGCGACTGGTCCTCCACGGCCGATCCATCTTTCTGGATAATTTTTGTCCAGCCAGTTTCTAACTATTCTCGAATAATGAGCTGGACAACCATCAAGCTGGAACCAGGCAAATCTTCTTAAATCTAACATAACATCATCCCACATATTTGCATGTTCAGCCTTTAAAAATTCCAAGAAGGTTGCAGCATTTAACCTTGCAGGCAAAGGGTAGGGTCCAAATAGTCGATTACGGTAGATACCAATCCACACGTTCACACTAAATTCATGCTGAAAATTTCTTTCCCGAACTGCATGCGTATTTTCATGCGACCAAATATGTTGATTATGAAAATTTACCACTCGACGTCTAGTGAAGCATGACTCATCGGTCCATAAAACGTTACTTAAAAACTCCCTATTACTATCAGTTCTATCAAGAATCCACTGACAAAATGTGATTCTTTGTTCTCCGTCCCCTGGCTGTAGTCCTTGCACAGGTTGCAAATGGTAAGGACGTCTATGGTCATTTCTAAGAACACGGTGAACATGGCTTGCTGAAATTCCCAAGGCACCAGAAACTCTCCTTACACTTGTGGTCGGATCTCTATCAAACTCACGCAGAATCATACGGGTAAATCTGCGCTGACGAACATTTATGTTTTGATCCCTTTGGAGATTGCCAAAACCATTTTCAATTATTTGACGATGCACCCTTACAAATACTGAGCGAGTTGGATGTCGTTTGTTTGGAAATCTTCGTGCGTATTCTCTGCTTCTGCTGCGTTTCCATTTACAAAGCCATACACAAAATGAATATCCGCTAACTCTTGATTGGAGAATAAAAATGGGATTTTTATAAAACTTACAAAAAAAAAAACAGGTAAAAGAAACTAAATTTCGTGCATTCACAATTGCAAAAAAACGTTTCAGGTTTCAACAGACAACAAAACTAACTGTCAACTAATTGACGTTTAACCTTATTCTGCTTTCAATTTCAAAAATATTTGCAGGCAGAGCCTACTTCTAAAAATTATCGAGATACTGACTTTTTAACGTTATTTTATCATAAATAATTAAGAATGCATCGAACCTTAAAAATCGAAATATCTCAAAAACGGCTAACTATAACGAAAATTCACAAGAGAGCTTTTTTATGTTGAAAAGTGCGAAGAATCAGTTTTTTTTATTCAAAAAGCAAAAAATTGCACTAAGAAAAAATTTTAATACACTACAGGTACAGTAGAGAGCGCCCTCTAGCGGCTACAGTAAAACCCATGGTTCGTTTTGTTGTACCAAAAAACCCTTGTATACCAATTTTCACTGTTATACATCAGATATTGTTCGAAATATTTAAAAAAAACTATTTTAGAAAGCAAATTTAAACACCCTGTATTTCGGAAGCCACGCATTTTTCGACCCATGTTTATATAGACTTTATGCATTAATTTTAAAAGTTCTATCGAATCTTAAAGTTATGCAACAATAAACTGAAACACCCTGTATACGCGCCAGTGGCTTCTGGAATATTCGGGGATGATCGAGAGATCGGTCCAATTTCCAGCAAATTCGCTGCGGCCTGCTATCGGCCGCCAGTGTTATTGTATTTTATCGTTAATGTAAGAATTGCGCATATTCGGTATTTGAGAGTAATTTATACATATGATGTATACACGACACGTGAAGTGGGCCGCAAGAAAGGAGTTCGCGGACCGCATGCGGCCCGCCGGCCGTATGTTGGACAGCCCTGACCTAGAGCAATCCGAATACCGTCTAAAGATCTTACACGACTAAGTGCTGTATCAGCTTGTCGAGCAGCAAATAGTCGCGATCCTAGATAAATGATCAACTGTAGAACCTTGCATTCGCAATGAACAAGGTGAGAATGCACTACCTTGAAAAAGTATCTGCCTGCGTTGTCCTGTGCCGAGAGCCCAAAATGCACGCATGCGCAAATCGCGCACTACCTCTATCTCTCTTACTTCCCTACATAGGATCTATAAAAGAATGTATCAATCCTGGCGGTCGTAATAAAGATAATTGAAAACTGTTATCAAATTTTTGCATTGTCTTCGGTCCTTGATATGTGTGCGAAGGTTCAAATTAATCAAACTTCTAGAAACTGGAGAAAATTATGCTAAAAGATTCCGTGTTCCGTGTTAAAAACAATGCTTC
This sequence comes from Acanthoscelides obtectus, assembly GCA_963669975.1. Taxonomy (NCBI): domain Eukaryota; kingdom Metazoa; phylum Arthropoda; class Insecta; order Coleoptera; family Chrysomelidae; genus Acanthoscelides; species Acanthoscelides obtectus. Next base: position 122,206,237 of record CAVLJG010000001.1, on the reverse strand, counting down.
CCAATTCAGCAAACTCCTAAACATCCTGAAACTTTGTGAAAACTTACCCGACATAGAATCCATTCCGACATGTTTGTGACTGGCAACCAACAGCTCGAAATCAGCTCCAAACGTTTGCAAAGCGTCTACCAACAACAAGCTATGCACGGTCAGGGTTATGCCGATATCAACGGATCTTTTCGTGAACGCCGTTTTGACTCCAGATACTTGCAATTCTGCTACGCTCCTGCCTCTGCTCTGGATCTCCAATGATAACTGATCGACTGTGAACTGCATCATGATAAGCTTGGACATCTCTGCGCTCGTGTCTATGCTCTCCGATTCTTCTTCTTGAGGGTGTTCCGGGGATGTTTCCATTGTCTCGGGGGCGCTTTTGAAAGGCGAAGGTAATCCTAATAGAAATAACAGGTTGGTGTGTTATCTTGTTGATTCAAAAAAATAGAAGAATAAGCCTACATCAAAATCACTAACCTGTAGTAGTGATGTAATGAACCAGATTTCTGGCAGAAGTAATCTTGTTTTCGTTAAGATGGACTACCAGTTTAGGAAGATTAGCATTCAGTGTCAGGCTTGGATACAGTGGGTCAGATGTATGGACTACTCTCCTCTCGATCTGCAGCAATATACTGAATCTATCCAATACGTGGAGGTTAGATGAACCTTTATTTAGGGCGTACCTCCAGTTATCTTTAGGTTTTCCTGTGACAAAAGAAAGAAATTGTGTTGGGTTTTACTGAACTACAGCAGACGCTCGATAACGTAAACACGGGATAATGAAAACTTGCGCTAATGTAAACACAAAGTTCGTTCTATAGGATCAAACGGAACGCGCGATAACGTAATCAATGTGTACGCTCGATAACGTAAACAACTCTCGGTGCTGAAGCCTCGCTGATTTATGTCGGGCGTCGGCGAGTCCCCGATTATGATGTAGAGTGTAGGGGATTCACCTCTGCGATAAAATACGACAAACTCGGTCAGTCGTATGATCGTTTAGGATACGTTTATACGTACGTATGTATTTCATTTTTGAACTTAAGTGAATACATTGCACGCGTTAATATATTTTACGACTATGGCATCCACATCCTATAAAAGAAAGTGTTTAAAGTTGAGTGAGGAAGTGAAAATCATAGACGAAGTTGCACTAGGTGCGGGAGTGACACAGTTCGCAAAAAAATATGGAGTATCGAAAGCAACAATCTGTAAAATTAAGCGTATGAAAACTCAAATTTTACAAAGAACGTGCAATACATTTAGAGGTCCGGGAAAAAGAAAAACTTTAAAAAATGCGAAGGCACCTAAAATGGAAAATTCCCTGTATAAGTGGTTTTTAAAACAACGAGAAAATCATGTCCCAGTTAGTGGCGAAGTACTTAAACAGAGAGCGAGACTGTTAAATGAAAAACTGAAAGAAACTGAAAATTTCGTAGCTAGTGATGGCTGGCTACAACGATTCAAAACAAGATATGGAATTCGACTGCTGTCTATATCTGGTGAAAAATTATCAGCACAACCACAATTAGTGCAACCATTCAAAGAAAAATTGATGAAAACAATTACCGACCTAGATTTAAGAATGGAACAAATTTACAACGCAGACGAAAGTGGCCTTTATTGGAAAATGTTACCAGAGAAAACCTATGCTGCATCATTTGAAAAATCTGCCCCGGGAAGAAAGCCGCAGAAACAACGAATAACGTTTCTAGCCTGCACTAATGCTAATGGTTCACACAAAATAAAGCCACTGGTAATTGGGAAAGCAAAAAATCCGCTCTCATTTAAAAATGTTAATATTCCTGTTGATTATGACCGCTTGGATGACTAGCAGTATATTCCTGAAATGGTTCCACAGGTGCTTTGTCCCTCAGGTTTTATCACAAATACTCTATTCATAATTTGAAGATGTGTTTTCAATTTGTGGGTAAAAGGTTTCCTAAAACAACAGCAGCTTCCAATAAAAGCGTTGTTACTATTGGATAATGCACCAAGTCATCCTCCCGAGCAACAACTGAGGAGCAGGGATGGGTCAATTTTCGTCATGTACATGCCGCCCAACGTAACACCGTTAATTCAACCGATGGACCAGAATATAATAAGACTCACCAAACTATACTATAGGAAGTTTCTACTTTCGTCTGTCTTATCAAAGAATCCTGAAAACTTATCTGATGCTTTAAAAAAAGTAACATTACGAGAAGCTGTTTTAGATTTACATATGGCCTGGAATAAACTTAACCAGCAAACTATTCAAAAATGTTGGAACAATCTCTTTTGTACCAATAATGAAGATGATGAAGAAGACGATGTCCCCTTAAGCGTAATTAGAGAACGTTTGCGATCCAATAATGATAATGTTATTAGTGTGTCATTGGATGTTGTTGATTTATTGAAAACAGTGAATCCCAACATTGTTTGTACTCCTGCTGATATTAATTTATGGAACGAAGATAAGCAGACGAATGATGCTGATAAGGAGGAGGATATGGACAGTGAGGATGATGAGAACGATCCCATTGAAGTCAGAAGTGTAGTGACTGACGCGCAAGCTATATAAGTTTTTAACCAAGCTTTAGATTGGGCTGAAAGAAAAGAAGTTTCATACACGGATATTTTAGTTCTTCGTAAATTACGGGCGCAGACATTGGAAGACAATGCTAAGGGCAAATTTACGCAGACAAAGATTGTTTATTATTTTTCTTCTAATTAAAAAAATACTTATCGCTGTTAGAATATTTGTTTATTTTGTTATAAATAGTATGTATTAAACGTTTCTTTTAATAAATCAAATATTATATAAATCACGTTCGCTAATGTAAACATTTCGATAATGTGAACCACACTTGGATTAAATTAGTTTACATTATCGAGCGTCTGCTGTATAAGTTTTAAAGGTTCCCGCATAAATATACTGAATGACATAGAAAATGCAATACCGACTAGGAGTAATTAATAATAAATAATTTTGAGCATACTTTTACAATGTACTGATAACTAGAAAGTGATAAAAATTTCAACTCGAAATTTCGCAAAATAGCTGAGATATCCTACCTTAATGTTAATAATGTGTTGAAGCTCATTCGTTAAGTCGTCGTGGCATTGACTGGTTTAGGTGAGTGATGTATGCTTTTTGTATTGCATCCCAGGACATCTGAATTTGGTTTCGAAAAGCCTCCAATGTTTGTGGAGGGTGCAGTGCATTTTGCAACCTTCTTCCTATCGTGTCCCATACGAGGGATGTCTTTTAAGTTTTGCATATAGAAACATAGTAGGCCGCGCAGTACTGAATCCTAACCTCACTCTTTAGTAAACTTAAATTCAAAGTTTCACAACAATACGTGCAGTGTTCTCACTACAGTGAATTTCTAAGTGTCACCAAGTCATTAGAAAAACGGAACTCAACCGAGAACATTTTCGCGCCATAATGTATTACAACTTTCAGAGATAATTATCGCAACAAGAATGCCTTGCTGAGTTACTGTCTGTTTTCGGCAACGAAGCGAAACATCAGTCGACAATTTCTCGTTGGTTTGGAGAATTCAAACGTGGACGGGTGAGTCTTAGCGACAATCCCAGGGTGGGTGCACCAAAAACGGCAGTCACCCAGGAAAACGTCGATGCTGTGCACAAACTCATGATTGAAGATAGACATGTGATCTATCGCGAGATTGAGGCGTCCTTAAAGATCTCAAAGACCTCAATTCAAAAAATTTTACATGAAGAATTAGGAGTTAGAAAATTAGTTTCTCGTTGGATACCCCACCTGTTGAATGAAGAGCAGAAAGCAGCCTGGGTTAATTGGTGTCAAAAAACTCTTGATCGTTTCAATTCCGGAAACTCAAAAAATGTGTACAGCATTGTTAGTGGTGATGAATCGTGGATTTACTGTTAAGAACCAGAAAATAAACGACAGTCAGCTGTTTGGGTGTTCCAAGGTGAAGAAAAGCCAACAAAAGTCATCCGTTCTCGAAGTGTTTCGAAAAAGATGGTCGCGACATTTGTTTCAAAAGCGGGTCATATTGCAACAATTCCTCTTAATGACCAAAGAACTGTTACTGCGGATTGGTATACCACCATTTGTTTGCCAAAACTCATGACCGAGCTTCGAAAAATCAACCCCGAAAGACGAATCATCCTCCACCAAGACATTGCAAGCTCGCACACAGCAACAACAACAAGGCAGTATTTAACTAGTCACCAGAAGAAGCAGTTGACGCATTCAAAAATGCCGTTTTGGATCTACCAGCAAACGAGTAGAATAAGTGCTTCGAAAATTGGTTCGAGCGCATGCAGATGTGTATTAATCTTCGTGGAGAATACTTCGAAAAACAATAAAGTCAGTTAAAACTACTTACCGTGTTGTTTTATTTCCATATGGAAAACTTAAAAGACATCCCTCGTAAATGTTCGATGGGGAAAGGGTCTGGAGATCGAGAAGGACCCTTCTAAAAAGTCTAAACTAACACGTGTGACATGAGGTTTGACTGAGGACTGAATATTAAATAAACATGTTCATATTGTTCGGATCCTGATATGACAAAAAAAGCATTTACAAAAAAAGTACGGCTCGGAATGCCTTCAACATTTTATCAGCATTTACTTCCATGAAAGCAAAACGTTTATCAAAATTCAATAAATAGTTCTGAGTGTTGCATTTTATATGTCACTTAGTATATGTCGAAAATAGATTTGTCTAAAAATTCAGTATATGTTTCTCGCCTTTCTGAACAAAACTTCTGTTGGGACCAAAGCAATCTTATGATTAGTTTCTGGGAATTATGAGGATGAAGTTTGCAAAAAATGCATTCATATACTTAGGTTCAAAATTGAAGAACGTTGTAGAAAGGTGTTATGTTGATCTTAACCGTATACCTTACAAGGTAAATTTAGTAGAAAGTCTATTTTTATTCCATTATGCAGAAATAGATCAGATCTGACACGATCAGCCTGATAATTTAAAGAAATTCACTTAAATGCATAGTTCGGTTTACGAAGGCACGGGAAGTCGTGATGTTTACTTGTCCTTGCTTACGACCTTCAGTTTAACAAATGCATAGTGTCCTTGATTTGTTGAAGTATTAATCGCGTTTCGGATTCACGAACAATGCAAATGCAGAAATTATGGTCGAAGGCTGCTTCGGCGGCTGAAAAAATGAACTTTGTCGTCTGGAAAACAGATATACAGGGTGGCCCAAAGAAACGGTCGCACCCCGATTTGTGCCTCTCCTGGTATATTTTGGGAAAAACGCTCGGAACCGTCAATTTTGATTTCTAGTGGGACTTCTTTTCATCCATAGCCGTACAGTACTGGGTGATAACAAAATAAGATATTGCGTTACACTTTAGATTTTTAAATAGAAACCCCCATGTTTTTTATTTTGGATTTTCCATGAGGTTTTTAGAAACTTTTGTATAATAAAGTTTATACCTATCTTCAATCGTTGTGAGGCTATTTGAGTTTATAGTAAAATTCTAGGAACTGTGATAAAAGTAATGATATACCATCTTATTGGAAATTAACGTAATTTTCATTATAATTAACGACATTTTCTATTATTTCGGTAATCGATCACAATCACCACAATCTTACTAATTTTTATAATCTAATCTAAAACGTTTTTAAATTGGGTAATTAACAAATAAATGGAATTAAGTTTTTCTAAGTTAAGCCAGAATTTGTAGTCAGTAAGTAAATTTCATTAAATTAAATATTTAAAACACACACGACAACAGCACGTCGGTCTTTCATCACTCTTATCGAACCGGCAATCGATCGCAAACGGTAACAGTGGTTAGTATGTTGTTTTGTTTTTGTTCGGATACGTCGTCGTGTTTTTTACAATGTTCTCGAATCAACAGTTCGCCGATATGGTGTTAGTTTACGGTGAAGCTCGTCAGAATTCCAATCTTGCAGCTCAAATTTATCGCCACAGATTTCGTCAACGGGTACACCCAGGAAGAAGGACATTTGTGCAAGTGTACCACAGACTTCGGAAACAGGAAGTGTTCAGCCCACTAATATTCGCAGGAGGAACAAATTTTAAATATCGTGGTAATCAATGCAGATATCAGCACTCAGGAATTAGGTCGCCGCGTAGGACTATCGCATACCATAATCCATAGAATCCTACGGGAAAATTTGCTTTATTCCTACCATGTACAACGAGTGCAGGCCTTATTACCTGAAGTCTATCCTCGCAGACCAGCATTCTGTCAGTGGTTTTTGCAAAAAATCCGGATTTTTTAAAAAACATTCTAGCGACGGACGAATGTACTTTTACCCGACACGGGATATTAAATTTCCATAATCGTCACACGTGGGTCCAAGAAAATCCTCATAACATTCGTGAAGGTCATTTCCAACAACGTTTTAAAATAAATATTTTAGCGGGTATTCTTGACGATCAGGTAATTGGCCCTTTCGAGTTACCCCCAAAGTTGTCAGGTGAAGGATACCTCAGCTTTCTAGACAATAACCTACCAGAACTTTTGAAACAGACCTTAGACAACATGCCATTACAACGGAGTCAGAATTTGTGGTTTCTTCATGACGGGGCACCACCATACATTTGTAGAGGCGTCATTCAGTATTTGAATGAACATTATCCAAATCGCTGGATCGGTCGAAATGCTCCTGATGCTCGAAAATGGCCAGCAGATCTCCTGACCTCAATCCGTTGGATTTCTGGTATTGGGCAGAACTTAAAGGGATGGTTTATGGGACTGGTCCAATAACAACTGAAGCACAACTTCGCGAAAAAAAAATTAATGCGGCTGAAATAATAAATGGACAACTTCGAGTACTCGTAAGAAGGAACTGGGTTTGTCGCAATGAAGCTTGTGTGGAAAGTGGAGGACGACATTTAAATAACGTTTACACCCTGTAGAGCGTACACTCGCCCGAGGAACAAACATTAACTAACAGATCTGCATTGTTATTAAACCTGCTATCAAAATCGCCTTCATTAAGCTCATGGACAAGTTTTATCTTGTACGGGTGAAATTTATTGTCTTTCAAAATTCTTTATACTGTTGAGCATGTCACAAATGGAGGTGCGACCTTTTCGTTGGGCCACCGTGTATATGACAAGCAGACTGTATGGTTCATTTCGATTTACATTTCATGACGTCAAAATAACTAGTTATTTGCTTAGGAAATGAAATAGTTGCTCACCAATAAGAATTTGCATGTCGGTGAGTTCGAGGAAATAACAGTCATATAGTTTATTGTAGAGATCTTTCTCGTTCAACGGATGATCTGCCTCTGGAGACTCGTCAATCTGAGATACCGGTTCCAGAGTTTGTTCCCCGGAATCACTAGCTTCACTGGCAGGTGGCGTGGAACAAGGGGTGACGAACGTTTCTAGATAGAAATAAAGAAACAAACGTGAGATAAAAAAAACGAAACAGCATATTCTCAATATTATCAGTAAACTTACCATCTTCCTCACTTTCTTTTGTAATAAATTCCGGTTTTGGAGGCACTTCTACCTTGTCCATGTTATTCCTCAACTGCAACTTGCCAAAATCTATCACAGCCATTGCAGAATTTTGATCCGTAAATTGTTCCACAAATATTATTTGAGGCGCGGATATATCAAATTCCAGATCCCAAGAGGTTCTGCCCACCTAAAAACGCATGTACAAATAAAAAACAATAAAGTGAAAATATGAGAATGAGAATTTCGTGGTGGAGGAGGGCTCGGAGGAGCACTATTTGTTGGCATATCGGTAAAAAGAGCTAGCTTTCCTTTGAACCACATTAAGTACCGATAACGCCATTGAGAGAGAATACAGATATTTACCACTCTTCCTTCCAATATCTGCTCCCAATTTTTGATGAGTTCCTTCTTGGTCCTGGACTTCATGGCCTCTATTTGAGACTGAGTTATATCACGTTGATGAGGTAGGCAGACGAATTCGGTCAGCCATTTCACAGCATTCGGTTGATAAACTACATCTAAGCATTTGGATTTCACACGTAAACTGCAAAAAAAAAAGATTATTACTCTTCCTTTATTTCTTAATCTTTAATAAAAGAATACGTGAGATCCTAGATCAAAGTGCCGATATCAATTGATAGATAATTGTCTGAAGAATTCAATAATTCTTAATGACAAAACTGACTTAATACTAAAGTAAATACGAATCAAAATATATGGATCTCAAGTAAATGTAATGTAGAACTCATACAAGGTATATAATTTATTTATTGGAATGTTTTTCAGTTCACGGCGGAATACCTTCGTTGAGCTGAAAAATACTCATATTGTAGAATATTAATGCAATATTTCTACACAGGGTGTTTGCAAAGTTGAGTCGTTTATTTTAACTGCTTGTAGGCCTCGTCAAAAGGCAGCAAAAATCACCTATATTAGTTAAAAATATTACACGTGAGACGACATTTTGTTGAAACAATCGGAATGCAGTCTCTAACCTTCTGCTTCCGCTACACGTGGAGAGGGGGGTGGCATATAAATTTATTCACAATTTATAAGTGATATGAATAAATTATTATTATTATTATTATTATGTGTTCAATCTTACCTATAATCACAGACAGAATTCGGAGGTTTCTTCTCGTACTCCAAATAAAAAAGATGGTCCAAAGTATCCTCTACCCTACTGTTATTGGCGCTAAACCTTGGATTAGGGCCCTTGCCCCTAGGAACGGCGGTCCTATCAAATCCTGGAGGACCAACTAGCACCGGGAACATCGTATTCAACGTTATCTTATCTTTAAGGAAAACAGCACCTAACGATAGTTCTATCGTGTGTGACGAGGTACGAGGTTTGCTCAGGATGGTGATAGATAGGGTCTTGAACTCCAGTTCTAGCATGGGGGAACTGAAAAGAAAATTTCATTACGTTGCTTGAAAAGAATAACGGGGAAAATCGGACCAAATCATGTTTTCCTGCGTTTCCTAAAGACTTGGAGACATTAGTAAAATTTAAATATACTCAGTGACATTAGAAGCAGTAGTAGAAAGATTTATTTAGCAGATTTGGCTACATAAGCAGAAGAATTGTAAACAACTTAGAATTAGGAAATTCAAGCCAAATGATGTATGATGTAAACGCTGGGCAAGCTATAATTGTAGATTTAACAAGTGATTCCTCAATTTTACTTTGAATTTTGTTAAACGTTTCTGATCTTTTATCTCTATGTAAAATTTATTATATTCAATCAACCCTTGATGGAATACAGATTTGTAGCATATGTTATAGTTTTTGGTCATTAAATGGAAGTCATCTTTATTTCTGGTATTATGTAAATGATGGTTGGCATTTGATGATGTTAAATTAGTTAGACTTGATGGAAATATATTATTTTTTACTTTATAAATGAATATCATTACAAGATATTTGATAATTTTTTTTTCATTGAGCCATTTTAATTTGCTAAGCATTTGTCTAATTGGAGTATATTTATCTTTATTCAGTATTATTCTCATGCACTTATTTTGTAAAATTTGCAGTCTTTCAAAAATGTAATTATTTGCTAAACATACAATAGTCGAACAGTACATGAAATTTGGAAGAATTATGAGATTATAGATAGTTTTTCTGCTATATGAACTCACGCGTCCAGAAACTATTGATAAATATCCCACTTTACTACTAATCTTAATTATAACTTTTTCATAATGAATATAAAAAATTAATCAAAAAAAACCGCCAGGTATTTTAAATTTTCTATGAATTCAATATCTTCACCATGAATATTCAGTTGAACATTTTTTGTACATTGTTTTTCCGATTTACATAGCTTTCGTTTTACTTGTATTTAATTTGAGACTGTTAGATGCTAACCATTTTTAGTACATATAGAAATCATAGTACTATCGGCGAAAATCTGAATTTTGCATTTTTTGACTATGGCAGGTAAATCATTTATGTATAAAATAAAAAGAAGTGGTCCCAACATTCTGCCCTGTGGAACACCCAACGTATTTTCAATTTTTGTTGAAATGGTATCATTAACTTTTGTAACTTGCATCCATTTAGACAAAAAAATTTCTAAACCAATCTAAAACATTTCCTGATGTACCATATGCCTTCAATTTACCTACGGAAATAATAATTTCCTCAATTTTGATATCATCAATTACAGTTTTTTCGGTTTTTTTAAGGATTTCAGATAGTTTTTCTTCTGAAACTGTTAACTATCAGATCTGTAACGATTTGCGTTGGGTGCCAAGGCACCAATTTGGAGTTACAAAGTCACAACTCTTCAATCTTTTTCAAAATTTTGAGTTAATTCAGATCACACACTCAAAATTTGGGTTTTATGTTAACCTTTTGATTATTTTGAGCAGTAATGAACGCTTAGAGGCTATGTGCTCAGTTTGGTGCTTTTTCAAAATGATTGACGAATTTATCGGTCAAACGAAGGTACACTATTTTTTAAAATTATCCGTGAGATTTTTTTTTTAATGAAACTGCATCACGGTACATTTGGGGATTTTAATATAAATTTTGATCACCAAGACTTTTACACAAAGAAATTTAAACAGGTACTCAGTTCTTATGGTCTATAGTCTATGAGCACATCAGACTTACAAATCAATCAAGATTTGATAACAAATGGACAAAATTTAATTGCAAAAGTTATGCATACTACTAAAATCAGTGATCATTCATTTAAATGTTTTGAAATTGAAAGTATATTTGATGCTAACAAAGTGGAAGAAATTAATATCAACTAGGTAAAATTACGAGGAGTTCTTTTACTGCAAGATATGATTGAAATATTTATTGATGTTGAAATCTGATACAGCTAATACAACAATTTATAAAATAAAAAATCAAACACCTTGGTTCTCACACATTCAAGAATTCGAAATTGAGACGAGACTATAATTACAAAAAGTTGAAAAGACTATAGCTACTTTTGTAGTTCCAATTTTTTCCTCACCTATCGCTCCCATGTTCACCGACTGTACACAAATTCAACGTCCCCGTCTTCAAGCAAAAGTTAAAATGGCCGAACACAGCGTCCCTTTTCAAAATGGTGTTATTTTCAGCAGAATCTGCTAGCGCTTGCAATATTTCACCTTCCAGCTGAGTAGCTTCAGGGGAGGAGGTCGCGCTGCTTTCCGCTGAACCTGAGGAGTACCAACCCATCCAAGTCGGGAACCAGCTGAAAACGATGCTTCGACCGGTGGATTTCGCGGCGGTTGTCGTACCGTTCGGGTTGGGGAGTTTCACCGAACTCATTGCCAGCTAAAAAAAATACAATCAAATACAAAATTAGTCGTTGAACTGCGTAGTGCTTCGACGGGGGTCGAATCTAGTTTGACCAGTGCTACTGCACGTCCGTTAGTGCGTTACTGATAACATACCTCTCGCAACGTCTTCAGTTCATCGAATTCCCTCTCCCACTCAACCTCGTTCTTCAGCTTGACCTCCTCGGGCCCTAGAGCGGCGGTAGGGCTAACGAGCAGCTTCTTGTACACTTCGACATACTTGACGTTCTGCCTGGCCCTTCTAATGCAGTTCTCCCACGTGGGACGCGGTCTGCAAACATTCGGCTGTCCGCCCGGGTAGAAGTTGCTGATCGCATACAACCACCATGCCTTAGGGTCTTGTTTTACGCTGGAGGACGGCTTGAAGCGACGGTAGCTTCGTAGACGAGCTATGTCGTCCAATCCGCGGACGCAGGAAACTATTTGGTCGTATTGCCACTGTTAGAAAAATTACGAGATTAGAATTGGATTGCCGAAACACTTTTTTTTTTCACGAGTTGCAGCGCTTTACACGAACCGCATAAGCGTCATACATGGTGTAAAGGTTATGATAGTCATTATTTAGATGGGTGATAGAGGGTGTTAAAAGAGGCAAAAAGTTTCATATAACATGGGGGTCAAAACGGCATTTTTTTAGAGAAAAGCGACTTTAAAGTAAAATAAAATGTGACAACGCCGCAATGCCAGATGCAAATTACGACGGAACGCAGTGTAAATAAAGATGGAGTTTGTTATTATTGGCTATTATTTGATGATGTACTCGTAAAACGCAAACAACTAAAAAAACGGACTTACCACTAACTGTCTCAGCACTTCACCTGGTGTGTGAAAGTTTATTGAACGTATTAAAAAGATACACTTATAAATAGGGAACACAATTTTGATACATACATTGTTTTTCTTTTTAAAACCCACACTGCACTTTTTTTGTACTTGAAGGTGTTCAAAATGTCGTCCTCCACTTTCTACACAAGCTTCGTTACGACGAACCCAGTTTCTTTTTACTCTAGGTCCTCGAAGTTGTCCATTTATTATGTCAGCCGCATTAAACTTTTATTCGCGAAGTTGTTATTGGACCAGCCCCATAAACCATCCCTTTAAGTTATCCCCAACACCAGAAATCCATCGGATTGAGGTCAGGAGATCTTGCTGGCCATTTTCGAGGATCAGCAGCATTTCGACCGATCCAGCGATTTGGATAATGTTCATTCAAATACCGGATGACGCCTCTAAAAATGTGTGGTGGTACCCCGTCATGAAGAAACCACAAATTCTGGCTCCGTTGTAATGGCAGGTTGTCTAAGGTCTGTTCCAAAAGTTCTGGTAGGTTATTGGTTAGTAAGCTAAGGTATCCTTCTCCTGACTACTTGGGGGGTAACTCGAAAGGGCCAATTACCTGATCGTCAAGAATACCCGCCCAAATATTTATTTTAAAACGTTGTTGGAAATGACCTTCACGAATGGTATGAGGATTTTCTTGGGCCCACGTGTGAGTATTATGGAAATTTATGGAAGTGTATTCGTCCGTCGCTAGAATGTTTATAAAAAAATCCGGATTTTCAATGTTTTTGTGCAAAAACCACTGACAGAATGTTAATCTGCGAGGATAGTCTTCTGGTAACAAGGCCTGCCTATGGTATGCGATATTCCTACGCGGCGGCCTAATTCCCGAGTGCTGATATCTGTATTGATTTCCATGATATTTAAAATTTGTTCCTCCTGCTCTACAGTAACCTGTCTTTCACGAGTGCGAATATTAGTGGGCTGAACACTTCCTGTATCACGAAGTCTTTGGTACACTTGCACAAATGTCCTTCTGCCTGGGTGTACCCCCTTTATCACCCATTTAAATAATGACTATCATAACGTTTACACCCTGTATAGGTTGATAAGTTAGAAGATCTTTAATAGTGGCAATATCGCGAAAACTAGAAAACTTTTACAAGAGTCATGTTGATTTTATCTGATTGATCTGAAGCGAATATACCTCCGGTGTCACTCTGGCGTGTTATTTCAGGGACACACTGTATATTTTCTTCGCCTTCAGATTAAGAAATTGTCTCAATAACTGATAGCTCAAATTGAACCCTTCAAACAAACATTGTAACAAGTTCGTCTCAATTATGCCCATGTTTTTTTAATTTTCAAATACTTATAATTATTTTAATTTTTACTTACATCAATCAAGCTTAAAGCAACTTCTTCCACAATCAAATCACATACTATTCTAGGTGTTGTCGACCTTAAAGGATGTGTACTTCTGTTCCTCTTCAGATGGGCCTGGACACTCACAGAAGGAACTATGTAATTTTTCGTAGTTTTCTTTATTTTTCCAGGGCTCATTGCTTCCTACGAACATGACAATCACAATGAGTACCTTGATAACCCAATACGAGGATTGTCCGGAAAATACGTATAAAACTTTATTCTCAATTTCAGTCTGGTCTCCCTCAAAGTACTCCCCCGGAGATAAGATGCACTTCTGCCAACGCCGTTTCCACTGTTGATACGATCGCTGAGAGTCTTCAATTGCGAGGCTCTTCATTTGCCGTTTCGTTTCAATCAACATTGTTTTCACATTGGACCTTTTTGTTCTCGGTTCCCCAGGCTTGACACCAATCTATGCTTTGAGATTTCAGCTCTACACCGAATTCGAAGAACCAAGACTCGTCTCCAGTGATGACCCGGTTGAAAAAGTCCCTCCTTTCCGCTGTTTCCGACCAATCCTCACAGCAAGCAACCCTCCTTGCTTTCTGCTCTGGCGATTCAGAACGATTTTCGTGCACAATTTTTTCATCTCAAGGTCTTCTGTCAGAATTTCGTGGAAGATGGACAGTTCCTCAGCTATCATCCTAACTGTCAGTCGACGGTCTTTAAGAACAGAGCCCAGAATTCGTTCAACATTTCTCTCAGATCTTGATGTCAAGGGGTGTCCTGAGCGTTGGTCATCTTTCACATCTTCTCGGCCTTCCTGAAACCTTTGCAACCACTTGTTGACGGTTGGTTTCTTCAGAGAATTGTCTTCGTTAGCTTGTTCCAAACACTCAAAAATCTCACGACCATTCTTGCCTAGCTTTGCAAGAAACTTGATGTTGATGCGCTGTTGCTCGATCAGAGAGAGCTCCATGCCGATGGCAGGTGAAAAAAGGGTTACTTTCAACAAGGCCCCGAAATTTTTATACGTATTTTCCAGACAACCCTATTTTGAAACTGAGAGGAACAAATACTGTTTACTATACTAAGTGACATATAAATCCGAACACCCAGTTTAAATGGTTTTATTTTAATAAATGAATGTATTTATCTTACTGTAAATAACAAGTGAAAAAATTTTCAGCCTTATCAGTTGGACATTCCGGTTTTTATACTGCTTTTTTTTAATTCACTAACGCTCTAAAAATGAATATTTCAGCCGCAGTAAAGAATCAACGTTGGTGGATTTTGGTTCTTGACATCCTTTACGATCGGTTACGATGCCTAGAGTACGGAGACCTGTACGATTTCGTCAAGTTTGATAGGGGCCGTATAGTGGGACTTCGGGAAGCTGGACTTTCTTTTCGGGCAATTGCAGTTAGAGTGCAAAGAAGTGTAGACACTGTGGTTAGGTGTTGTCAGGCATGGCTTCGAAAAGGCCGTACGCAAAGAGCAAGGGGCACTGGACGCCGCCGTAGAACAACAGACCGTGAAGATCGCCGCCTAAGATTATTGGCCTTAAGGGACCGTTTCTCCACTACCAGGTCCATTGCAAATGAATGGTTTGCAGAACACGGAAGACCTATTGGCATGCGAAGTGTTTACCGACGAATGAGAAGTTTTGGCTTGTTTTCATACCGGCCACACTAGGTCCTCCCTTTAACTCGAGAACACCGACGTAATCGCCTTGAGTGGTGCAGACAACGGTCACTCTGGGATCAGGAATGGCACAGTATTGTCTTTAGTGACGAGTCTCGATTTTGTTTAGGCATGCACGATGGTCGTGCCAGGGTTAGAAGGCGATGTGGTGAAAGGAAGAATCCACAGTTTTTTGTCGAAAGACATGTTCATCACACTGTTGGAGTTATGGTTTGGGGTGCTATAGCTTATGGTTCCAGGTCAACTTTAATCTTCATCAGAGGTAACATGAACGCGCAGCGTTATATCTACGAAGTTCTAGAACCCCATCTTTTACCCTATCTTGACACCCTGGCAGATCCAACTTTCCAACAAGATAATGCCCGACCACATGTTGCAAGAGTCGCAATAGACTTCTTTCAACATAATGATGTCACATTGTTACCATGGCCACCAAGATCTCCCGACTTATCCCCAATTGAGCACGTGTGGGATATGATAGGTAGGAGATTGCTCAATTTGCAACATCCTTCTCAGACTCTAGAAGCACTTCGAGAGGAGTTGGTGGTTGCCTGGAATGAAATACCACAGGAGGACATTGACCACCTGATCAGAAGCATGCCTAGGCGCGTTGGAGAATGCGTAGCACATCAGGGTGCATCCACACACTATTAAAGGTCAAAGGGATTTAAAGCAGTGCAATCATTTTGAAATTTTTATCATTTACTTATTATGCTTCATTAAGTATACGTACTTTTACAAAATTTTATTAAAATAAAACCATTTAAACTGGGTGTTCGGATTTATATGTCACTTAGTATATATTACTTTGTAAAATCAGTAGCCAACTTACAGCGAGCTGAGCAACGGTGAGATTTGACAGAAGCCCACTTTCATCCAGAGTCATCCAATAGAGAGCGAATTTTTGCAGTTCAAGTAACTTGAATGATTCTTCACTCTTGCTAGCCTGGACATAGCCTGGCTGCCAATTGGAATCGCAACTTTGTGCGATCAGTGATTCTATTGTTATTCCAAAGGCTATGCATTTTGAAGGGACACTTATATTGTCTTCGTATCGGATGTGGACGTCTTGAATACGGAGCTGAAAATTAATGATTTAGACAAGGACTAAATGTGGGTTACTGTCAACTTTATGAGAAGTTAGATAGATGTTATTGACACTGCTGTTGAATCGATTAATGTTTATAGAACGAAAAGCTGTCTTTGTAAGTTTTGTGTATGAGCCTCTTACCTGTAGATTTTCTATGATTTCAGTCACCAAACCTGT
Organism: Acanthoscelides obtectus; assembly: GCA_963669975.1. NCBI lineage: Eukaryota > Metazoa > Arthropoda > Insecta > Coleoptera > Chrysomelidae > Acanthoscelides > Acanthoscelides obtectus. Next base: position 122,189,869 of record CAVLJG010000001.1, on the reverse strand, counting down.
GCCGTAGCTGTACCAAGAAGAATAGCTTGATGCATAATATGCTGAATTTAAATCCTGAACATCTCTGTCTAACCTCCATTTTGCCTCCAACGTATCTAATCCATACAGTTTTTGATCATGTCTGGCTAGCTCTTCAGCCTCATTATCCCACTGAAAACAAAAAAATTTTTTCTAGATTCAAACTTTACAAATGTGTCCTAAAAATTGGGTCTAAATGGTTCTGACTAGAAAAAAATATTTATCTATGTAAAATAGATCATTTTTGATTAATCAAATAAAAGAAAAATACCTCGTGTAGTGGTAAAGGACTGGCTACAAGATACAGTTGTTCTATAATGATCACCCAGGGTGCTGATCTGATTTGTCTAACTGGTATATGTAATTGGACTTTACCAATGAATCCAGCTTTGATAATAATCGGTAGTCCAAGATGTCTTAACGCATCTTCTTTCAGGGGCAAATTTTCAAGTTCCACTTTTCCTGAAAAAAATTACAAAAGTTGAACAAAACATACGTTTTTTTTTATTTTGGTATATATCTAGAGCTTCTTGGATCATTTATTAATAAATCAACACAAATAAAAAAGCATTCACATAATTGCTAACACAGGTAGCACGGATAGATTATGTTTTTGAACTTTGATATATAATTATTTTTTTAGGAGCATGAAATTAAATACTCAGTGACATTAGAAGTATTACACCCAGAAAAAATAATTTGTTTTTTGTTGTTGTTTTTTGAAATGGTTGTCTTAGTTTTTGTGAAGAAAGCAGTTTCTGAGAGCCGAGTAGTACAGATATTTTTAGTTATTGCCCTTTCATTTACTAGTTTTAAGCATGATGAAATGCCTTGAGTTTGAATGCGTCCAAATTTGATGATAATTGATCACTTATCTGAAAATGTAAGGTGTGTTTCAAAGAAGGTTTAGAATCATATAATCTGTAATTTTTTTGTTAGCGATGCTAAAATAAAATATATAGGCATAATGTAAAATAATCATTATTTGGACATGATATGATAATTCATATGAATGTTCTCTTGATATCAACTACAAGGCTATTATAAGGATAATTTCACGTAATAATATAGTATATTTGTTAAACAACGAGTCACATAATGGATAATGGTGTGTACTTAAGACAAGTTTGCCATAATTTATGTTTATGATTTACAATCCTTTGATGCACTGGTAATAAAGTAAATTATATCAATAAAAACTACAAACAAAAAATATTTCAGGAAAATATGCCCAGTAGATTTTTTTAAACTTTTGAAAAGTACTTGAAAAAGTGTAAGAGTATTTCAAGATCCTAGGCTATAGCAATTTTTCAATATAAGCTAATACTACATATTATATTACTGATTATCACCTTATCATCAAAGATTTATCTTTAAATTGAATCTAACATCAATAGTCAGACATTAATTAAATCTAAACTTAAATGTTTGTAAAATTGTTGGATTTTTTGGGTTTATAAGAATGTTACTAGTTTATCTAAATTGATCCTGAATTCAAGCATGTACCTACATGCCTTATAGAAATAGGTATACATATACTAGAATACAATTTATGGTGAATATTTTCAACTATGTATTGACATTAATGAGATTAGAAAATATAATAAAAACACAGTAGCTATAAAAAACACACAACCATTTATTAGCTTCTGTATTGGCAATGTATATACAATAATAGACAAAAGTATGTAGACAAATATGAATATTCACCTAAATACCTTTAGAAAACGAATTCATAATTCAGTGCTCCATAAACAAATGCGTTATTAGTAGAAAAACTAAATTCCTTGTTTTTACATTATCTGCAATGAACACAATTCAAGTCTGAATATAAGCACTTTATTATGAGGGACAAAAATATTAGTTTAGTACAGTTTCGTGTCAGAAGAGGATTAGTTTGTTTTCATCAAGTATTGTGGAATAAGTTGAGTGATTTTAAGAGCATGCCGCGTAGTCCAGAAATTTCTTTCGATGTGAAAACTAAGATCATTGAGTTATACAAAGATGGTCAACGTCAAGTCGACATTGCCAAAAATTTGAAGCTGAAGCGTAAAGCAGTTTGGGCAATATTGAACAAATATAAACAAAAAGGTATCTTGGAAGCCTTTAAGAGAAGTGGTCGGCCTTAAAAACTAAATGCTAGATCAGTTAGATTAATAAAAGTAATTTCATGCAAAGATCCGTTTAAAACCCCAAGACAAATAAAAGCCGAAATCGAGACAAAAGGAATTGTCAGTGTTTCTAGGAAAACTATAAGTAGAAGATTAAATGATTTGAAGTTATTTGCACGTCGCTCGAGTAAGAAGCCGCTAATCTCGAGGAAAAACCGTAAGGACCGATTACAATTTGCACGGTTGCATCTTGATTGGAGCATCTGTGACTAGAAGAGGGTATGTTTTAGTGACAAATCCAAGTTCAATATGTTTGGATCAGATGGTGTTCATTACGTTAGACGTCCTAGTGGACTAAGATTGAACCCCAAGTACACTTTGCCCAATGTCAAACATGCAGGCGGGTCTGTTATGGTTTGGGGGTGCTTTTCGTGGTTTGGGATGGGACCTTTACACAGAATAGATGGCATTATGGATAAGTTTGTATACACAGATATACTAAAGCATGTCATGTTACCCTATATGGAAGACAATATACCCTTAAGATCACTCTTCCAGCAAGATAATGACCCCGAAGCAAACTTCAAATCTCGCAAAGAAATTCTTTCTGAATGAAAAAATAACAGTTCTCAAATGGCCTTCACAGTCTCCCAATATAAACACCATTGAAAATCTATGGGAATACTTAGATAAGCAAATACAAGATAAAAATTATTCAAACAAGGATGATATTTTTACCGCTTTAGAGCAAAAGTGGAGACAAATTGATGAATGTTTTATCTAGAAACTTCTACAATCTATGCCGAGACGATGCCAGGTGGTGAAGGATAATAGTGGTTATGCTACAAAATATTGACACAAATATGGTTGGTTTTCTATAATTCAATGAACTTTGCTTCTTTCTTCTATAATTGTCTTGCTTTGTCCTTCATAGTTTTTTTCAATAAATTTGTTATTGAAGGGAATCTAATGAATGTATTTATGTATAAGTGAGTATTATGTATACAGGTTGGTGTATTAATAAAACAAGTTAAAAAAGAAATGCAGCACAATATTAATTTGTCTATATACTTTTGTGCATTACTGTATATACATGAAAATTTTCCTAGGAAAGCAACTAAACCTGCTGATGAATGATTGTAAAAATGCCAATTTTAGCATTGTATGAATGGGTAATAATCTTAAATGAAATATGTTAGTAATAAAACCAACTAGTTAAAAATTCTGTAATAAAATAATAGGTATTAACCATCAGAAATAATCATTCTCACAGTTATAAGCTAAGACCATAAATGTATATGGAATAAAAGAAAAATGCATAAAAATAAGATTTCAAACTATAATCTTGTCTCTATTATAATTGGATCATACAACTAGTTTTAGGGAAATTAATGAAATAATTCAGAAATTCCTTACAATTTACCCATGTGTTTATAAAATACAGAGAGATAGGAAATACATATGAAACACCATATAAACTGATTAAATTGATATAGATGGGTAGTACAAGATCCTAGATTTGAGGGTAATTGTATGTACGAGCCCCTTCCCACTTCAGTTGGCCCACTTTATGATTTGTACTAAAATATGCCTTTATAAACTAAACATGACAAAACTGTTTACTTCTAAAACAATTTATTTTCTCAACAACATTTTAGATACACTCTAGTCGTAAAAAATACATATTTGAAATCACTTAGACCTATAACTAATAGAACATCTGAACAAATAAACAATGTGCGATAAATGCGCGAAGTTAACAAAGCAACAATTGAAAGATCACCATTGGGTAACATCACCTTTATTTTTTATTATGGCTGAAATTCTTTGGGGCGTAGTGTTAACCAAGTTTTGGCAAAAATTTGGTGTAAAACAATCCCATATTTCTTGAATCTTTTGTCTCAGTTCGGTGATTGTACGAGCAGGATGTTGTCGTAGAACCTTTTTCATCTCGTGCCACAAAGTTTCAATAGGTGATAGATCTGGACTGCTAGAAACCCATTTCAAAAGTGGTACATTATTTTCTTCCATCCATTTTATAGCATTTTTTGAGGTATGGCATGCTGCACCATCTTGCTGAAACACAAAATGTTGGCCGGATGTCAAACATTCTTCCATCACTGGTAAAAGCGATTCTTCAAAAATTGACAAATATTTGTTTGTATCCACATTTCCATCAATAAAATGAAGCTTTCCTACTCCTTTTGATGACATACTGCCCCAGACCATAATGGATGCTGGAAATTTCTCTTTTCTCTTTACACAGTCAACAGGGAATGCTTTTTTTTGTGAATAACTCTACTGCGACTGTCACCAACAAAAACTTCGAATAGGGCCTCATCATTCCATTGTATTGCACACCATTGTTGAGGAGTCCATTGTCTATGTCCTTAGCCCATCTAAGCTGATTTTTCTTTTGCAATGGAGTTGATAGTGGCTTTTCTTTGGCCTATAAACAAGTTGTGCAACTTTAGGGTTTTTACTTCACTTTTTTTTTATAAGAAAACTTACCTTGCAAGTGCTAAATCCCCTCTCTATGAGTTGTGGACCTCGAAATTCTCCTTCCAACAGCGTCACTCCACAGAGCACTTGATTGTAAATAATATTCACGCCTGTTTATCATGATTATTCTTCTTAATGCTCTTCGGTCGGCATTTGTGATATTGCTTTTTTTCACATATTGTGGCTTAATATTAACTGAACCAGTTACATTATATCTTCTAACAATATTTCTCACACTGTACCATGATAAGTCTAACATAGTTGCAATTTCCGAGTTTGATTTCCCAGAATTAAAAAATTTAATTATCAGTAACCGAATTTTCTCAGTAATAACCTTTCCTCTACCCATTTTGAAAACCTTAACTACCCAAAACTATTTTAAACGTATTCTGACAGCTATGATTAATAAAAACAATTGTCATGGCTTTTATTTTTCACAGCCAGCTATGCATTATAGACTTATTTTGCATTGAAATGAAAATAGGTTGATATGCTGTTATTGCAACATGTGTTATTTTTATGCTGCAAATTTGGTGTTTGCTACTATACATTATCAAAATATTCATTGTTAATATTTTAAACCTATAACACCCTTCTACATTATTATTTGTGTTTGATAAGAAAAAAACTAAGATTTCAATAGTTGGGCCAACTGAAGTGCGAAGGGGCTCGTAGTATAGGACAGTCTAATATTTAATTCTGTAGAAAAAAAATAAAGTTCCAGTAATAAGAGCAAATGCGCCCACAAGGGCTGCAAATCTTTTTTAATTCTTCCAGACCTATTTGTCTCTGGATGGGTCTACTTGGAAAAGATATTTGAATATGTTGATCAATGATGATTTTACCTGAAAGAAGTGCAATGCTGAGTTGATCTGTGTTGAGCTGCACATATTTGCCAAGGTAGTTATTCAACACCCATGCAACCAATCCCTCAAGCATGTTTATCTATTTGGTGCATGTGCATATAAGGCGTACATAACAGCACTTTTATCTGAAACGTGTATTCAAAACAAAAAAATTCGGCGCATTTGATATAAATAAAGGCTCAATTCTAGTGCGCCTGTATTTACTTTTTCCTCACGTGAATTTCTCCGGAAATGATTCGAGCGAAACGTCATACGCTCGTTATGCTCAATTAAAAACTAGCTGATTTAATACATTTTTTCAACAATCGCTCGACTGTTCCAATCAATTCCAATAGCACTGCAATAATATTTATTTTTATATATTACAAATCCTGACAACTTTCACATCACACATCTCAAGATTGAACTTGACATTTGAATGACAACGACAACCTTATTCCTTATTCCTTTCTTTAGGTTGGTGCTAATATTTAATCAAATCCAAGCAAATAACCAAAATTTCTGTGTTATGTGCCGCGGTTATAATATGGTTCAAGATGACACACGGGTTGATGACGTCAGTTACACGAATCGCTTGAACGCGTTGGTTTTCACCGCGGTTTTGTTGCAGGTTGTTTATTTTAGAAAAGCGCGTATATAATCTCTAATTATTTTTATTATCATTTAATAATCGGTGCTCTTCCGTCTACAACTGTATATGGAAAGTTTAAATAAGAAACCTTTCATAATATTCATGGGAGAAATGTTCTTTAAGATTTTTTTTTAATGATGGAACCATGGCTTTGTAGCTATGATAACTTTCAATTCTCTAAATTTTTCCGCATGTCAAAGAAAACATTTATTGATTCAGCAGAAATGATGAAAAAAGAAATTAGCAAAACCGTATACAGGTGGATATCATCTAGTGACTTTATATGGCCATATTTTAATATTCTTGTGGTATATGGCTACATAGGATATTTTGTTAAGCATAGGAACTACATTTAAAGTGTCCCCAACAACCGTAATGAGTATAACTAATAAGGTGCTCCACTTTATGGTAAAACTGAAGTCAGCCTGTATCATTTTTCTCAAAAATGAAGCTGAAGTACAATAACAATATCCAATACCCGGCAAAATTCTAACTTGTCACATTTCAAATAATAACCTGAAATATAAAACTACTCTTGAGTTGGGTAAATACCACAATTTTGCGGTGATAACTATGACATATTACAGCTGATTCGTGACGTCACGGATCTTATAACCAAACTGATAACTACACTCGCTTGAACGGATTGGTAAATACCAACCCAAAATGGTAAATACCATTTCCATTTGGTTATCCGCTTGAATTTGATTTTTGACTCCTTAAAATTCATTAATTTCCAACTTTAATAGTGTGTTGTAGGGTCTTAGCTCCCATTGGCAACACTGATTAGAGATGGTAAATTAATATTTTACTATTTGCTTATTCCTATATCTAATTTGGCCAGCTTTGGTGATTTAAGACTATACTTTAGCGCATATCGCAAATACTTCATTTCTTACATTAAAATAAAAGATAAGGATGTAGGATGTAACTTTTACGAAAATATCATTTTTTCTTTAAGGAAACCTCTGCTTGCTATTTTATTGAACTTCGAAGTGCATTTTTGGTGGTAATACTCTAGAATAGAATACCGTTTTATATGCTGCCTTTTTTTGATTTTTATACAAAAGGATACTCTAAATTATAAGAATATAACATACACTGTATAGCACTAAGGAAAATAGATATGAAACTGTAAAAAATCGTTGTTTTTAGCAAAAAAGGTTCAAAACCACACATTAGCTTAAATGATATCAAAATACATACATATATGATGGTATTTACTTAGTAAACTGTGTAGAGGTGTTGTTTTGTAATTTTTCAATGTCTTCTTGAAACTCCTTAACTATTTTTTTCGCGTATTTCCAATGAGATCAAAGTTTTTGCGTTTATAAGAAATCTTTGAAAGTACAAACAATTCTCAATGGCCATTTCATAACGCTCATCGCTCATTTCTTGACAGATAAAATAAATGATATCCATTGTTGTCAAGTTGTACCTTTTTCAGGAGAAATACGTAATTAGAAATGAGGTTATTTGCAAGATAACGTCTTAATTTATTGTAAATGGCTTGTTTTCTGAAAATTTGTCCTAATATTTACCGACAAGTAGATGAAATTTTGAACAGTATGTGTCTAAACAGTGGAAAATGCACCAGCGGCTCACGTGACAAAAAATACAAAAGGCACCAGCGGTCATTGCATATAAAAATACGTCGATTCGTCGATTTGTACCACCTCGCCTGTCCACCCAACATATCATCGTCCAACATTATAGTTAAATAAAGATCAACGATAATTTCATCAAATCATCAAAAAACATGCAATGTTCTGTATGTTTTCATTATTTAGTGATTTGCAACAGCTACTTTTTCAGTTATTTCTCATATATATCACATTTAATTAGGTATATTTTGTAACATATGCTTCACTTTAAATGATTTTTCAAGTATATACATACAGAAAGTAAATAGATTATAACTATAATATAGGAAAAACAATAACCAAAGTACTTTTGTGAAGGGCATAAGGCATTCTTCAAAAAAAGTCTCATTAGATAATGTTCTGGTAGGGCACAAGGTGGATTTAGTACACACCTCCAAATCGCATTTTCATGACAATCCTGTGCCGATTGCACATTTTTGCGCTGGTATATAAGTAAGAATTTGGCAAACCAAATTAAGGTATATTACTATCCATGATCGCAACTAGATGGAGAGAATATGACAGTGACGGTGGTGTAGTGATGGGAATAATTATCTGAAATAAAAGAAATGACTACTTAACAATGAACTATGTTCATCATTAAAATATTCTAAAATTGCATTATTGCGGTGAACAGTGTCACAGTAACTTACAGTGTATGTTAGATTCATATAATTTTTAACAATCTTTTGCATAAACAAGAAGACAACAGGTTATAAAGCAGTATTCTATACTACAGTACACCCAAAATGCAACTTTAAAGTTCTATAAAATAGCAAGCACAGAGATCCTTAAAGAAAAAACGATATTTTCGTGAAAGTTACATCCTAATCTTTTATTTTAAAATTAGAAATGAAATATTTGCGATATGACCTATAGTACAGCCGGTAATTTTGTGCTGAGAATATACGTACTATAGATGAGAAAACTTCTCTTAATATAAATACCTAATATTCTAATTTATATTTTTTCTCATCTCTATAATATCTGAAATTTTGGTGATTTTTATTTCACTACAGCTGGAGATACTGAGCTTTCATTTTGACAATTTCTTTATACGTAACCTCAAACTCAAACACAAAGTGGAACATTTAAAAAAAAACTTGATAAATTTGTAACAACAGAAATGTCGACTGATTTTATTTTTACAATTGTGTACTTTTTAATGTGCGTTTGCTTGGTATATCCACCTACGGAATTTGTATCGGCTGGTCTCACGATACCAGCACTCTTTAGTGGGTACCTTGGTGTTGAAATCGAAAATTTCATCCAGTATCATATACGAAAAAGCTGCTTGTACCTTTTTATATTCTCTCTTTTACCATTAGGATACGTTGTTTTATATTTTCTTCTTGAATCCAATGAACAGGCAAGTCGATCTGCAATGTTTCATATAGCGTGCAAGGTTCATTTTATAACATTCCATATATTTTAGGACTGGTTTCCCTTTGATTCAGAGTACAAATTTTGGAAAATATTGACCACAATCAGTCTAATGCTTCCTATACTAGCATTTTTACAAATATATTTTTGGGTAAAGAATGATTTTATAGACCATCCAACAATAAAGAATATTGCCAAATTTGCAACAGAAGAACTTGACTGGAAAGCACTTAAGCAAGAAATTGACACAGAATTCAGAAGGTAAGAGGGATTTTGGCCAACTACCTATAACCTTTATTTGATACCCCATTTTCATTTAGCCAGTTGAAGGGATTGAAGATCTGAGCACCATCTATGAGTCAGTAGCAGAATCAGACACTAGCTCTTTTCATTTTTATGTTCAGTTATCGTCTCATAGATGGTACTAGCTTAGTGCAATCCCTTTTTGGGCTATCACTGGCTATCACCTTTGGTGCAGGTTGCAAAATATTGTTAAATTATTCCTTTTCCCATGGTGAGTTATTTATTTTTTACAGGATAGACAAAGTTTCCATCCAAACCAGTGCAATTGTAAAGATAGTAGGAACAGAGAATTGGCTAATGAAAGTAACTCCACTCAGTATATTTGTGGTGAACCAAAGAGATGCTACACTTGCTGTTACAGAAGCACAAACGTACCAGATGACACATCTTAACAACAGCAACACCCAGTATTTGAACATTGAAGTTAAGTCAAGTATAAGTGGTGTGACGCCATTTATAATAAGAATCAATGCCAGCGATTTTACTTATCTGAAAGACAGAGTGTCCAGAGCTACTGTTACTATAATGCCTAATGTGAGGTTTCATAAAACTATCGTAGAGCAATTTGTGGATGTTTTCATGGAAACTATTGCTGAAAATCCGGTTTATGAAACTAATCAAGAGTTGGAGAATTGTATTGGTTGTTTACAGGCTGAACCAACAATCAAATTGCAGAAACTGTGCCAAGATACAGAAGGTACGTACATTTCTTCAGAGCTAACAAGTCTAAATTCACATTTACAAGTTAAAAATAATGGTAACAACCCATAGATAAGACATTTTTGGTTACTGTTCTGCCCAGCGCCGAAGCTAGCATGGGGCAGGCGGGGCGGTGCCCCAGGACCCCTTTTCGTAGGGGGCCTTTTTTCGTCAGGGGCCTTTTTTCGTCAGGGGCCTTTTTTTCGTCGGGGGACGTTTTTTGGCCCTGAAAGAATCTTACCTCGGCAAAGACTTTAGGGGCCCCTGAAAATACTTCAAATTGAACAATTTTTTTTCAAAGTGAAACAATTGAAAATTTTTTTCGTAGTTTTATTAGATTGTCTATAAAATAACATTTTTTCGTTTGAGTACAACAAATTTTATTTCTGATTCTAGTAACTTTGACTCTTGGTAACACTGCTGAGTCTGACACAGACATCAGCAGCTGATCGCGTCGAACAGTGCTCGATATCCGTATATGTGCGGGAAATTCAAACGTTATTTAGGCAATTCTAAGGGTTGAGTTGAAATTTTTTTTCGTATTGCTGCCCCAGGGCCCCCGAGGCTCTAGCTACGCCACTGGTTCTGCCCTACATATTTTTTCAATGTTTGAGACATATCTACTCAGCAGTTTATAAATTTTGAATATATATAATAAATCTACACCCATCCAAAAAGAACATATACAGTGATGGACAAAAGTATTTAGCCAAATTAATATGGTGCTCTTTTTCTTTTTTAACTTGTTTTATTAATACACCAATCTGAATGCATAATTCGTTATAGCATAATACTCACTTATACATAAATAAGTTCATTAGGCTCCCTTCAATAAAAAATGAATTGAAAAAACTGGAACTATGAAGGACAAAAATATATAGACAAAGCAAAACAATTATAGACGTTTCTTGATATAAGATTCATCAATCTGTCTTTTGCTCTAAAGTGGCAAAAAGTTCATCTTTGCTTGAATAATTTTTATCTCGTATTTGCTTCTGTACGTATTCTCATAGATTTTCAATGGGGTTTATATCGGGAGATTGTGAAGGCCATTTGAGAGCTGGTATTTTTTCATCCAGAAAGAATTTCTTTGCGAGATTTGAAGTGTGCTTCGGGTCATTATCTTGCTGGATGATTGATCTTAAGGGCATATTGTCTTCCATATAGGGTAACATGACATGCTTCAGTATGTCTGTGAATACAAACTTATACATAATGCCATCTATTCTATGTAAAGGTCCCATCCCAAACCTCGAAAAGCACCCCCAAACCATAACAGATCCGCCTTCATGTTTGACTGGGCAATGTGTATTTGGGGTTCCATTTTTGTCCACTAGGACGTCTAACGTAATGAACACCATCTGATCCAAACACATTGACCTTGGATTCGTCACTGAAACATACCCTCTTCCAGTCACAGATGCTCCAATCAAGATACCCTCTTCCAGTCACAGATTCTCCAATCAAGATGCAACCGTACAAATTGTAATTGGTCCTTACGGTTTCTCCTCGAGATTAGCGGCTTCTTACTCGAGCGACGTGCAAATAACTTCAAATCATTTAATCTTCTACTTATAGTTTTTGTAGAAACACTTACAATTCCTTTTGTCTCGATTTCAGCTTTTATTGGATGGATCTTTGGACGAAATTACTTTTATTAATCTAACTGATCTAGCATTTAGTTTTCTAGGCCAACCACTTCTCTTAGAGGCTTCCCAGATACCGTTTTGTTTATTGCCCAAACTGCTTAACGCTTCAGCTTCAAATTTTTGGCAATGTCGACTTGACATTGACCATCTTTGTATAACTCAATGATCTTAGTTTTAACATCGAAAGAAATTTGTGGACCACGCGGCATGGTCTTAAAATCACTCAACTTATTCCACAATATTTGATGAACACAAACTAATCCTCTTCCGACACGAAAGTGTACTAAACTAATGTTGAAAAGAATTTGTCTGCATATTTTTGTCCCTCAAAAAAAAGTGCCTATATTCAGACTTGTGTTCATTGCAGATAATGTAAAAACAAGAAATTTAGTTTTTCTATTAATAACGCATTTGTTTATGGAGCAATGAAGTATGAATTCGTTTTCTAAAGGTATTTAGGTAAATATTCATATTTGTCTATATACTTTTGTCCATTACTGTATATTGTCATTGCACTTTGTAAAAGGTCATCAAAACTGACTATAACTTTACTAAAACTTCATCCCGCATATATGGTTTCATTTAATGGTCAGAATATATGGAGATTTTACAAATATTGTATCTCTGTTAAATCAAGTATGTCAACTTTTGCTTAGTTCTCATTTAATTTTATGATGATACATATGGATCATACATTTTCATAAATAACACATTTAAAAGATGGTTATAGACATATACATACTTTTTTTTATACTCCTACCATGAAGGCCTAAGGCGTAAACACCCATTGGGTACCATGGGGCTATAGGGGGATACAGGGGAAAGGGGGAACGCCACACGGACTCTGGCGTGGGAACACGTGTGCATGCAACATGCACACATTCTGGCTGCGCCTACGAGATCCCGTCGGGTGGTACCTCCTCCGGAGACAGAAGAGTCACCTACTGCGGCCACCGCTGCTGCCTATAACTATACTTCTACATGTGCATTTAAAATTTTAGAACTATTGCTCCTCGCACAGATTTTGAGTAAGCAAATTGACACAACAGCATAAAATAATTTTTCCATCATCTCTAGTCACTACAGAGAAAGCTGATCAACGATCTCAAAGAACGGAGGTTCTGGAAAGCGGTTGATAACAACCGTAATTTTTTGTCTGAGAAATTTTTTAATTTATTATGATTTTTACAAGCTGAGAGCTGAAATGTCAGATCGAAATTCTAATTATGCCATGATGTAGAAGAGAAAAAGTGATAATGATATCGTGATTTGTTTGCAAATTTTAGACAATGTGGATGTTTTTTATACCCTGTATACACCTAGTGCTTTTAGCAAAATTAAGCTTGTATCTAACAAAGATTTCAATTAATCCTAGTAATTTTCCATCCAATAGATATTGATTTAGCTTGTGGAGAACCCTGTATATGAATAATTTTAAGTTTTGTAAAATATGTCCTCACCATTTAATTTTTGCCAAGCTACTCTAAAGGGGGCGGGGGGGGGGGGCAGATGCCCCTTGCCTCCATGGGTATGCCATTGGTGCTATAGTAACTAAAAGGGTTGTCCAATAGGGACGCAGGAAAGTAAACGTCAATTTGACATAGACGCCATCTTTGTTTTATGTCACCGACATGTCATTTTGTTAGTTGAATGTTTACCATCGATCGCTATGGAGTCGTATTCGATTGAAGACCGCATTAAAGTTATTCAAGAGCACTACAAAAATGGTGCAAAAATAAAAAACACGTTTCGCGCGCTTCGTGAACATTTTGGTCGCAACAACAGACCAAACGAAACAACCATCGGTCGTCTGGTGCGTAAATTCGAGGCAACAGGTTCTGTGGCAAATCTGCTAGGGTCTGGCCGGCCAAGGAGCGTTCGCACACCGGAAAATACTGCTGTTGTGAAGGAGAGTGTGAGAGACGATCCGAAACAATCAACAACGCGTCGATCCCAAGAATTGGGCATTTCGAGAACCAGTTTGCTCCGCATTCTCCACAAGGATTTGAATGTACACGCCTACAAGATCCAATTGACGCAAGAGCTGCGTCGGGCCGACCATTTTTCGCGCCGAACGTGTTCAGATTGGCTCCTTGAACACCGCCAAATTGATGCCAATTTTTCATCAAAAATCATGTTCAGCGACGAAGCGCATTTCACTTTGGATGGGACGGTAAACAAGCAAAACTGCCGCATCTGGGCGAACGAAAATGCCCGTGAGTATCAAGAGCAGCCGATGCATTCCTCAAAAAGTGACTGTGTGGTGTGCATTGTGGTCAAAAGGCATCATCGGATCTTACTTTTTCGAAAATGCGGCCGGGGACGCCGTTACCGTCAATTCTGAGCGAGATCACGTGATGATAGAGGACTATTTTTTGCCGCAACTTGAAGGAATGGATATGGACGATGTTTATTTCCAACAAGACGGTGCAACATGCCACACAACCAATAATATCCATCGATTGCAGTCCTTCTTCGGTGATCGCGTGATTTCGCACAGAGGAAATGTGCCATGCGCGATTTGACTCCCTTGGACTTCTTTTTATGGGGATATTTGAAAAGCAAAGTCTACGTCAACAAACCAGCCACCCTCCAAGAACTCAAAAACAACATCATTGCCGAGATAAATGCCATAGAACCGACCATGTTGCAAAATGTCATTGAAAATTTCGACCATCGCGTGGACGTCTGTAAATCCAGTCGTGGTGAACATTTGAGCGATATTTTTCATACATAATCTTTCTTGTTTTAATATGCGTTTACTTTCCTGCGTCCGTTTTGGACAACCCTTTAGTAACGTTAGCAAATGAAAACTGTGCAATTGAATAAGAATTTTTTATCATATTTGATGTAAATACTGATTAATATCAAAAAAATCATTGATTTATAATCAATTATCAATGGTTTAAAATATTGCTTTTCTGTGTCAAAACAAACATTGTTTTTTCGAAATGTTTCCAAAGGAAAATAATTTTCTTTCAGGTGAAGACAGATGTACACCCTGCAACTGCAAACCGATGTGGTGCACAGACTGCCTGGGAAAGTGGTTCGCCTCCCGACAAGACACCCAACAAAGGGACAGGTGGCTGAGTTCGAAATGCACATGCCCCATGTGCAGGGCGAGGTTCTGTTTGTTGGATGTTTGTTTAGTAAGGCAGGTCGAGGATTAGAGAGCTCAAGACTAAAATACGCACACGCTACAGAGATAACTCGGGTCGGCGATGGTCATTTTACGCGCAAGGAGGAGGTTTTGTGAACAGTGTAATTGAATCGTTATTTTTGATTAAACGGTGATCAGTTAGCGCTCTATGCCTATTTTAACTGGGTATCTTCAAGCTTTGATTAACGTATTCCAACTGGATTTCAAGGTTCAGTATTCAACTTATTACAAAATTATTTAATCAATAGAAGTCAAAGAACTAAAATTGGCATTACATTATCAAACATTAAAAACATTTCGGTAGGTGTGCCACAGGGTAGCAAATTAGGTCCATTACTATTTCTTTTATATATTAATGATATTCCTGATATTTTACAACACTGCAAAATTCAAATATTTGCTGATGATACATTAATATATATATATACCAAATAAAGACATTGAAACTGCAATAGAGCTAATGATATGAAAAACGTAATAAATTGGTTAAATGTAAATAAACTAAACACAAACAAAACAAAATATATGCTAATAGGAAAATCTTTAGATCAAAATACGATAAATCTTACAATTAATCATGAAAAAATTGTGAAAATGGTTAAATATAAAAAATTTCATAGCCTACTTGGTTTTCATTTTCATATTCAAGTTGAAAAATCATCTTTTACCAAATCACTTAATAATACTAATAATAATAATTTATTTCAGAGAAAATTTTATTGTATTGAACAATGAGTCCCACAATTATTCTACTTGAGGAAGTATAGACTTTCATTTACAAAACTTCAGTAGCAATGTAACGAGCAAGTCAGTATTTCAAAAGGGATTGTAGGAATTTAATAAATTAAGTAATGATATCAAGATGTGTGTAATTAGTTTGAAAATGTTCAAAGGGAAATTGAAAAAATATCTCATGGAAAACCAGAATTCATAGTAATGAAATTTTGTATAAAAATATGTAGTCCTGAAGACATAATATATATTTTGTGATATGTGTAATATGGATATTATGGACATTGTAGCATTAATGCTAATTAAATCTGAAACAAAGATACTCAATTAAAGTATGCATTGCAGACGAGCAAAAAAGGATCGAATATCTTAGCGCCATCTGTCTGAAAGTAGCAGAACTAAATACTAGTAGTTTGAAAGTAGATTACTAAAATTACTTCCTACGCTACTGGGTGAGGCAGTATTTTAGTCCCAAAATGTCGAAAATATTGTTTTTTTGAAATTGATATGACGACAAAGCTGTGTATTTTTTTCATCGGTACCGTGGCGACGGAGCTATGGGCAAAAAAATGAATGAAAAATAAAAATCGTCCAGTGGCAGCGGAGAAAAAGTCTAAAAACGAAAGAATAATAATCGCTACATGACGAAATGTTTGGGTTCTGCCACTACTTCACAGATGGCGCTAGTGTTTTTCAGATCCCTTTCTGGATGCCATATTACAGATGGCTTTCTTCAGTTGATCAATGCATACACTGATACATAAAGAATAAATCGAAACTTCAGCATGTAGTGCAAAATTGGAAACATTGGAG
Source organism: Acanthoscelides obtectus (assembly GCA_963669975.1). Taxonomy (NCBI): domain Eukaryota; kingdom Metazoa; phylum Arthropoda; class Insecta; order Coleoptera; family Chrysomelidae; genus Acanthoscelides; species Acanthoscelides obtectus. The sequence goes on along the minus strand of CAVLJG010000001.1, from coordinate 122,173,359 downwards.
ATACTGAAACTGAACATGCAATCTTTGAGTCCATATTTGTCTTCTGATAGAAAGTGGAGTCATATGAATGGAAAACAACTTTCACTCGTTTGAATAGTGAAAAGTGTTGCATTCATACTTATCCCCAATCTTACATTTTAAAATGTGCCTTTATCTGGTAATAACACTGGTATTTTTAGGACATTGAAGGGGACTGAGCACAACTGTATAGCTGGAATTAGGGCCATATCGTTAGTCGTTCCTACAATTGTAGGCCGCCTTTATGGCCTTCGTTTTCATAGTCTTTTCTCTCCTTCAGAAAAGCTGGGGTATTTCTAGATTTCTACTGTTCCGTGTCAGCGTCAGCGCTCTCATATCGTGACAATGATTTATTCTTGAATTGCAGGAAATTTCTGATAAAAATCAAAAGCATGAACAATTTGATACAAATAGATATTTCTAACATAATCTCAACATAAAGCGCTTTTCTGAAGAAGAGGAAAAACTATGAAAATCAAGGAGGTCATAAAGGCGTCCTACAATAATTGTACGAACGACTGACGATACGGCCCTTAATAAGTTCCATCATAACCGTGCAGAATAAATAGCATGGAAATATTTTTACAGCCTTACAATTTTAATATACCATTCACACACGTTGTTATTGAGAAAGGTATGGACCTATTCTCAAAGATAATCACTTCATTCTGCTTTTCACATCCGTTCTAAATCATGGATCGAAGATAAAACAGTTGATGCCATAGTTTTGTTCTGTTTTTTTCTTCCCACGCCTACTGGCGAGGAAGTATTGTAATCGCGAAAATTTTCGAAAACGAGATAACGTATGTCCCAAATTTGGAGGATTATCGTTTTTGGGAACAAAAGGTATGTTGCATTGTAGAAGCCAGTTTTGGGTATCTCTTGAGTATTGGCATGGTGCTAGGTCTGGCCAAAACATGATATGGTCATTAGCATGATGTTCGTGGACAGACTGAAGCAATTTGGAAAGACAGTTATCAATATAGTTATGACTATTCAAAGCTTCAGCCCACAAAAGGTTGGGATGCACCCCTGTTATAAACTGCGCACCAGACAAGGATGTTATCTGCAAATTTCGCTTTATGTTTGGATCTAACATTGTGAAGGCATTCCTGTACGTTGTCCGTTAAAAAACCGTTGATTCCCTTCATTTCAGAATTACTCAAAGTGAAATACTTTTCGTCATCGAAAATAATCATTTTTCCATTGGAAAAGTGTATCCGCCTCAGTTGGCGACATCATGTATACGACAGAGTTGCACTCGAGAGTACTTGGGGCACTTAAGTCTCTTTCGATATTTAACCCTTTCACCACTGAATATGTTTTTAATAAATTTTCGTTTCAAATATACATATTTTTTAGTAAAATAGTGACTATAATGAAAGATATTCGCAATAAATTCCTTGAAAATATTCTGCTTATCCTGAAAATGTCCTGGGACGATATGTATCACTAGTAGATATGGTTAGGACAGTGTGTCCCTATAGTGGTGAAGATAAGAGGCATGTTGTAATAAAATAACATTGATTATTTTATTTTTATGAATGATATAATAGTTGATTCATAGTGGAATGTTGCAACACAAACTGTTTTCGTTCTTGTCTCTTTGTTATTTCTGGAACATTGCTGACATCTTCTTCGAGAAGGACCTTCAGATGGTAAGTGATCACCAACATTGACCATTGTCTTTTGTCGCTTTGATCTAGGGCCACATTTTCCGCTGAGACGGCGCTTAATACCTGCATTTGAACTACCTGCTTCATTCATTTGCTCGGCTATCGGTACTAAAAATTTTTTTGTTTGTTATCTCTTGATATATGATCCAAGAGTTTACAACTGCAGTCATACAGGTAAGCAATTTGTAAAACACCTTTCGTCACCACTTCAGCTTCTACATTATCTTCTAGATCATCTTCTGCGTCTCCATCTTCTCCATCGGTTTCTAGCAAATCGTCTCTTACGCGTGCTTCTTGGGATTCTTCGTTTTCGGAAGGAATAAAATCGCTGTCTTCATCAGAAGCATGGAAAGGATCTTCCTCGGAAATTGACGACCAACTGAACTCCTGAGCAATTTTTTCTAGTTCCTTTTGTGTTAGAAAACGTCGGCTCATCCTTAAGAATAAAGAAAATGCATTGCTATCATATATACTATTGGGATTTTGTGTCCCATTGAAGCTTACTACTGGGGCACATATGTCCCGCAAGTGTTTTGACGTGGAAAAAATATTGTTAGAATGTAAATATCTCACTACCTCGCTTACCTGATAGTTCTTTGTATTTTTGACAACTTGTAGACAATAAATAATTCTCATTTCTTTTGCGTTTTAAGGCTATTATATATACGTGCATGAAACTAACCTCACACTACACTTTTGGCGGGAATTTTGTTAACCTATATCTTTGCTACACGATCAAGCTTACTGGATCACTCATAGCACACGCGATTTTTCGACGTATTTGTCTTATAGTAGTTTAATTTATACATCTGAAAGCGAAAACTTCAAAATAAAATAAATGGCAACTGACAGTGAATTAAGTAAACAAACTTTTGTTTCAAAAGGCAACTTGATATTATTTTGTGTTCGTCAAAATTAAAGACAATGGATTTCATGCCAAAACTTTTAGGACATACGTTATTATGTTTTTTGGATGTCATATGACACGTACATCACGAAAAACCATGCCTGTCTTTCTTCGTTTTTTGACGCCTCGGAGGCTCCTGATCGTTTTGGGAAAATTTTTGTAGGGGTTAAAAATTGGGGCTACGAGTTGCAGCGGGTGAGGTTTTCATTGAAAACGTTCACTTTTATCACTATTTTCGCTCTCGCTGTACATATTGTAGTTTATGAACGTTTTAGGTCTCTCTCTCAAGCCCTAATTTTCTCCGCATGACCTTCTCACTCTCCATGTTCGATGCTGTCCAGAAGAGGGCGGTTCGACTGATCGATGACTCTTCTCTAACAGACAATCTCGGGACTCTTTCGTACCGGCGGCCGTCAGCGATCTAGCTCTTTTCTACCGCTACAACAACGGGCTTTGCTCCTCAGAGCTCTCTTTCATGATGCCGCCGCGCGATGTGCCTACTAGACAGACCCGCCTGACTTTGGCGTCCCATCCTAACCGTGTTGAACTTCGTACATCCAGAACTGGCCGATACGACCGCTCCTTTGTTCCGAGGGTGTCGAGATTGTGGAACGATCTACAAGAGGAAGCTTTTCCTAGTTCTACTAACCTTAGGCAGTTCAAACATCGTATTAACAAAATTTCTTTGGGATCATCATAGCAGCCGCGGTGTTCCGGCATTTAGGCTTCTGCCTGCGCGGCTGCTTCGACATAAAAAAGACTGTGACAAAGTATCAGAGTCGACTTACTTAACGCCTTTTTTAGTAGTTATAAGGCAAACTGTTGTTCACACAAGTCCAAAAATACCTTACCCGTTGTTTTATCGTATTGAAATAAGTTTTAAATGTTTGTGAAAATCTGATGAAGTTTATGTTATGTACCTAAAGAGGTTTATTTATTGAATTTTTAAGGAACATATCCTCAGTCTCAGTATACTTATTCACTATTTGACGTGGACTACGAATCTGATGCTTACAAATAATCTGTTCATCACAAAGGAATATTTTAAGGATCACAACCGTAGTTCACTGTCCTTTTGTCATACGTATATTTGTAACGATATAATCTGTTTGCTGTTACCGTTTTTCCTTCCTGTTTTGATAAAACAAATCAAATGTGGGGTACAGTGCTGGCCAAAGGTTTGATTTCAAGGTATACCAGAGAGAGCAGCGTTTGTTAGAAAGAGTGCACTATATGTGTCATTTGTCAATATGGGGAATTTTGAAATATATTAAATGACATAGAAAATGCAACACCGGCTGAGAGTGCTGTAATTTTGAACATACTTTTACGAGTTTTAGGTCTACTGATGAACAGGATCCTGATATGACAAAAAAGTACGGCTCGGAATGCTCTCAACATTTTATCAGCGTATACCATGATAGTAAATATGCTTACAAGTTTTTATCAAAATTCATTAAATAATTCTGGGTGTTGCATTTTATATGTCACCTTGTATATTACTAGATACTCCGCTGTGATTCTACCGTAATGGATACTCGACACATGGAAATCTAAAAGGGAAAACTACGTTGGCCAACACTGTATAAGATTATAATTAAACGAAAAATTATATAAATGTTATGGTTACCAAGTAACTTGTGGAATAATCGAGATTTTGACAGGAGTGTAATATTGTTTATTCTTGGGACAAATGCCACATTGTTTGAAGGTTTAAAGTGTGACTATTTTAATTATGAGATATATTTTTATTTGTTTGCTTAAGTTATGCGCAGATACATTTAAGTATATTTATGATTCAAGTTTTAAATTGATTTGTGATACAGTATATGAATGAATAAATGCTTTTTTAACGATATTCGGTGTTTAATTGCAACCTCCCTGACATTAGGTTGTCACGATAGTATGTCAAAATGCGAATGTCATATAAATCAAATCCAAGCGAATAACCAAAATTTCTGTGTTATGTGCCGCGGTTATAATATGGTTCAAGATGACACACGGGTTGATGACGTCAGTTACACGAATCGCTTGAACGCGTTGGTTTTAACCGCGGTTTTGTTGCAAGTTGTTTATTTTAGAAAAGCCCGTATATAATCTCTGATTATTTTTATTATCACTTAATAATCGGTGCTTTTTCGTCTACAACTGTGTATGGAAAGTTTAAATAAGAAACCTTTCATAATATTCATGGGAGAAATGTTTTTTTTTCAGATTTTTTTTGAATGATCGAACCATGGCTTTGTAGCTATGATAACTTTCAATTCTCTAAAATTTTCCGCATGTCAAAGAAAACATTTATTGATTCAGCAGAAATGATGACAAAAGAAATTAGCAAAACCGTATACAGGTGGATATCATCGAGTGAGTTTATATGGCCATATTTTAATATTCTTGTGGTATATAGCTACACAGGATACTTTGTTAAGCATAGGAACTACATTTAAAGTGTCCCCAACAACCGTAATGAGTATAACTAATAAGGTGCTCCACTTTATGGTAAAACTGAAGTCTGGCTCAATCAAGTTTCCCAAAAATGAAGCTGAAGTACACTAATAATATCCAATACTCGGCAAAATTGTAACTTGTCACATTTCAAATAATAACCAGAAATATAAAACTACTCTTGAGTTGGGTAAATACCACAATTTTGCGGTGATAACTATGACATATAACAGCTGATTCGTGACGTCACGGATCTTATAACCAAACTCGATAACACTCGCTTGAACGGATCGGTAAATACCAACCCAAAATGGTAAATACCATCTCCATTTGGTTATCCGCTTGAATTTGATTACATATAGTGAACCGCTAATGTTAGTTCCATCGCTACTGGCGAGGAAGTAATTTCAAGAATGAGATTTGTTAACCTATCCATCGTAGAGACTTGCGGCAAAAATAGTTATCACTAAAACGGCCTGGAAAGTATTTTCAAGTTTCTGAACTGACCGCTAGGGTGGTAACTGCGATCATAAATCTAAAAAAGTGATGTTTCTGTGAATTCCGCTTAACCTAACAAAAAAAAACAATACCGGATCTTCAAATTCGAGGATAATCGGAACCTATTTTGTTTGACAATTTTTGCTGTATCTCTAAACATAAAGTAGTGGGGGGTATTCAAAGGTTTCCGTAAAAAACACCCTGTATCTTCGAAACGGCTGAAGCGATTTTAACAAACTCGGGCTAATTGAAAAGAGATGCTATAATAAGGATTTTTTCGCGAGTCCACGGTGTAGCACAGTGCACTACCGGGAAGCGATACTCAAATTTTCGCGTAAAACGGGAATAGGGGAAGACGGATGTGAAGTCGTCCTTATGTCAAAAAATCACGTGGTACGGTCGCAGTGCTGAAAATCGAGTTAAATTATTAAATCATAAATGGAGGAACACGTCCACCTGATATTAAATGACGAGCGAGAAGGTCATCGAAGATATATGAACCGCACTTGTCATATCAAATGATTGACTTTATTGATATACAGGGTGACTTTGAAGTTGAGTCATTAATTTTCAGATAATGATTGTAGAAGGAAGATAAACCAAAATATGTGTGTAAAAATAAAAAAAAATAAAAAAAAAATTTTACCTTGTTTTATAAAGTATCCTCCCGACAAGTATTTCAGTGCGGACCTGTATTTGATCGTGAGGTCCCCTGTGAAGTCTTAAGTCACCTGATTCACGAGCCCGTTGTACTACATTAACAAAGGCACGAGGGGTTGGTTGCACTCGATTGGGAAACCGATCCGCATAAACATGTGCCATTTTTTATTTAGTTTGAGCCACGCAACAGACACTATTCACACGCGACTGACACTGATTGTATGTATAACTGAACTGAATGAAATAATTGTAAAAAACTCGTTCCAAATTCTTTCGCTTTTTTGTTTCCGATACGATGAACCGATAAGGTGGATTATATCCGTTGTTGCCAAACACAAGCACATGACATTATTATTGAGACAGGGCGGTACTCAAACTTCCAAAGGGCTATAACTTTGTTACTTTAATTTTACCAGAAAAATGGTAAAGGAAAAAAACATTTCTTTTGATCAGATCTACTCACTGTTAAAATAAATGACTCAACTTCGAAGTCACTCTGTATATGTACCTGTACATTGCACAAAAAACGATCGGTCTTTTTATCTCAGATTCAAACAAGACAGCTAAGTTTATCAAGGATCTTAAAGCAAACATTTTGCGCAACAAGCGCCATCTAATCACGCCCGGTGTAACTTGAAGCTGTCAAAACTTCGAGAGGAAGGGGAAATTCCATCTGTTCCCGCTCCGATTCACTACGGGATCTCGCGAAAAAATCTAATATTTGAAGTTTTGTTAGTTTCACATGTAGCCGCTAGAGGGCGTTTTTCGAAATTCCGATAGAAATGGTTAATTTTCTCAAAAAAATTAAATGCATTGCTATGATTTTTTTTTTATAGAAAGGTAGCTAAATGATGTCTAAACAAGCTCGCGAAAACCGCATTTCGATATCTTGTTCCTAATCTAAAATTTAGGACAAAGAAAAATTTATACTGAAATCCCTTGAGTTTTTAGTTTTTATGTACTTCGCCAGTTTTAGCACAGAAAGTAAAAAATGCGCCTCAAGTCGGTTCATTTGTTGAGGAACTACGAAACAGCAGACAGACATGTAATAAACTCATAAACTCTTGCTTCGTGAGTTAAAAAATGAGCAGACATTTACATTAATAAATTTACAGGGGAAAATGAATATCATATACCCTATTTCACTAGTATCCATCGCGGTAGAATGACAGCAAATTATCTAGTAATATGTCAAAATTCCCCAAATGGGCACAAGACACATACTGACGGATCCGTCAACGTCAGGTAGTCAGAGCCGTGTTTTGTTTTGTTTTCTTGTACGCTACAGATTCATTTTGTACTTGCTAACAGCTCTTTTATTTAGAAAAGTTCATTTGCATACAAAAAACAACGCTACAAACAAGTTTTACTAGATTTACACCCGATTAATTATTGCCAACGTCGCAGACTAACAAAAAAAATGTCACTTGCTGATCAGCTGTTCACCTCAGCAGACGTCAAAGCGTGATAGGTACTCGTGAAATAGGGTAGGTATAAATTTGATGTTTTGTAGTTAGAACCGGAAAAATGTAGTCGCAAACTCGTAAAAACAATGACAGACTGTGGTTATACCCAATTGAATACTTGCCGTGCAGGGAAAAAAAAGATGAACGTCCCAGCCGTTATATGAAAAAAAGATGAGCGTCCACTGATCGTCACCGAAACTATAGTTGTAGTCACCGTTCTTGGCGGGTCAAAATAAGACTACCAGTACCCCTTTATATATCTCCATCTCCCTCATACATACACATGCGACCTACCCCTGTTTGTGAACGTTTGTTCGGTAAGCTCAAAGACATACGTTTTTTAGTTGTGTCTCCGTCACGAAAACTTTGTCGTTACAAATGAGTACCCTTCAATCATATTTGTCACAGTGACAATTTACTTGAAATCGGCGTGCAATTTGAGTTGTCCTGGTATCAATTTCAATATAAAATTGTACAATGCCGACAGCTCGTGCTGAATTTATTGGAGTATTGCCAGGAGGAAAATGAAAAGAGCGTCCCCTGTTACCCACTTCATGCGTACTGGAAAATTAAGCTCCGCCCATGGTTCGGAGACTCGATCTGTTTACTTATTTCATATGGCGTTGATGACGTTACCGCCAAGAACGGTGACTACAACTATAGTAGCTACTACAATTTACCAAGCATCAATTTGCGACTAGAGAAATAACGTAAAGTAATGATTTTTAAGCAGTTACCATTATTTTGTTTTGTTTGTTCTATATTCTTTTGAATACAGCTTTTTTGGTTCATTGTTTTTTCTTGTCCCAATTAAAAAAAATACTTAGAAATAATTCTGTGTTTGAGCTATTGAGGTTATGTGTAATAAATTTCCTGTTAAGGTTGTCCTCATATTAGAACAGATCGTAAAACCTAAGATAGGCATCTCGCTGGTTAATCAATTCAATTCAATTCAATGGACTTTATTGTAACACATACATAATTATGTATCCTTACAAATGGCGAAGTCTGGCCAATGGCCACTTATACTTAACCATAAATGTCAATGCTTATTACTACCTTCAAAATAAAATAAAAAAAAAAAAAAACTGAAAAAGAAAAGGAAAAAGAAGAATAATAGTAAAAGAAGAATTAATAAATATGACATAATGCGTACGATTAGAACAAAAAACATAATACGTACGATTCAAAGAGAGGACAATAACCTAAGAGCTCAATAAGTAGTTTTTATATTTTTTTTTAGAAAAGTTGCTGATGAAACATTGTTCGAAAGAGTTGATCAATTTCACCGCATTATACGTAAAAGACCGTTGACAAATGGCTGTCCTATGTTGTGGCATTGTCAGGAGATTAATGTTGCGCGTATTCAAATTGTGAATTAAATTCCTACGAACAAGCTTTTGCATAAGATAAACGGGAACAGAAGTTTTTAATATTTTTACGACAAATGTAACAAAGTTGTATTTGAAAAGATCAGAAATTTTCAACCAATTCATTGAAGATATTGAGTGAGAAACATGATCGTACCTTCTTAAATTGTTTATGTAACGACTACATGAGTTTTGAATTTTTTGCAGTCTGTATTTTGTGATTTCATCCAGACAGGGATAATAAACTATGTTACAGTAAGCGATTTTACTGAGTATGAGTGACTCGCATAACATTTTCTTAATTTTTCTATTTAAAACAGTTTTACTTGCATACAGAAGCCTGAGTCTAAAATAACTAGACTTACACACATAGCCAACATGCTCCTGAAATCTGAAATCTTCATCCAAGTACAAACCTAAATTTTTTGCAGAATGGGAAAATATTAGGATACTATTATTTATTGATAAATTTAACTTTGATTTGAGGAAAGTACGTTTTTTCTTGGAGCAAAAAAGTATAGCTGTCGATTTCGATGCGTTTAGACGTAAATTATGTTTTTCAGCATATGTGCATAAGTATTGCAGATCTTGATTGATAAGGTTGTTAGCTAAATGGTAGTTGTTCGGACAGAAATTATGAAAAACCTGCATATCATCAGCATATGATTGACTAGAACAATGTTGAAGGGTGTTGGAAATGTCAAAGGTGTATATAAGGAATAAAAGTGGACCTAATATGGATCCCTGAGGCACGCCGGAACAAATTGGCCTTTTGTCTGAAAGTTTATTTTGTATGACGACATATTGATGTCGTTCATTTAAATAGCAATCTATCCATTCCAGAACCAAGTCGTCACACCCAATGTATTTACATTTAGAAACTAACAGCTTATGATTCAGGGTGTCAAAAGCCTTGCTGAAATCCAATAAGACTAATGCAGTTGCTTCTTGCCTATCCGCCGCTGTTAGTACATCGTCACAAACCCGTGCCAAAGCGGTAGTGGTACTGTGACCCTTTCTAAAGCCTGATTGATTTAATGGCAAAATGCTGCGTTCGAGTAAATACTCATTCAACTGCATATAGACTATTTTTTCTAGAATTTTTGATAGAGCTGACAGCAAGCTAATAGGTCGGAGATCACCAGGAACCTGGGGATTGGGAATCTTTGGAAGAGGTTGCACTAATGTTTCCTTCCAAGCACTTGGAAAAACACCGCGCTCTAAACAACAATTTATTAAGTGCAAAATGTATATTCCTACAGCAGGTAGACACAATTTAATCATCTCAATGGTAATGCCATCAATACCACTAGAATTGGACTTGATACTGCGAATAGCATCCAATACTGTAGATATATCGACAAGACGGAACTGAAAATGAAAATCTTGGTTTAATTTGTTATGGCTATAAAATTCGATAGTTTCCGAGCAATCATCGTCACTTTTCTGGAATATACTGGTAAAATAGTTATTTATTTCATTGGGAACTGCTAAGTCATCCGGAATGTCAGTATTACTAGAATCCTGAATTCTAAATGACTTAAGAGCTTTATAAAGAGCTGCAGAGTTTCTTTGTCGAGATAGATGTTGAAGGTAGCCTGATTTCTCTGCACGTGTAGCAGTTTTGGTAAAATTTCTCAGTTCATTGTAATGATTTCGATTCGCATCCGTTCGAGACCGTCTATATTTATGAAAAGCCTTATCTCGTTCTTTCATTATCATTTTCAAATTGTTTGTGAGCCATGGTGCACGAGGCTTAGACACTCTCACTGTTTTTAGTGGTGCATGTATGTCAAAAAGTCCTACAATGTTATCGGAAATAAATTTTACTTTCTCATCGATATTAGCCATATAAATAACTTCAGCCCAATTAACGCTAAATAAGTCATCGTCAAAAGAGGTTAGATCAAAATTGCGATAGTCTCTAAATGTAATTAGTCTAGGTGGTGGTTTATTGTTTTTACACGAAATGTGACAGAATACAGCCTGATGATCACTAAAGTTAACAGTGAAAGTTCCCACTTTGGAACATCTTTGTGCACAGTTGAAGAAAACCGTGTAAAAGCGTTGAAGAATGATCAATTATTCGAGTTGGTTCATTCAATAACTGGTGCAGGCTATAAGATTGAAAGCACTGATTAATCTTATTATCAATAAAGAAATTAACGTTGAGGTCACCAAGTACCAAGATGCATTCATTCGACGGTGCTAAGATGGACAACGTATTATCTAATATGCTTACTGCAACATCCAAACTTCCCCGAGGCGGTCTATAAATAACACCAACTACAATACATTTACGGCCAATACGAACCTTGAGCCAAAGCATTTCTAGAGAAGTACGATCATATTCCTCAAACGATAGAATTTCTGATGAAAAACGATTTTTGACATAACAGCCAACCCCACCTCCGCGACTACCACGATCACGACGATAGAAGTTATAACCAGAAATATCTACTGAATTTGTTGGAATATCTGAAGACAGCCATGTTTCTGTAACAGCCACTACATCGAGATCCATATCATTAACCATGAAAGAAAGGTCCGCCATTGAAGGAAGAATTGATCTGGTATTAGAGTGAACAAATTTAATAATGTCAGCCATAGTTAATTCTACTTCTCAAATTATCAAAATGGCTTTTAAAAACAGTACAACAGCTAGAGTAAGACGCGTGATCAGTTGGTAGACCCTTCTTACTGGTTTTGTTAACATTAAGACAATTTATGCATTGGAAAACAGATGATTTACAATCTTTAGCTTTATGATTTTGGGAGCATTTTGGACATACAACATTAGATTTGCAGCTTATATCGGTATGACCATAACCACAACACTTAGAATCAATCAACCTTTAAATTTTACATGGTGCCGCATTTATGACGAAAGGCTCATATATCAAAAAAAGTTGAAATCAGGCATGGACGCTAACACATAAAAAATGTTTAAAATCGTAAGAAGAATCTCAAAATTCAAAAAAATAAGGATTTTCCATTAACAACTGTTTGGTCTGCTTCCGCTTTTGGGCTACGCTGTATATCAAAAAAGATTGCATTGTAATTCAACTTTTCTCAATTCCTTATAATTAGGAATCTATGGTACTTCGTCAGATCTTTTACCCACCCTGTACCCTGTACAACGAGTCTAGGAGTTTTCAAGGTTTTAAATTCACCTTTCTGGAACTTACTTTTTGTGACATTCACCTTTTTCCCCGTACCCTTCAAATATTTCAAAATTCAAACCGTGCCGCTGCCCTTTATACCGAACTTCTTACGAAAACGCACGAACTCCTACCGAACATTGCCGATCCATCCGTACACCAATCGGTGTTATCGACAATTTGAAAAATCTAGTTGGCTGTGGGCCGCTCCGTTCGTCGGATCGCAGACGGCCGGCAGTATCACGTGATCATCGGATTTCAATATTCGAAACCGACGCTTCGGCATCTGCAGTTTTTCCTTGCGTTTGAAGTGGTTTTTACGGGTTTTTCGGTCGTTTTTTAATAAGTGTGTGATGTTCTGCCATGTGATTAATTGTGAAAAGTGGAATAGTGCCATTTGTGCCTTGGGATTTACTTGAGAAGATGATAAGCCGCGCAAGCAGGTAAACTTAAATTGTGGAATCATTTTTAATTATAGGAATTGCTGGAAATGATTTTGATAGCGATTTAACCCATCTCTGCTGAATTAAAACAGTTAGGCCTATTAACCAATATTATTTTCCTATAATCAATGTACCTCTGACTTCATTTTGAAACTAGTTTTTATACTCGTTTTTGTGTAGATCGCAGTGTTACCAACACTTGAATTGCAAAAGTTCCGATTTTTCATGCACAAAGTTTTGGTAAGATTTGTTTTGATGATAAAAGGCATCGACAGGCTAACTAGATGTAGTTAGAACTCTAAAATTCAGCAAGTATTGAGATGGTACAATTTAAAAACCGGTACAATATACAGTAGCGGACAAAAGTTTGGAAACAAATATTAACATTATTATGAACTATTTCATATACCTAAATTAAAATGATTATTTTATCAATATTCAAATTCTCTGAAAATAAAAACACGCGTTTTTTTAAATACCACAGTTTCTGTAACGACAAAAGTATGGGGACATTTCAGTTTTGCCTTATTCATTCGTTCTGCGATAGTCTGATATTGAGTGCGGTAAATATTAACATGAGAATAGCAAAAATAAAAGAATTTTCGAAAGATGTAAAAGAAAAAGTAATTTAATTATTTAGAAGTGATGTAAAAAATGATGAAATTTTTCGAAGATTACAAATGAACAAAGGGACGATTTCGAAAATTATGAGTAAATATCAAGAATACGGACAAACAGCAACTCGGCCCAGGTGCGGAAGACCCAAAAGAAAAACAGATTATGTTTTGGCTATCTTCAACGTTTGCCCCATGAAGATCCTCGATCACTGCCACACAGAAAACAATCTTTGAAGAGGGTGCCAAGAATCTTTCTGTCAGAACAGTGCAGAGACGCTCGGTGGATTTTAGGCTTTTTTGTAGGCGTCCAGTGCGAAAGCCTCTCATTTAAAAAAAATTGTATTGATCGGCTTGAATTTACTAAAACTCAAACTTGGACAGAACAACAATGGAATATGGTTTTATGGAGCGATGAAAGCAAATTTAACTTGTTTAAGCACTGTGGAGGCAATATAATGGTTTGGGGCTGTTTTTATAGTTCTGGAACGGGTCCAATTGTTAAAATTGTTGCGAAAATGGATCAAAAACTTTACAAAGACATTTTTAGTGAATAGATGCCCCTGTTGCTTCAGAATAATGACCCCAAGCATACCTCAAAATTTGTAAAGGACTGGTTAAGACTAAAAAATGTTAATGTTCTTACATGGCCTTCGTAATCCCCGGACCTAAACCCATTTATGCGAGCATGTTAAAAGACAACTGGCAAGAAAAACTGTTGAAAATAGGAACGATTTATTGGATAATGTAAAAAGTATCCCAACAGACGTCCTGTATAAAATTTTTGTCTTCTATGAGCAGCAGATGTTAGGCAGTATTGAATGCTTTAGCATTGCTATCAAATATTAGCTAAGTAGTATTTTTTAAATCTTTTTGTAGAGTTATTGTATTCAATTTTGGAATAAAAAATATGTTTCCATCCATACTTTTGTTGGCTCATTTTTGGTCATTAAATAATATGAAGGTATTTTAACGCTTGTCTGTAGTACCACAGCAAACACAAATTGTCATTTGTATCCTCAAGACTGTCAGCAATTTTTTTTTTAAAAGGTAGTCCTTTATAATAAAGAAATTTATCGCACTTTTTAAAGATTACTAAAAATGCTTCCAAACTTTTGTCCGTTACTGTAGGTACGTGGCTTTTTCCTACGTTTCTCAAGCATTTTGATTCAAGTTCAAGAAAAAACTGTCTTTAGGTATTCAAAAATATGTTTCTATTTGTTTCAGGTTCAGGGTCCAATCGAGATGCAAAGCTTAGCAGAACAGCACACTAGGTGGGTTATATAAAAAATCTGTATGTGATGTATTTCACATGTTTCAAACATCAAACCGTTAATTTTTCTCGCATTTTTATATCTTTAGTTTGAGCGGCAAATTCAAAATATTCTTGTATTTGTTTCAGGTCCAGATATAGCTGAAGGCGTAACAGAACGGCAAACTAGGTAACCCCCATAAAAAGTCAATAAACGTTGATAATCTTCAGAATAGCTTCAAAAATACCTTTTTTCCAACTTTCAACGGCTATTTTGCAAACACTAAGAATTTAATTGACACAAATGATATATTGCTGTGAAGAGAATATGTGTGGCTTTTAAAAGTTACGTACGTTAAAAAAATGACGCCTACTGTTTTCGAGATTTCAGGTAACAACTGAACTATGACACCAAAAACACGTTTGCTGCAAAAATCTGGTAAATGGTTCTATGAGAAAATAAATCGTTTTCAGCGATCTCAAATTATTCTAAAAATATCTTTCTTTCGAGGTACACCCACACAGTCCCAAGTCCACATTAGATCTCTCCATCCAAACTGCAAAAGAGCGCTTGCTCAAGATTACTCATTCTGGTTTCTAAATTGCGCGTCGGAGTTTTTCAGTGTTTCATAGTAATTTTTCCTCAAGTTGAAAAACAAAAATGGCCGGGAAGCGATTCAGTTCAGACATTGAAGTGATCGATGAGGTTCATTGCTTTCTCAAGAACCTGGGAAGATCTGGTATGACATAGATATTCAAAAACTGCAAAATATAAGGAATATTTAAGCTTTAATGATGTATCAATATTATTGGAAGCTAATGATTTTTGTAATTCTAACAAGACGGTACCTTTGGGATTACCCTCGTAGTTCGTAATTGGCACGCTCGATGTTCACGCGTAGGCGTGGCTAAATCCCCACCAGTTACGACACAGAACGACGATGGCCGTACAGGCGTACTGCCAGACGCTACGAACTAACGCGCTGTTTAGTTGTCGGTTGGCGCGACTGGAGGCTGCTGCGTCGAGACCTCCAAGCAACGCTCTGCTTCTGTTAAAGTAGTTGCTATTGTGGTGTGCCTTTTTCGGCAATTCCCCGCAGCGTCGTGATGATGATTTGACGTGAAAGAAATAATAATTATGTGTAAAAATTTGACATGACATTATCAATTGTAGTTGCTCATAAAGGCGAGTGGCACATCTCTTTGTATTTTCACGTTGGATATTGTGTCTTCTTCTGATGTTTCTGGTTAAATGTCTTCATAGCAAGCTAAGTAAGTTATCTATACTTATCTACTTCTGTGCTAGCTATGAGCTCATAATGTCAAGATTGACTTCTTGAACCTCAATTGTCCCACCTCGGAAGTAATTATCCTCGGTGACTTCAATGCCCATGATGAACTCCGGTTGGGAGCAAAAGAGCTGTGTCGTTGAATCATTCGCAATTAGCCAAGGACTGACCCAGCTGGTAACAGCAAAAATACGAACTAGAGGAAGGGAGTTATTTGTCAAAGTCCTGTATGTAGCAAGCCCAAAATTTCAGTTATTTATTTTCAAAAATTTTGACAATATTACCCATCACTCTTTAATTCACTGAATGGAAATATTTTCAATTGGCAGTATGCTAACTAAAAAATCAATGACTAATTCTTTAGTCTATTCGAAAGTTGCTTTGTCCCTAAATCGTTTTCGAAGGTTCAGGACGCATACAATTTTTGAAAATGTAACGTAGAAATCATAACAGAAAGATACAATTGAAACAAACTACGAAAATAGTACGAGCGTAACTTTTTTGATACGAGAAAGCTTTTATAGCCATGTGAGAGTGTGCATTTAAATAACGTAGTACTTGTGTACTCATGCTGTTTCTACTCATTTCAGGGACTAGAGCAGTTTGCTGAAATGTAAGTGCATTTAGGGTTTTCTTATTGGTGTAGGGTTCACAGCCGAACACGAGTGAGAGCTGCGAGATTGATAAACTTACTGGTCGTATAAGGTACAAGTCCCTTATACAACCGGTTTGTTAGTGTGAATTGAGACATTTGGCGAAAGAGGTTGACTAGCCCTTTTATCCTCGGTAGGCTGTCGATTATGTCTTGAATTTATCGGAGCATTGCACATAGCTTCGAGAAAATTTAGGTCCATGAGCGACAGGATAGAATTGGAAGGGGCGTCTTCAATGTTCCTTCGGTTTCTACACTACCATAGGATAGCTGGACACAACAAGCGATGAAATGGCGGAGGGCTTTTTTGGTCCGTAGAACCATTGTCTTTTTCGGGGTTGGAAGAAGACTTTGGGGAGCCGGATCTTGACTTGTAAGATCGATCGACTTCATCGATCTATCTCGCTTGTCGCTACTGACTAATTTGGCCCAATGCGAAGAGCGAGCATGGTTGACGGATGTGGCGGACGACTCTTCAAACTGCCCTCGCCTTAGACAGAGTGCCCCATTTCGATAGTCAGGAATCACTAGGAAAAAGCGTCGGTTCAGATGAAAAGTTAGGAAAAATAACAAAACGGTTGCAATCTTTAAAAGTAAAGAGAATCGGAATTGTCATATAAAACATAAGCTCCAGGGAAAAGGTTTGCGGTAGAGAATTCCAATTAAGTGGTCGGAAGTAGCGAGTAGCTAGGGAAATGTTAGGGAATTTTGTTGGGGCACTCTGCGATGTGGGGGCCCGTCGAGGGATACAGACAACCCCGCACCATGCCTTTCATAGAACAAGCAGGGGCAAATGGCACATCGAGGGATTCAGACACTTATCATGCCTTTGCCCAGAGCATGCAGGGGCCCAGGGACAAGAGCAGTTGGCTGAAATGTAAGTGCATTTAGGGTTTTCTTATTGGTGTAGGGTTCACAGCCGAACACGAGTGAGAGCTGCGAGATTGATAAACTTACTGGTCGTATAAGGTACAAGTCCCTTATACAACCGGTTTGTTAGTGTGAATTGAGACATTTGGCGAAAGAGGTTGACTAGCCCTTTTATCCTCGGTAGGCTGTCGATTATGTCTTGAATTTATCGGAGCATTGCACATAGCTTCGAGAAAATTTAGGTCCATGAGCGACAGGATAGAATTGGAAGGGGCGTCTTCAATGTTCCTTCGGTTTCTACACTACCATAGGATAGCTGGACACAACAAGCGATGAAAGGGCGGACGGCTTTTTTGGTCTGTAGAACCATTGTCTTTTTCGGGGTTGGAAGAAGACTTTGGGGAGCCGGATCTTGACTTGTAAGATCGATCGACTTCATCGATCTATCTCGCTTGTCGCTACTGACTAATTTGGCCCAATGCGAAGAGCGAGCATGGTTGACGGATGTGGCGGACGACTCTTCAAACTGCCCTCGCCTTATACAGAGTGCCCCATTGAGATAGTCAGGAATCACTAGGAAAAAGCGTCGGTTCAGATGAAAACTTAGGAAAAATAACAAAACGGTTGCAATCTTTAAAAGTAAAGAGAATCGGAATTGTCATATAAAACATAAGCTTCAGGGAAAAGATTTGCGGTAGAGAATTCCAATTAAGTGGTCGGGAGTAGCGAGTAGCTAGGGAAATGTTAGGGAATTTTGTTGGGGCACTCTGCCATGTGGGGGCCCGTCGAGGGATACAGACAACCCCGCACCATGCCGTGCACAGAACAATCAGGGGCAAATGGCACATCGAGGGATTCAGACACTTATCATGCCTTTGCCCAGAGCATGCAGGGGCCCAGGGACAAGAGCAGTTTGCTGAAATGTAAGTGCATTTAGGGTTTTCTTATTGGTGTAGGGTTCACAGCCGAACACGAGTGAGAGCTGCGAGATTGATAAACTTACTGGTCGTATAAGGTACAAGTCCCTTATACAACCGGTTTGTTAGTGTGAATTGAGACATTTGGCGAAAGAGGTTGACTAGCCCTTTTATCCTCGGTAGGCTGTCGATTATGTCTTGAATTTATCGGAGCATTGCACAAAGCTTCGAGAAAATTTAGGTCCATGAGCGACAGGATAGAATTGGAAGGGGCGTCTTCAATGTTCCTTCGGTTTCTACACTACCATAGGATAGCTGGACACAACAAGCGATGAAAGGGCGGACGGCTTTTTTGGTCTGTAGAACCATTGTCTTTTTCGGGGTTGGAAGAAGACTTTGGGGAGCCGGATCTTGACTTGTAAGATCGATCGACTTCATCGATCTATCTCGCTTGTCGCTACTGACTAATTTGGCCCAATGCGAAGAGCGAGCATGGTTGACGGATGTGGCGGACGACTCTTCAAACTGCCCTCGCCTTAGACAGAGTGCCCTATTTAGATAGTCAGGAATCACTAGGAAAAAGCGTCGGTTCAGATGAAAAGTTAGGAAAAATAGTAAAATGCTATCACACGGTAGTCATATAAAACATACGCTCCAGGAAAACCGTTTGCGTCAGAAAACATCAAGTAAGTGGTAGGGCGTAGCGAGTAGCTAGGACAATTTTAGCGTGCCCCATTTAGATAGTTAGGGATCACTAGGAAAACGCGTCCGTTCAGTATAGAATTCAGGAAAAATATTTGAGTCAGATAACTGCAAATAAGTGGTCATGAATAGCGGGTATCTAGGGAAATGTTAGGGAATTTTGTTTGGGCACTTTGCGATGTGGGGGCACATCGAGGGATACAGACAATTCTTCATCATGTGCTTGCAGAGAGGGAAAAGTTAAGGAAGGAATTTCCTCTGAGCCCATGGCCGAGCTGTTAAACAGGCATCCAGAATGTAAAAGAATGCTGCTAAGTATCAATATGGTGTATTTCATAGGTCTATTAAAAATCGTAGCGCGTGCTTTTCTTAGCTTTTTTGAGCTTTTAGGTGAGAGTGAGGATATTCCGTATTTCATGAATGGTGATGAACTATGCTAAATATTGATGATAATGATATAATTTTAAATTACATTATTTGGTATTTACTATTTCTATTAGGTACATATTTTACGAACATCTAATTTTAGCTAAGTTGTGATTGAACATTTCTTATTTTTACATATTTTACAGAACTGCTGTCCGAATTCGTTCAGGCTTCCTTTCAGAATCATGGCCCAAATATTTTTATCAAGCTTTGGAGGGAGGACACTCCCAATTTCAGAAAGTTATAGACACTCCCAAGCGTGATAAACGTCATATGGTGAATATTGATGATAATGATTTGTATAGGCAGGTGTTTCAAAAAAAGTTCTGCTGAATAGCTGGATGAATGTTGATGGTTGAAGATAGAGGTTGAATAGGAACAATACAAAAATGTTAAGAATGATTAAAGTCCCGATTTATAGTATGCTACGATACATGAAAACGGCAATCAAACAAACATCAAAATTTTTACCGGGTAAGCATTGGGGAGTATGGCATCAAGAAGGTTGTTTTTGAACTTCACGAGCCACTGTAGTATATATAGGTTGAGGATCTTGGAATCGATCCAAAGAGATATATCTTAAAAACTTGCCTTAAGAAGACTAAAAGATTTCCACTCAAACTGTACTCATATTTTATGCTATTATCCATGAAATAACGAGCCAACGTACTCGATGTTGCAAAATAAGCAGAGGTACTATTTAAATGGGAGTACTTATGTGAATTCTCTTTGTAGATAAGCCTGCGGATAATAGTAGTATGGTCTACTGTCAATATATTGATGAAGCTTTACGAAATATTTACAGCCAGGTTACAAGCAAACGCTTCTACAAATGTTCACGACTTTCATACAGCATTTGACGAAATTGGGGGAGATATTTGGGAAGCTAACATTCTGAGGGCAAAAGTTATAATTCTTCACCGTCTTGAAGATGATTGCAGGCTGGTACATGCAGAATGAACATCAATTGAATTGATAATTGAAATTAGGAAGAGGTATATTCGTATGGTTAATCATTTTCGGAGAGATGTCTTGCTGACGAAAAATCGTCCAGTGTTTCTGAGGAATGAGATATGTGAAAAGGTTTCATAAGTGTGTCCGTCGATGCTAAGTAACTAGATGAGAAGGTAGTAGTGGTAGTAGAAGTAGTAGCAGTAGTAGTAGTAGTAGTAGTAGTATAGTAGTTCTGGTAATACTTAGTGATAGTACGGCTAGTAGTAGATCATTCCAGGTATGGGGTAAGATGCCCCAGCATGGAAGGTGGTTTGTAAAGCTTTGGTACTCACTCTAGGCTGTGGCCCCGAAATGGTGTCCAAAACTATATTTATTATATGTTTGTTTCTATTTATATTTGATATTCACTATTTCTATTTTACTACCGACAGCTGGATACAACACATTTATTTATTGAGAAAATATATTTACAAGCAAAATGGGTTACCACAATTCTTATTTTTACGTATTCCATAGGTCTATGAGTATTTAAGCTTAAAAATCGTAGCGCAAGTGTTTTTATTAGTTTGTTTCAGCATTTAGGTGAGAGTGAGGATGTTTCGTATTTCAGGAATGGTGATGAACTATGATAAATCTTGATGATAATGATATATTTATTATAATTTTACATTTTACATTTGGTATTTACTAATTCTATTAGGTACATATTTTACGAACATATCTATCTTTAGCTAAGATGAGGATTTTCCGTATTTCAGGAATGGTGATGATAATATATGTATTATAATTTTAAATTACGTTTGGTATTCACTATTTCTATTAGGTACATATTTTATGAACATATCTGTTTTTAGCTAAGATGTGATTGCACATTTCTTATTTTTACGTATTTTTACAGAGCTGCTGTCTAAAAACTTTTCCTTCAAAATGATAGCCCAAATATTTTTATTAAGCAATTTCAGGAATGGCTCAAGTTATATACACTCCAGGGCATGATAAAAGTGATATAATGAATATTGATGATGCTGATAATGATTTGTATAGCCAGCTGTTTCAAAAAATGTTCTTCCTGGATAGCTGGACGAATATTTCATTGGGCATACACGAAATGGGTAAAGATAGAGGTTAAATATGAACAGTAGAAACAAGTTGAGAAAGATTTATAGTATGCTGCAATACATGAAAACAGCAATCAAACAAACATAAATTTTTTTTCAGGGTAAGTATTGGAGTGTATGGCATCAAGAAGGTTGATTTTGAAATTCACAAACCACTGAAGTATAGATAGAACTGTTGATGATCTTGGAAACGTTCCCAAGAGATATATCTTCAAAACTCACCCTAAGAAAACCAAAAGCTTTCAACTCGAATTATACTTAAATGTATGCTACTATCCATGAAACGCAGAGTCAACCTACTTGAGGTTTTAAAATAAACAGAGGTATTATTTGAATCGGAGTACTTATGTTAAATCTCTTTGGTAGATTAAATCTATGAAAAGTAGTAGTATGGTCTACTGTCAATATATTTATGAAGTTTTACGCAATATTCACAGCCAGGTTCCAAGCAAAAGCTTCTAAAAATCACTTTCATGCAACTTTTGAAGAAATTCAAGGACTTATTTGGGAAACCAACATTCTGGGGTCAAAAGTTTCTTGAAGATGATTACTGGCTGATACATGCAGAGTGAACATCAATTGAATTGATAATTGGAATAATGTAGAGGTATTTTTTACATAATCTTGAACTCATTTATTCTTCATGTTTCACTGACGTCTTATCCAATAAGTCAAGCTTATCAGGAAATGTATATAGGAGGAAGGTTTTGCAAGTTTTATTTTTCCAGCATCTCATCAGAGAGATGTCAGTCAACTGCTAGAAGCGTTTTCAAAGTAAGAACCATTTGCGCATCGTGCCCGCGTATCCTGTAACGTGACCACCATTCAATCTCAGACGCTTTTGGAAAGACTCCCACTACGCCGGTATAAAAAACTCATGATCCATTAGTTAGGTTGTAGAATATCAATTAAATATTTCCCTCAAGGATAGTCCACTAAATTGGGGTCACAGAAAAACTATAAACATTCATAAATAACATTTCTCTAACTCGATTACAAAACGGTTCTTGCTTAAAAACTTACCCCCGTATAAATCGTTACTTCAATGCTACTTTTCTTTTAGGTTAATAACTGTGGAATGCTCGCGGGTTAACGATTTTCGATTGTAAAAAAGGAACAAGAACTATGGAACGACTTGATTTTTCTTCACATATTCATGATTATGTAATTTTAGATCAAATAATTATTAATATATTTATATAATAAAACATTGTTTTTTTTTCAGTTTTTACGTTTTTACGTATGCACAAAGGAAATAGGCAAACAATATTTTATCCTATAAAACTGGGAATTCATAAAAGCATCCGGAATTATTACGAGTGGTCTTAATTTCCTTTATGCGTATACCTAATCATGTAGTATGATTCGTGGTTCGAATAGATTCTTTGATTTGTAATTTGTCGTATAACAAGGTACTCTTATTCAGAAAAGAGGGTCTTAGGCAGTGCTCTCCGACGAATTCGTTTGTCGGCTTACCGCGGGTCCACTGTAATTTCATTTTAATTGTTTTAAACATTTTTCTGACATGGTTAGATTCACCAAACATAACCTCACATACTGCGAACGTACGAAAGCCGGTTGAACTGTCAAACGAAATAACTCCTGGCATTACGAATCAAAGCCAACTAAAGTATATTCAGATAAGAGATAGACCGGACATAAACAAGACCACGTGATCATCGAACGCTGTAACATTCGGCAGGGACGTATTAAGAGTCACGCAGTACATATTTTAGATAGTAGATGCTGCTTTGCGTAACTTTGTAGTAAATTAGCACAATTCGATGTGTATACGATTGGTGATGGATATAGGATCATGTGGGGGTGGGGTAAGAAATATATAATGATGTAAATATACATAAGGGTTTCAAAATTTTCGCTTCGATTTCCAGCTTCGGATGCCGCCTGATGTTTGGTGAAATACAGTCGAATATAATCTCAAAATGGCGTTTAAATTAGCCTAAATTAAAAATAATCGTATATCTCTTAAAATTGCTTTTAGAATATTGATTAGTATATTTTTTGATTTCTAGGTAAATATGTAACCAAATTAAAACGTTCAAAACGTAAAAAAATGTGCATGGTTGAACATTGTCAGAAAGTAGATTCTTGAATAGGTTTTGCCAAAATGGGTTCAAAAATGTCAATAATTAATTAAAAAATACAGTAGCTTTATAATTACTTATAACTTACCGAATTTGATGAACGACATCTTTTATTGGAAAGATGAGCTTGATGAGCTTTCATCATCGCTACTGCCTGAAGCACCGACGTCAATAATGAATGGCTCGACTTGTTCCTCTAAAATATTGTCCAGTTCCCACATTCTCTTTTCAACTTTGTCTTTCACGTGCTTAATACAGTTTTCCCATTTTTGCGCTGTTATTAATTCTAGTGCTTCTTTGAAAAGTCCTTTGAGGTCACAAAATTTAAAAGTTGTATTGTGCTTAGCTATATAATTTTTAACCTCTGCCCATATGAGCTCAATGGGATTGAGCTCGCAATGGTATGGAGGTAAACGGAGCACAGTTTTATTTTGACTTGCTGCCATTTCGTCAATGGCGTATTTTTGATATTCCGCCTTGTGATCCTTGACAATTCTTAATAATTGTACTTTCAGCATTGCTTCTTCAAAGTTGATATTTTTCGAGCGGAGCCAATTTTGAACATCAACTTTCCTTGAAGCCGTTGTTGGGACCTTCTCCATTCTTCGAGAATGATAAGGCGCACTATCCAACACAATTACTGCGTTTTCCTCTAAGTTCGGTAAAATTTTTGAAAACCACTGTTCAAACGATTCGCCATTCATTTCCTCGTGGTAATCTCCAGTTTTCTTAGACTCAAAGCGCCACAGACCGTCAACAACAAATCCATCCTCACTGCCAATATGGCAGATAATGAGCCTTTTCCCTTTACCTGGAAATCGAAGTACTAACTGGTGTAGATTTATTTCAATAAGCGAACCTTTTTCAAATGTTTTCATCACATTCAGCGAAAAAACATTAAGACATGAGTATCAGATTGCTATAATTGGGATTATTTAGTCATATTGAAAGAAAGAATATTGAACGTCGTATGATTACTCAGCGCTTCACAATTTAATTTAAAGTTATAAACCTTTAAAAAATGAATGATCAGGAACCTGAAATACGCGCAAATATTAATATTAACAAATTATAACTTTATAAAGCTTAAAGTATGAATTAAAATGATTAAAAATATTAGGAACGGTACACAATATAAAACTTAGTAACTTTTTTTAAGTTTATAATATTCGACATATTTTAAGATTATATTAAAAAATTATTGAAATATCGAAAACACATAAAAACATGGCTTAAAAAAGTTCTAACAAATGAAAATGACAATAAAACATCCACGCATTTTATCGAAAGTTATAAAAGTTTTGTTACTTGTAATATGTTTTATCTGCCCCCTGGAATTAATGTTTAGAACCTTGTTTGAAAAACATCCGATTGTTGTCTATTACTCGTATTTACCTGCTGGATTTTTTAATCCGGTGGACAGTCCATCTAGAAAGGCCCTCCTGGATGAAGTTACAGAATCATCAACCCATACTTTACTTGTAGTGTGTCCTGCGTTTACCCACGTTTCATCAAGGTAATAAATCTTCCTGTTTTGATTTCTATATTTCCCAATTTTTGTTAAATAATCCCTCCTCCATAGCACAATTTCTTCTCTATCCAGTAGTAAACTATTACGACCCCGTTTTTTCCATTTGAAATTTAAATGCTTCAGTAACGCATGGAAAGTTGATCGTTTGAAATTTGGCAACGTTGTATCTCCATTTACCTCCTGCAGTACTTTATCTATAGTAGGTATTTCATTCCTAAAGAAGAATTCATGCACTTTCCTCCTAATCGCATGCTTATCAGCTTCATCCAATGATTTAACAATACTTTTGCGATGTTTACTGGTCATTGGCTCAGAAAAGGTGTGATTTTTTTTGTATTGTCTTAACACATTAAACACTGATGCGCGACACACCCCAACTTTGTGAGAAACCTTCACAACAATTTCTTTGATGGTTGATGCCTCGTTCTCCTCGCGCTCGATCTTATACATATTCAAAATGACCTCTTTCATTTCTGCACTCAGGTGTCTTTTTTTAGAGCGTTTCGTAGGTGGACTACAGGAGTTTACAACTTCATCGGCAGTATCTGTACTACTGGGCATTTTGCGCAAGCAGTTGATAACAATAACAATCAATAACAAGGTATAACAATAACAACGACAAACTCAACAACTTAATAAGATAACAAACGAAAACGTCCAAAGAAATATCAAATTGCAATGATGCACACGACATACGTAACACGTCTGAACCTGAATGTGACTCTGTCTTGATACGACTGCTCTGCCGCTCGGCATAGGCATTTAATTGCAAATTGACCAATCAGGGCTCCTGTTTTACGTCGAGACGGCGGCGTTAGCGTGAAAATCACCCGAACCTTTTGTTTACATCCGGTCTATCTCTTATCTGAATATACTGTATGTGAATCGCGGGCAGTCTAGCAGGCTGTGAAATCAGTCGATGAGGTCGATATGATACAATGATTTTCATCTGTTTTCGACTAGTTTTCCAATCCAGCTAACGAGCTTACAGACGCATGAGGGGTCCTGGGTTACATAAAAATACTTAATACTAAAGTTCAGCTTTGCCAGAGTGAGCAAGTAGAGCAAGTAGTTTAATTGATGTATACCTATGCCACACAAGGCAGGAAGAAATGTAAACACTAAAGATTTCGAAAATGAGATACGGTTTTTGGATGTTATACTGACGGTCCAAGATGAGAATTCTATGCACGGTATCTCGATACCTATGGGAGATACAGTTTAGGTAAAATTAAGAAAAGCTGCTTTCTTTGGGGCGTATTTACATGAAAAACTTTATTTCGTGGCTTACTGAGATATTAGGGAAAAACTAAAATTTGGTCAAATCGTTTTTATAGTATTCTGATTTTATTTTGAGAAATATCAACAAATTAATGGAACTTTTTAATTAACACTCGGTTGGCAGGTTGGCACTACATGATAGTATTTTTAAATTTTGTACTTGACGTTACGTTTTTGAGAAACCATCAAGTTTATTTTTTATATGGTCTAAAAAGTATACCCTACCCTGTATCTGGTTGAAATACGTCCCAAAGTTCGAAACTTTTTCCTAATTTAACCTAAGCTGCAATTTTTTGATGTTAGTATATTAACACAGTTCCAACGCCGTTAATTCTACGCACCTATTAGACATATGTCACACACTACATATTTCCCCAAACGTTTACCCTTAAAACTAAACTAAATATTTCCAGCCTATCGGTCGCATATGCCGTGCACCACGAGTTTATTTATAAATGCTGCGTATTTGGCAGTCGATCCGAGAATTGACATTACTTTGTATTGCATTGACACTTAATCCATCAATTTTAACATTTCTTTTGTAAAAATCTTTTTTTTGCTTTTATACGGGGTTAGATGGTGGAATAGCAGGTGCAAAATGTTGCCTCAAATAATGTACCATGTTTTTTGTCAATATAGTATTATTTTTTAAATAGCACCCCCTATGCTTATTACATTTTCGGATTCTACATATACTTTACGATAAATTTTGTTCTTACAAGCATTTCGTTTAGTTTTTGCGATCTCATAATTCCGTTATGAAACGATAACTACTGGTAGGACACGGAAAGAATGTCTACGGGCGAATTGTATGGGTCTGTTCGACTGACTTGATCAGTTTAAATCCTTTGTTATTCACTTATGCTGACTTTGCGTGATTAGTACAGAATCAACCTAGTTGACGATATTTTTTTGGACAAAAACGAAAATGAAACCCAAATTTCACTAACACCTTTTATTAATATTCTGAAAAAATAAAAAAGTCTATATAATCGAAACAATAAAAACAATACATGACATTGATCACTTAGCCATAGGTTTTAGTCTTGGTCTTGATGCCTGAATCTACGGCACTTTTCATAGGCAGCTTTTTGTAGCCTGCCGCGCAAGCTTCGCAACCGCACTGCGATGGTACTGAGATCTTTTTCGTCCATTTTTCGCCGTCCTCGCAATTCAGATTCACTGAGATTGTCTTGTACGATATGGCCACGCAACAGGAACAAACTGATTCGTGTGAACCGGACTCTGAAAATAAAAGTAGGCATGTAGAACATGGCAATATCTTAGAAAAATCGTTTTCAAGAAAATCCGTTCTCAACGACAATATTGAAAATACAAACAAAAACTTTAACGTCATCCATGTAGCGCAGGATATATTTTTTAAATTCCAATGCTCATTTGTAACAGTTGATTGTAAAGAATCCTTCAATATTTGAAACTTACTTGTGTTGAAAACGGTTGATGACGAACAAGTTCCAATGCATTCTGGGAAATCCGTTAGAGGCTCCTTATTGATGCATGCACCATGTAGTGCGTGGGTATAGTTCAGAAGTCCAATTGTTTTATCCGACATCATTGGTTCTGGTTTACATAGACCTGGAAACAATTAAAAAACAAATGCATCACTATGCGTGGCAGACGAAATACCAATAATGTACATCATTGTGTGACTTAAATTTGCTACAAGAGAGGATGCAACAGATGGCATAAGTTACAGATATAGTTCACGACAGAGATATAGTGTCTGTTTACATTTTATAAACATAAAAACATAAGCAATTTTTCTTAGTGCCATATACACCAATGTCTTAAGGAAACCGAGATAAAGGGCTCTGCAACATCAAAAATATCTGAATACCGTCCTGTAGTGTGTCAGGTCAGTATGCAACCTTCAACCGACGGTTACGGTCACGCGTGTAGAGGTAAACGAACCCGTATAATCGATTGCGTTTCAAAAAACAACAAGCACTAGAGACGTGGCTAGAGAAGTGCAAGTATCAAAAACTAAAGTGTGGCAAACGCTGCGTGAAAAGGGGCTGTATCCGTTTCACGTCCAACGTGTACAAGCCCTTCAACCTGACGATTTTCCAGCAAGAGTGCGGTTTTGTGAGTGGTTGTTGCATCAACATGACAATAATCCGGACTTTTTGAAGTGCATATTGGTGACAGACGAATTTACGTTCACGCGTAATGGGGTGAATAACTTTCGCAACACTCATGTTTGGTCAGTAGAAAATCCGCACGCTGTCCGTCGGGCACATTTTCAACAAACATTTGGTCATATTTGTTACCTCTGTTCGTGGTCTGCACCACCGCCCGGCGTCTGCTCGGTAGCGCATCAGCTGATTTCATTTTCTGTTGAAGCGGTATGATTTCGGGCAGAGACGTACTTAGCCCTACTCGTCAACTGGAGAGTGAGTACTTTTTCCTTTATTTTTTTTTACTTGGTCGCCCTCGTTTCACTACACATTACCTTTGTTATTTCAAGGGTAGTTGTTTCTGAAAAGGAAAACCCCAACTTTGCGGACACCCTGTATATCTGCCGTGAACTATATCTATACTCGATGACGAATTTCACCTTGATATTGATAGCGATTTTGGAACCTGTAGTTTTAACCTCGAAAACACAATCAGGATACTTTTGTGACTTTTCAGGGTTATTTGGAATGATTACTTGTAAACTCCAAACGGGATTTTAAAAAACAGCTAGCGCATTCAACTTCATTTAGAAATCATGATTCGACCGCAATAATTAAGTCAACTTTATTCATCAAGTTCATAGAATTCGAAAATGTTCTTCACTTCTAAGATCAAGGTCACATTCAAGGTCATCACATAAGATTTTTATGAATTATGATCTTAAAATGTCCTCGACTTTTCATAAGTTACACGTAACCATTTTTTTATCCATATGAATGTGAATGTCTGCCCAGTTTGTCAGCGTCACGTCATACGGAGAGACGTAAGAATTCGTACCCTTGCTAACTGAAATCTGAGGAAGGTTATAAGCATCGCTTTATCCGCCCAAATATCGAGGGTGTATCAAAAACACATTTCCTAGAGAAAAATGGTGTAGAACAAAGTTGTAAGGTTTAACAAGGTTCATCTAATGTTCTTGAACGTGACATTGACTATGACCTTGAAAGTCAGCCGAAGATCAAGACAATTTTCTTAAACGGAAATCCTAAAGAGTGGAAAACTTCACGTTAAAGTATATCTTTACCCATGATCTACAGTTATCCAGTAAGTAGAGAAACGACAAAGTATCTCAAAAAATACATTTCATAAAGAAAGATGTGTAATTAAGTTGTAAGGTTTGAAAACATTCATCTAATGGTGACTTTCAACGTGACCTAGGTTATGACCTTGAAACTCATTTGAAGAACAAGACAGTTTTTTTTTAAATGAAAACCCCTATTTTGAAACCAGAAATAAAAGAAAGAAACTTTATGTTCAACCGTGATGTTGACTATGACCAGCAAGTGGAAGTTTGGCAAAAATGTTAGACGTACTCTGAGATTCTGCGACAGTGACATTACAAAACTTGCAGCACCCTTTTTCATAAACGTTCTCCGGCGGGCAGTTTTCATCCAAAGTCGGGCAGCTTTCCTGGCTCGACACCACCGAAAATTCGCCTCCGAGGTTTTCGCACGTGTAAGTGGTACATTTATCTTCGGACTTCCATACTTCGCCCGGATTTTTTATCTGCCCGTTTGCGATGCATGCAACCTGGACACATTCTCCGCAGCAGGCCTGGTTGGACTCCATGTATTCCCAACCCTGAAAAACGCAAGTTAAAGACTAAAGGCCGATCTATAAAATCTGACATATATCTATTTATCAACTTGCTAAAACTCAACATTGCATCATTTTTCACATATTTGAAGACCAAACTTGTAACACACATCTCCTGATAATTACATGATCAAACGAACTTACCTGTAAGTGATGTTCGATCTTAATTATGTGAAGTCCTTGTCGAAGTAAATAGCTCCCTTGCTCCCTATGTATCACCCAATTGTTGCAACAACTTGGCTTTCGTGCGTGCGCGATTTGAAATCGTAGGGTTTGGTGAGCTACGAGGGTACTACGTTATGTATTCTAAATATTTACTTCGACGAGGACGGAACATAATTCATATTATTGTTTAAAAGCAAAATGGGTATTATACTATTTTCATTTCAAAAATCAAATTTCTACTCACTTTGGCGCAATCCGTCTTGCATGTTTGTAAAGATTCCTGTTTTGTTATCCCTTGGTTTTCCTTTTGGACACATTTAATGATCTTGCATTTATCCCCATCAGGTGATGGCCAACTTTCGCCAACCTAAAGAAGATTAAGTGAAATACTATTCAGCGTGTTTCCCAATTGAAGGTCAATATTTAAGAGGTCCAAAAGAAAACTAATAAACGAGTCTTATTTAAAACAACAATATCTACTGCAATTAATAATTTTAACAATATTATAGATCGTTTGTTGATACATAAATGAAATAAAAGTATTTTTTTAAAGAACTGCCTTCTAACAAAATCATTTTCATCACATGGTTGTGGTCACTGATTTTTAACTAAGACTAGATACTTTTTTTGTTTCAAAAAAGAAATTCTCGATTTTAACAAGTGTATTTAGTATTTAGTATAACCCTAAATGTCATTAACAGAAAAAATGAAATCTGTATTCATTTATAGCACGGTTTTCACCGAAAAAATTAAATCTATTTCTATGCATGGTGATATTGTCATATTAACCATAATTTATGATCATATGTAGATGAACGGTTTTTATTTTTTCATCGATTGGTTTGGGAACATCAAGTGATCAAAATAAGTAGGTGAAATTCCGTACGAATAAAGCCACTGATGGAAATAAAAAAAATATGGGCACATTAAAAAATGGATGTTGATACAAACTTCATGTATGCAAAATTTCATTGAAATATCTAAAGAGGGAATACAGATATTCACATAAAACACTATGTAGATTTGCACAGAGTGAATTGTTTTTTTAGTGCGAGTGTATAAAGAAAATATAGCGTTTATTAAAATATTTTTTAAATTAAGACTGTATTTGGATACCTGGTAAACTTGTTCCCCAACTTTGCAAGCAGTTGCAACATATTGTTTACAGCAATCTCCTTCTAGTGGAGGATATGATTTGAAAACATAGTTTTCTTCATCAACCGCGGGACAGTTCACAACTAATCCCTGGATAGCTATCTATAAAATAAAAAGAAACAATTTTATGAATTGTTGAAACGAATATCGTACTTATTCTTAGTCGACATTATACGATTGCAAATTTAGATTTGGCATTTGTCAATCTAGAAATTTCAGCCATGTTAACTTTCATAACTAATGCTATGAACTTCCGATCTGTATCTTGCGTTGCATTAGTAAACTTACTTTACTTTAATAGTGGCGCCACCTACACTGTAGGTAAAACCGCGGGATAAATGGAAATGTCTGTTGTGAAAAGTACTTACACTGCCATTTCTATCGCGGCAAGCATAGTTTACGCAATAATCTGGAGACGTCCACTCCTCTCCAACTTGATAAACGACTCCATCGCGTACGCAAGCGACTTGTCTGCAACTTCCACAACATTCTTTCTGTTCTGGATTTGGTTCGAAGTACTTGTGTCCTATGTCGCAGTCTTTGTCGCAATTCTTCACTCGTGTTTCTTTCATTATACCTGTGGGACGGGGGAGTTGTTGGATTTGAACCAAAAACTTAGTAATTAAAGTAGTTATTAGTATTTCGATATTTAGTTTACCTTAGTGTTTACAAAAATTCTATATTTTCGATGTAGGTAAGTGCTGATTTTTCAGTACTGACTGTCCTAAAAAGACGTCAAAATGACAGCCTTTTAAGACGTCATTTTTCAGTAATGACGCTTCCGACGTCATTTTTTCGTCATCTTGTTCATCGGGGAACTAGTTCGGAACTGCTTGTTGGAACAAACCTATAAAATATTATTATAAGATGTTCTCTTATACCGTTACCTGTTGATGTTTGGACACACTCCATAGTTGTGCAGTAATCTCTTCCTATAGGCCATTTTTCACCTATATGATGAATTTTCCCATTATATTTGCATGCTACTCGTTTCACTTCTGGGCAGCACTGTTCGAAAATCGGCAAAAGCGTGAGTTCATAGTCCTGGTAGTCAGAATGTGTTCTTACAGATGGGCAGTCAGTTCGAGAGCACGACGGTTGGTAGTTGCCTAGACAAAAAATAAATAAATCTATTACTCCATCTTACAACTTGAGACTTAAGGAAAAATATATTTTTAGTGAAAATACGTGAACAAATTCTTACATCCTGCTATATGTAAGATATAACAAACAAATATGAAAATCGTCCATCCAGGGACATTGGGAATTGCTTGATATTGGAACATTTTAACACAAATGGATAAAAGTATTAATAACATACCAAATAAATATTCGGCACTACGTTAAGAAACACTTTAATAATAGTTTAAAGATAATGAATAACATCACATAAACATAAAATTGAAAAAATACCGAACTTTGCACTATCTTTCAGATATATTTTGAATTGAAGCGAAAATCAGCGTTGCCAGATGGCTCAAACAGAATTCCCCCAGAGCAAGCACGAAAATCCCCCAGATTTGCAACTCCCAAATCATATTGCAGTAGTCGAAGGGGGGGTGCGTGCATAGTTGGAAGATCAGGTGGGTAGGGGAGGAATAAAATAAGAACTAATACATTTTTCCAACGAATTGAGACTATTTTCCAAACTTGTGCAATCGTCTAAAGTATATTCAGATAAGAGATAGACCGGACATAAACAAGACCACGTGATCATCGAACGCTGTAACATTCGGCAGGGACGTATTAAGAGTCACGCAGTACATATTTTAGATAGTAGATGCTGCTTTGCGTAACTTTGTAGTTAATTAGCACAATTCGATGTGTATACGATTGGTGATGGATATAGGATCATGTGGGGGTGGGGTAAGAAATATATAATGATGTAAATATATACATAAGGGTTTCAAAATTTTCGCTTCGATTTCCAGCTTCGGATGCCGCCTGATGTTTGGTGAAATACAGTCGAATACAATCTCAAAATGGCGTTTAAATTAGCCTAATTTAAAAATAATCGTATATCTCTTAACATTGCTTTTAGAATATTGATTAGTATATTTTTTGATTTCTAGGTAAATATGTAACCAAATTAAAACGTTCAAAACGTAAAAAAATGTGCATGGTTGAACATTGTCAGAAAGTAGATTCTTGAATAGGTTTTGCCAAAATGGGTTCAAAAATGTCAATAATTAATTAAAAAATACAGTAGCTTTATAATTACTTATAACTTACCGAATTTGATGAACGACATATTTTATTGGAAAGATGAGCTTGATGAGCTTTCATCATCGCTACTGCCTGAAGCACCAACGTCAATAATGAATGGCTCGACTTGTTCCTCTAAAATATTGTCCAGTTCCCACATTCTCTTTTCAACTTTGTCTTTCACGTGCTTAATACAGTTTTCCCATTTTTGCGCTGTTATTAATTCTAGTGCTTCTTTGAAAAGTCCTTTGAGGTCACAAAATTTAAAAGTTGTATTGTGCTTAGCTATATAATTTTTAACCTCTGCCCATATGAGCTCAATGGGATTGAGCTCGCAATGGTATGGAGGTAAACGGAGCACACTTTTATTTTGACTTGCTGCCATTTCGTCAATGGCGTATTTTTGATATTCCGCCTTGTGATCCTTGACAATTCTTAATAATTGTACTTTCAGCATTGCTTCTTCAAAGTTGATATTTTTCGAGCGGAGCCAATTTTGAACATCAACTTTCCTTGAAGCCGTTGTTGGGACCTTCTCCATTCTTCGAGAATGATAAGGCGCATTATCCAACACAATTAATGCGTTTTCCTCTAAGTTCGGTAACATTTTTGAAAACCACTGTTCAAACGATTCGCCATTCATTTCCTCGTGGTAATCTCCAGTTTTCTTAGACTCAAAGCACCACAGACCGTCAACAACAAATCCATCCTCACTGCCAATATGGCAGATAATGAGCCTTTTCCCTTTACCTGGAAATCGAAGTACTAACTGGTGTAGATTTATTTCAATAAGCGAACCTTTTTCAAATGTTTTCATCACATTCAGCGAAAAAACATTGAGACATGAGTATCAGATTGCTATAATTGGGATTATTTAGTCATATTGAAAGAAAGAATATTGAACGTCGTATGATTACTCAGCGCTTCACAATTTAATTTAAAGTTATAAACCTTTAAAAAATGAATGATCAGGAACCTGAAATACGCGCAAATATTAATATTAACAAATTATAACTTTATAAAGCTTAAAGTATGAATTAAAATGATTAGAAATATTAGGAACGGTACACAATATAAAACTTAGTAACTTTTTTTAAGTTTATAATATTCGACATATTTTAAGATTATATTAAAAAATTATTGAAATATCGAAAACACATAAAAACATGGCTTAAAAAAGTTCTAACAAATGAAAATGACAATAAAACATCCACGCATTTTATCGAAAGTTATAAAAGTTTTGTTACTTGTAATATGTTTTATCTGCCCCCTGGAATTAATGTTTAGAACCTTGTTCCCAAGGTTTGAAAAACATCCGATTGTTGTCTATTACTCGTATTTACCTGCTGGATTTTTTAATCCGGTGGACAGTCCATCTAGAAAGGCCCTCCTGGATGAAGTTACAGAATCATCAACCCATACTTTACTTGTAGTGTGTCCTGCGTTTACCCACGTTTCATCAAGGTAATAAATCTTCCTGTTTTGATTTCTATATTTCCCAATTTTTGTTAAATAATCCCTCCTCCATAGCACAATTTCTTCTCTATCCAGTAGTAAACTATTACGACCCCGTTTTTTTCCATTTGAAATTTAAATGCTTCAGTAACGCATGGAAAGTTGATCGTTTGAAATTTGACAACGTTGTATCTCCATTTACCTCCTGCAGTACTTTATCTATAGTAGGTATTTCATTCCTAAAGAAGAATTCATGCACTTTCCTCCTAATCGCATGCTTATCAGCTTCATCCAATGATTTAACAATACTTTTGTGATGTTTACTGGTCATTGGCTCAGAAAAGGTGTGATTTTTTTTGTATTGTCTTAACACATTAAACACTGATGCGCGACACACCCCAACTTTGTGAGAAACCTTCACAACAATTTCTTTGATGGTTGATGGCTCGTTCTCCTCGCGCTCGATCTTATATATATTCAAAATGACCTCTTTCATTTCTGCACTCAGGTGTCTTTTTTTAGAGCGTTTCCTAGGTGGACTACAGGAGTACAACTTCACCGGCAGTATCTGTACTACTGGGCATTTTGCGCAAGCAGTTGATAACAATAACAATCAATAACAAGGTATAACAATAACAACGACAAACTCAACAACTTAATAAGATAACAAACGAAAACGTCCAAAGAAATATCAAATTGCAATGATGCACACGACATACGTAACACGTCTGAACCTGAATGCGACTCTGCCTTGATACGACTGCTCTGCCGCTCGGCATAGGCATTTAATTGCGAATTGACCAATGTGGGCTCCTGTTTTGCGTCGAGACGGCGCCGTTAGCGTGAAAATCACCCGAACCTTTTGTTTACATCCGGTCTATCTCTTATCTGAATATACTTTTTTTTTTTAGTTATGCTAATTGAGGTCACGAACGGTGAGATGTTATGCTATTAATCTAGGGCGCCATCTATCGAACGTAATAGAAAAAACAATCTAGAAATATTTAGAAAACAATCATCTGCTGGAGTAAAAGGAACTATGAACAGAAAACTTTTTCGTCGTTCGCAGGACGTAAAAATCCCGCAATATGGCAACCCTGGTCAAAATTTTGATCGATATAGGCGCTAACTGTCGACGAATCAGAATATTAAGCCTGATATCGAAATCTGTATCACATAAATTACATACTATGCTAATTCAGTGAAAGATCGATAGATGTCGCTCTGTTGATCTAGTCTGCCATCTACCGTACACGAGACGAATAACAACCTCGAAAGCGATACAAACGACAACCTAGAAACCTTTAGGAAAGATTCATCTGCTGGAATAAAAGGAACTATGTGTACAGTCTGGGAAAACTAAAGGTTCGCCGATTTTGGACTGGAAAACAATGTTCATTTTGCTTTAAAATAAACTATCAAAATACTCTTCAAGGTCTTGTAGAGCAAGGTCAACTTTAATTTGGATACTTCGCGACCGTAACAATTATAATTTTTAACATAGTTTTTGAGCAATGAATATACCCGCATGGTAACCCAGATCAAATTCATTTGAACAAATTTTTTAAATAAATTATAATACTCGTATCCAACATTTTTCGGGTTTTTTGGATCATTGTGAACACAAAAGGCTTTTATTAACTTTTTTTTCTAAAGCTGACCATTTTCGAGTTATAGGAGATTCAGTGTTTGAAAATCCCTGAATTAAAGATTGAATCTTGCTTTACAAGACGCCGAAGAGTATTTTGAGATTACTTTATTTTAAAGTGAATTTTAACCTTGTCTGTTGGCGACCTTTTGGTTTTCTCAGACTGTACGTTTGCACGTTCATCATACTTTAAACATCGAAATTGCGCAGTCCTTAGTCCATTCAACATTATTCATAAAAATTAAAAACTCGTAAAGTGAACTAATAAAAGAATTGTTTTATATATTTTCTAAGCGAATTCCAAAAGATTTGTTTTTGGGTTAGCACTTACTAGGGTACCACAGAAATGGAAGGATCCACATTAAACCTCCTGTCGTCGATCTAACAATAATAATAGGTGACATCATATTGCTGATGATGAGGTAACACAGTCGCGAGTTTCAATCAACCTAAAGTAGGTACAATAATTTTCATATACGTGCGAATAATCGGGTAGTGTTATTTCTTGATTAGACACATTTATCACTGTACAAAATCTTATTGTTGGAGTATGAATACCGAATATTTGTAAACACCTAATAACAATAGGGAATTGCTACAGAAAGCCACCTTCAATCTTAATTTTTATGCTTGTGCGCTATAAAATTAGGAGAGTTCATTGATAAAAAACGTCGTCAAGTGGGTTGACTCTTCCCCTACGCAACGCCGTCATCAGTTCATAAAGGATTAAGTTAAGCGGAAATGAAATCCCCTGATAAAAAATTGAGTTACGAACATATACAACAGAGAAATTAAACGTATCAAGTCAGTCAAACAGGCCCATACATTCTTTCCCTGCCCTACTGGTAGTTACC
Organism: Acanthoscelides obtectus; assembly: GCA_963669975.1. NCBI lineage: Eukaryota > Metazoa > Arthropoda > Insecta > Coleoptera > Chrysomelidae > Acanthoscelides > Acanthoscelides obtectus. Next base: position 122,135,727 of record CAVLJG010000001.1, on the reverse strand, counting down.
GACCATTTGGCAACGTTGTCCCTTTCCACATCTGCCGGCATCGCTGCAGTGAGTTCGTGCAAGGGTTTTATGATTTTTGCTCTTTAGTACGGATACATAATATAAGCTGGACTGGTACGCCAGCTTAGATAGGTAGGAGTACGCGGATCGAAAATATGTCTGTATCAGTCTAAGATTTAAGGCAAATGTACGGACAAATGTATGGCGCGTATAAACATACTAAGGTTAAGAAAATTCATATAACCTCCCCCCACCCCACAACCCCGAATTTCAACCGTTACAATTTTTTTTCTGAAAATGGTCAGGAGCCTTTAAAACGTCAAAAAACGAAGTTTGAGCAATTTTTGTTTTTTTCGTTTTTGGCCTTTTTCTCCGCCTCCATTGGACCGATTTTCAAAAACTACAGAGCTTTTGTGTACTTGGCATAACAGTAACATTGTGTAGAAATTTCGTCAAAATCCGAGCGGTACATCTCAAGTTATAGGCGGTTATAAGATTAGCGACAGACCGACAAACAGACAAACCGATGGAAATGAGTGATATGGGTTTTCGTGATATACACGTCAAATAAAATGGGAAAAATTCGCGTCAAATTTAAAATATCGAAAACGCAACGCTATTGGCGCCCAATCCTTTGTCACTGTCATTGATTGTTAACCTATCAGTTTGATCAGTCCCACATAGCATTAGTTGACGCGGAATCCGCCACTGACCTGTCTAACTACAATGTGTTACGCCCCTTTTTCAACATAGGTGTCAAAGTTTGACAGTGGAACGTCGGAAAAACACCAAAGACAAATAGAAACGTTCACAGGGTTGCCATATTGGGCGATTTTTCCCCAGATCTGAACAATTTTTACGTCCATTGGAGAAAATAAAATGCGCGTATCGTTTTACGTTCATATGCAACTGTGACTCAAGAAATAAGTTGGTCTGACAAGTTTGAAAAACAGTCTCAATTCTTTGTACAAATATATTTTTTATTTTATACCCCTCTCCCCCACTTCCGTAGTCTTCTACTACTATTCCAGCCTGTAGATCCCACTGGACTACTGAAATATGATTTGGAGGATTTATTTAAGAAAGTTGCAAATCTGGGGGACTTTTGTGCTTGTTCTGATATAATCTAACACTAGAACTATATGAGACAAAATGTACAAAAAGGAATACGTAAAATGACTCACCAATATCGCTAATAGAGCATTTACATTCTCTGCAAGGCCCATCGTACCACGTTTCATTTGCATTCTTCAACAATTTCTGCTTCTCGAACTTGGTCAACAGTCTTTCTCCTCCTTTGGTGGCTGCAGTATACATCGTTTCGTAGATGCACTTATCTTTTGGTGGTTCACAGACATAAACTGGACAGCATTTTTCTGGAAAAAAGGAATCAAATAGATTGTCTTATCAAAAAAATATAAAAACAATTAGTTGTGTACTTTGCAAATTATAGGCTTTAAAACATGGGACACATCCTGTGACGATTTGTCAAATCATAGTATTTTGAAGTTCTTACCTTCTCTGTCATCCAAGGTCTTCAAAAGGTGGTATTCCGGGCACTCCTTAGGTGGAGGACACAGATCTTTTTTGCAAACCTTTTTGACAACGGGGCAACATCCTGAATCATCTACCTCCTTGGCGTAACCTGGTTCCAGCGTAGATGTTTCACCTAAGTCAACAGGCTCGCAGTCTTCCTTCGGTTTACATTCGCAGATGAACGTTTGGCAACCGCTGGGCTTTGTGTCGAGTTTGAGGATTTGCCCTTCACCACAGACTAGTTTTTGGGGGGGTTCGCAAGTAGGGCCAGCAGTTGGTTCGGGTACTGCAAAGATACAGAATTCAGTCTGGTATCTCTTATATAAATGAAGACTTGAAACTTGTCTCAAAATGGTTAGCATCTAACAGACTTTTTGTTGACTCTCGATTAATTTTTGATATTCATTATGAAAAAGTTATAAATAAGATTAGTAGTAAAGTGGGATATTTATCGAGAGTTTCTAGATGTCTGAGTTCATATAGCAGAAAAATTATCTATAATATTATCATTCTTCCAAATTTCTTGTACTGTTCGACTATTCTATATTTAGCATATAATTCCATTTTTTAAAGACTGCAAATTTAACAAAATAAGTGCATGAGAATAATACTAAATAAAGATAAATATACTCCAATTAGGCAAATGCTTAGCAAATAAAAATAGCTCAATTTAAAATTTTTTATCAAATATCTTGTAATGATCTTCATTTATAAAGTAAAAAATAATATATTTCCATCGACATCATCAAAAGTATAACATATGCTACAAATCTGTATTCCATCAAGGGTTGATTGAATATAATAAATTATACTCAGAGATAAAAGACCAGAAAACTTTGACAAAATTTAAAGTAAAATTGAGAAATCACTTGTTAAATCTACAATTATAGGTTGCCCAGCATTTATATCTTACACCATATGGCTTGAATTTACTAGTTCTAAGTTGTTTACAATTATTCTGTTTATGTAGCCAGATGTGTTAAATAAATCTTTCTACTACTACTAGTACTTCAAAATGTTCAATATGTTACAAAATTTGGACGATACGGTATAAATGAGTGAAATTTTAGCATTCCTTTTTTTACTTCTGAGCAGCTGAGTAGGCAGAAGCCTAAATGCCAGGGTACCGCGGCTGCTATGAAGACCTTAAACTTTGTTAATCCGATTTTTGAACTGCTCAAAAATTGTGAATGTACGTAGTTTCACATATATAGACGTAATATTTTGAAAGTCTCGAAAATTTTTAAAATCTGGAAAACGTTGAAAATTTTGAAATTCTTGTAAATTTTGAAAGTTGTGAAAATTTTGGGAATTTTGGAATTTTTGAAAATATTGGAAATTTTAGATATTCTGAAAATTTTCAAATGTAAAAAAATTTCGAAAGTTTAGAAAAAATTGAAAACTTAGAAATACTGTAAATTTTGGAAAATGCAAAAAATTGAGAACTGAAGATTTTCCAAGTTTTGAAAATATTGAAAAGTTTGTGAATTTTGAAAATATTGCAAAATTGGAAATTTGGAAATTGTGAAAATTTTGACAATCTTGAAAATTCCGAAAATTTTGATAATTTAGAAAATTTTGAAAACTGAAATTTTTTTGTAATTGGAAAATTTGAAAATTTTAGAAACATTAAAAATTTTGTAAATAAACGAAACCTCGAAAATCCTGGAAATTTTGGAAATTTTGAAGGTTCTGAAGATTCTGAAAATCCTGAAAATTTTTGGAATTTTGAAAATTTTGAGAAAGAAGAACATTTGAAAACTGAAGATTTTGGAAAAGAAGAAAATTTGAAAACTGAAGATTTTGGAAATATTGAAAAAACCGTGTAAATTTTGGGAATATTTTAAGAGATCTTGAAAATTTAGAAATCGAAAAATTTTGGAAATTTTAGGAATTTTGGAATTTGTGGAAAAGTCGATTTTAAAATTTTGAAAATTATAAAATACATATTTTGAAAATCTGTGAGCTTCCAAACATGAAGAAAAATTCCAGTGTCCAGTGTTGTAAATTATCAGCAACATCTCTACCAGACGTAAGTTTATTTTGAAGCTAATTCCTTCAGATAAATACATGGTGTTGAGATGACACTATCGAAAGAAAAGAAAATATTTTGAGAAATAACATACACACTCTTGAAATAGTCGGCAAACGCTTCAGTAACACCTTGTGGCGAGTTAAATACGTACGTAGAATTATTGTACATCTTTGGGTCAAAACTGTGAATGCTACAATGCATATCCTGAACCCGTACCTCAAAATATTCAAGATGTCACAAAATTTTGTTTGCTTGTTGATTCGTTGTTAGACTTACCGCAAGTATACTCTTCACAGCACTGCTCTTCGCTAGTGGGTATCTTGACAGCATTATATCCCTTCTCGCAAATCTTCGGACCTGAACATTTCTGAGTGTCGCATTTGATTTTAGTGCCTTCGCAAGCACATGTGGTACATTTGTCTTTTTTCCACGTATCACCAGGATGATGTCCCTCATCGTCACAGACTTCGCAGTCTTTGGGGTCTACACATGTGTCGTTCAGGAATACCTACGAGACAATATAGAAAACCATATTTTCCGATAACATTCTATAAACCTGTATATGCCAAGCAAACTTGCCTACTTTGCGGCTTTACAGCGACAAAGTAGCAAATATACAACGTAGTTGTCAAAGTATTTTGCGCTCTTAATACAAAAAGCCTATTCACAAACTCACCTGTCCTTCAGGACAATAGCATCCCTCCGTAGGCATGCTCCGCCTACTATTCTTCGCTCCGCCTTTACCCTTGACCTTCAGGCTATCGCAGGTCTCTGGTTGGCTGACGCCGCACGCGTCGTACAACTGTCCCGGAGCGCACGCCTTCGCGGGGCAGTACTCGTTTCTCCAGTGGATGCAGAAGCCTGCATGAGCGCAGTCACGGGCGTACGCCTCGATCGCGCTGCAAGAGAGTTCCGGGTGGCCCCCGCAGGTGTCTTTTTTACACCAGTCGATGAATAGTGATGGGTCTAGCACATTCAGGCACTGCAACGTCATTATTTGTTGTAATTTTATGGTAATGCAATCGAATAGTCATTTAAACTAACAAAACAGTCCCAATTAACGAATAAACTTTTAGCCAACGGCGAATAATCAGTGGTTTTCAAAAAGATGCCCCGCGGAGGGTAGAAGTTCGGAGTGAAGGACATAGTTGCAATGAAAAGTATTTCACTCAATAACTGGCAAAAGCGGCGCCCATAATTTGCTCATTTCTTTGGGTTTCCCACGCCTCCGCAATGATTATAACCTAAACCCAATCATCTACTTAATAGTGGCCCATTTTACGACAGCTTACCTGTCCAAATTTGTTGACATCAACGAGCTGGACACACGGATCTTCGCTAGCGGGCAAAGGCGTGCACTCTTCCTGCTTCGCCGGCGCGCACTGCTCTCTCGTCTGTCCCCCAGGGAGGTTCTCGTACAACCAACTGAGTCCTAATTCCTCTCCATCAGTCACCCTTTCGCCCTTAGGGGTCCTCATGTCGTCGGTAGGGTCGCTGTTGCAGTTGCCGCACAGCCCTTCTAATCGGTTGCGGTATTTGTGCGATGGAGCTTTCACCGATACGCCGAGTGAGGGAAAGTATACGGACACCTGGATAAAGGAATTGTTTATAAAAATGGTGAATGCACGTAGGGTCACATTTATTAAATATATAATAAGCAGGGTGACTTCGAAGTTGAGTCATTTATTTTAACAGTGATTAGATCTGATCAAAAGAAATGTTTTTTTCCTATAACATTTTTCTGATAAAATTAAAGTAACAAAGTTATAGCCCTTTAGAGGTTTGAGTACCGCCCTGTCTCAATAATAATATTATGTGCTCGTGTTTGGCAACAACGGATATAATCCGCCTTATCGGTTCATCGCATCGGAAACAAAAAAGCGAAAGAATTTGAAACGATGTTTTTACTACAATTATTATGCAGTTGTATGTGTCAGTCGGTAACGCGTGAGTCAATAGTGGTGTTTGTTTACGAAAATGCTGAACTTGTGGACATGATTCTTATTCTTAATCGAGTGCAACCAACCCCTCGTGCCTTTGTTAATGTAGTACAAATGGCTCGTGAATCAGGTGACTTAAGACCTCACAGGGGAGGCATGCCGGTACTCCAAGACCGCACGATCAAATACAGGTCCGCACTGAAATACTTGTCGGGAGGATACTTTATAAAACAAGGTAACATTTTTTTAATTTTTTTTTTATTTTTACGCACATATTTTGATTTATCTTCCTTCTACAATCATTATCTGAAAATTAATGACTCAACTTCAAAAAAAAATAAATATTAAAATTTTGAAAATCTCAAAAACCTTGAAAATTTGTAAACTGTATATTTTGTGAATTTTGGAAATTTTGAATATATTGAATATCAGGATATAAACATTTTTTTAAAGGCTTGAAAATTATCAAATCTTGAAAGTTTAGAAAATTTGGGTCATCTGAAAATTTTTTAAGAAATTTTTTTGAAAACAGGAGTTTTTAAATTTTGAATATATTGAAAAGCTTGGAAATATTGAAAATTGTGAAATTCTTGACAATCTTGAAAATTCCGAAAATTGTCAAAATTTTGGAAATTTTAAAAACTGGAAACTTGGAAATTTTGGAAACTTAATTTTTTTTCAAATTCTGCAAATTTTGGTGATTCTGGATATTTTTAAAATGTGATAAATTTTGATAATTATGATCATTATAAACATCTTGAAAACTCTTCGAAAATGCCTGAATTTTAAAGATTTCGAAAATTTAGGAGATTTTGAAAATTCTGTGAATTTTGGAAACTTTTTGAATCATGAAGATTTTGGATGGATATATTGAAAAAATTGGAATACATGAATATTTTGGAAATTAATTTTTTTTAAAATCTTTAAAATTTTGAAAACTTTGTAAGTCTTCGAGGGATTAAAAATTTTGAAAATCTTGGCAAGTCTGAAAAATTTTTAAGATTTTTAAAATTCTGGAAATTTGAAATTTTGAAAATTTTCAAACTGAAAATTCTGAAACTGAAAATTTTGGAAAAATTGGAAATTAAGAAAACCTTGGGAATTGAAAATTTTGAAAATGCTGATTATTCTAAAAATATTCAACATTTTGAGAATTTTGGCAATTTTGAAGATTTTGACAGTTTTGAAATTTTTGAGAACTGAAATTTTTGGTAAATTTTTGACATTATGAAAGTCTTTAAAATATGATATTTGGAAAATCCTGAAAATCTGGAAAACAGATAATATTGGGAAGATTGAAAATTTTTAAATAATTTGAAACTTTCAGGAATTTTGAAAATATTGGAGATTCAAAATATTTAGAAAATAAAAAATTTTTGGAATCCTCAAAATTTTGAAAACTTTGGAAGTCTTCGAGGAATAACAAAATTTAAAAATATTGGTATTTCTGAAAATTATATAGAATTTGATTTTGAAACTGAAAATCTGGAAACATTGAAAATTTTGAAAATTTTTGAAATATTGGTAATTCTGAAAATTTTGGAGATTTCGATAATTTTTGAGATTTTGACAATTTTAGAAACTTGTAATTTTTAAAATTTTGAAAGTGAGGACTTTTTAAATTTTCAATATATGAAAATTTATAAAACGTTGGAAACTGAAAATTTTGAAAATGCTGATTAAAATATTAAACATTTTGCAAATTTTAAAAACTTTGGCAATTTTGAAATTTTTGAGAACTGAAATTTTTAGTTAATTTTTGACATGAAAGTCTTGAAAATATTTCGAAAATCTTGAAAATCTGGAAAATTGATAATATTGGGAGGATCGAACATTTTTAAATTTTGAGAATTTCAATATTGGAGATTCTAAATACTTTGAAAATAAAAAAAATTTAAAATCCTTAAATTTTTGAAAACGTTGGAAGTCATCGAGGAATAAAAAAGTTGAAAATCTTGGTATTTCTGAAAATTATAGAGATTTTGATAATTTTCATGATTTTAAAACTGAAAATTTTGAAACTGAAAATTCTTGGTAATTCTGAAAATTTTGGAGAATTCGATAATTTTGGAAACTTGTAATTTTAAAAATTTTGATAGTAACAATTTTTTTAAATTTTCAATGTATTGAAAATTTTGGAAATGTTGAAAATTTAGAAAATGTAGACTGAAAATTTTGAAAATGCTGATTATTCTAAAAATATTTAACATTTTGCAAATTTTGGAAATTTTAAAAACTTGAATTTTTAGGAAAATCTTGAAAATAATCGAAAATAGAAAATTGATAATACTAGATATATTGAAAATATTTGAAAGTGAATATTTTGTGGATATAAAAAAAAATTAATATCCTGAAATTTTTGGAGAGATTGAAAATTTTGAAAATCTTGAAAGTTTTTAAAAATCTGAAAATTTTTAAGATATTACAAATTTTTTGAACTTTAAAAATCTGTAAATTTTCCAAATTTTTTAAAATGTAGAAAATTTTAAAAGGTTGAGTATTTTTGAAGATTTTCAAAATGTCGAAAATCTGAGAATTTAAAAAATTCACTCAATATTGAAAATTTTGGCTGGAATGAATTTATTTGAGCTTAAAAATGTATAGACCTACCTCGACTTGTACAGCCGTGAGCAAAAACTTCATATGCTTAGTAGCAGTTTCCTTAACAGCAGCCCAATCAGCAATCTCGTCATAATCAGTCACCCTCTCACTATCAATTATCAGCTTCAACTTGTTCCTAAACTCGTCTAACAGAATATGGATTTTGTGGCCCTGATACAAAATCGTTATTTTACCCACGCACATTTTCGAAGGAGTATTTTTGCACGGGTGGTTAGTGACTAGAACTTGGAAGGCGTGTTTATCTCCTTGGTCCCCAAGAACAACGTCTCTTGACATTACGTAGACACAGTTTCCATTGACAGTAAAGTTACTTTCATCGTACGTCACATATTGCATGTGCGGCAACAAGTTGCATTCACAATCTCTGCAACTTGAAGGTTTGATGCATTGATCATCTTTTCGCACGTATCCTAAAAGGATAAAACGTCAAAGTAGGAACGCGTCAACTAAAATCAATAATAATAGATGATTGTATTACCTGCTGGACAGTAACAACCAGGGAAGCACATGTTGTTGATTTTGGGACAGAGACTTGGATCAGAAATTGATTTACATGTAGGCTCACATTTCCGCTGGTAGCAGTCGTGGTAAACTAAAGGTGGCTCACAGCTGACAGCTATAGGAATAAAAATGATTTTTAAATTATGACAGGTATCAGAGTATTACAGTATTTTTGATGGAGATCATTTACAAAAAAGGTGTAATATGTTAAATACTGAATTCTTAAATCTATAATAAATAATCCAATTTCGTTAACAGTTTCTCCCTGTCAATAGTCTCAAATGGCCTCTTGAGATCCAAGAACAATGTTACTGTAACCCTTTTTTTATCCATATTTAGCCGCCATTCTTCTACTACCATTTGAATTGCTGTTTCAGTGGAATATTTTTTTCAAATCCCGCTTGAAATTTGGTCAATATGTTTGTTGTTTTCTTCAATATATTCAATGATTTGTTCATATATGATTCCTTCTAAGAGCTTCTCGACATCTGGCAGTACATTAATTGGCCGCATGTTTGTATATACAGGGTGACTTTGAAGTTGAGTCATTAATTTTCAGACAATGATTGTAGAAGGAAGATAAACCAAAATACGTGTGTAAAAATAAAAAAGAAATTAAAAAAAAATGTTACCTTGTTTTATAAAGTATCCTCCCGACAAGTATTTCAGTGCGGACCTGTATTTGATCGTGCGGTCTTGGAGCACCGGCATGCCCTCCCCTGTGAGGTCTTAAGTCACCTGATTCACGAGCCCTTTGTACTACATTAACAAAGGCACGAGGGGTTGGTTGCACTCGATTGGGAAACCGATCCGCATAAATCCGTGATGCCGCGTAAATAAGAATCATGTCCACACGTTCAGCATTTTCGTAAACATGTGCCATTTTTGATTTCGTTTGAGCCACGCAACAGACACTACTATTCACTCACGCGTTACCGACTGACACTGACTGAATACAACTGAATAAAATAATTGTAAAAACATCGTTCCAAATTCTTTCGCTTTTTTGTTCCCGATGCGATGAACCGATAAGGCGGATTATATCCGTTGTTGCCAAACACGAGCACATAATATTATTATTGAGACAGGGCGGTACTCAAACTTCCAAAGGGCTATAACTTTGTTACTTTAATTTTACCAGAAAAATGGTAAAGAAAAAAAACATTTCTTTTGATCAAATCTACTCACTGTTAAAATAAATGACTCAACTTCGAAGAATTTTCTCCAGCTTTGTGAACTGTTATTTATTTCAAGGTGTTTATCACTTACGACAATCTTGTTGCATCCTCCAGTCAGAAATATCGATACTAGAATCCGCTGAAAGACAGTCCACTACAAAGGACTGCATAGACTGACATCTGCATTCTTCTTCAGTTGTGTGGTTGTTGCCAGACTGTTGTAGACATGAGCAAGTGCTCTCCAAACAACGCGATATGAAGAAATCCATATTCAGGACTCTGGCACATGGTGACAAAGATCGTTCCCTGGAAAAAAGCACACAAACTAACGGATATTTCAGCTCAAACAAGAAACTGGTTAAAGTGTAAAGCTAAGAATGTATCGCTCACTTGACTCTATTGCACATTTGCCAAGCCTTGTCTTGTAGATCTTGTGGACATGCTTTTGCCTCGCATATGATGGGTTGATCGTTTTCTAATGCCCAACTGTCTCCAAATTCTTCCGTCGTTTTCGCTTTGCTTCCGTCTGGTTTTCTCTTGTCATCTGATGGATTGTCGTTGAAGAATCCGCACATACCGTCAACCTATTGAAAAATAATTCCATTGTTATATTTACCACAGACTTTGTAAAACTGTGACGAGGTTCTTGAGCAAGAGGTTTCATCGTTATAGTTACTACTTTGTTTTGTCAAATTAATGTTTGATATTTTGTTTCCATTGTGATGAAGAAAATAAAAACTTTTCCACGAAGGACACATTTTCCTTCAGACTTGATATTTTTTGCATTGTCTTTGCAGTTTTAAGATCCTTGTTGTCGTATGAAAACTTCACGTACTTTTCCAGTCAACTTGGAGACCACGCCAAGCCTGACGTCGCCAAGCTTGTTCCAAATGACCCAGAATCCATAGCGACTCGAGGTGAATAGTAAAGTGTTGCCCAATTGAGTGATCCTGAATGCTTGGTTTTGTTCTCCTATGTTCTTGGTTTGTTCTACGGAGTAGCGATAACCGTCAAATTCCAACGAAAGATCTGGCCGGATCACGAAGTAATGGTCTTTGTGACGGATCATCAAGTCTCTCGAACAGGTGGTGGTACAATTTTTCTTCACTGGAAAATCGTTTACAATTTTAGTTCGTTCCATATAATGGTATATTTGAGGAAACGACACTTATGTTTGCCGTACTGAAGGCGTAAAATTTTAGGCTAAGCGTCGCGAAAGTGAGGAATTTCTGAACCAACGTTTATGTATACAGGGTGGTCCAAAAGTCCAGGAAGAGCAAGATATTTGAGGATGTTCGCATAAAAGTTAACTTGTATAAGCTTAGTACTTTTTCTGGTTAGTTAGTGGTTACCTTGAAGTTGACCTTGAGCATGAATTTGGAGGACAAATCAAGGCCAAGGCAGTTTTTTAAATGTGTATACTTTCTTATGCCTGAAACGGATACAGCGCAACATTTTAGTGTCAGATGGTAGCCACGAGTGGAATATTTTAACTTTACACGTTCTGGTCAAGGTCATCGTAAGAAACACTCGTTTGAACAGACTTCAGGGATCTTCCTGAAAATTAAGTGAAAATGAGGACTCCAAAGGCAGCGTAAGCTTCAATTTTCTTTGACTATCCATTGATGGCCTTGAAACTGGACTTTACCATGACCTTGACGCTCACATCAATATTAATCTCAGTTTTATTCGATCGCGCCCTATACCTTTGACCCTACAAATAGACATAACGGGAAATTTTACGTTTACTTGTGACTTTGGATGAACATTATTTCAACCTTGGTTGTCCTTGTCAAGCTCACCATGAAAACCGTGGATTGACAAATTTTCAGATATGTTCACGAAGGCAGACCAAAAAGGGGCCCAAAGTCAGGAGTGACTTCAGTTTTACTGGACTTTTGACCTTGAAACTGACCTTGACCAGTATCTTCGTCCCCAAATCAAGGTCTAGACAATTTATTTGCATTGTACCCTATACTTCTGATCGCCGACATCGACATTTTACTTTTCAGCATGACCTTGACCAAGGACGTTCAAAGTCGCCCAAGGTCACATATAAACGCGAAATTTTCCGTTCTCACCGTTTTCATGGCCCAAAATGCAGAATCTCGTTTGAAAAAAATATTCTGACCATGATGTGACAAGATTATAGTCAAGGTCAAATTCAAGGTCATAACTGTATTGGTATGGAAACATCCTTGTACAGGGTGTTTTCAAAGTTGAGTCATTTATTTTAACTGCTTGTAGGACTCGTCAAAAGGAGTTATTGCAAAAATCACCTATATAGAAGTTGAATAATAAAAGAAATAGTAAAAGATAGAAACATTTAAAAAACAAGAATGCTATTATTCAGTGCATTCCTTCAATGTCCCCCTCCCCTTTGATTTTTTGAAGGGCTGCTAGGCGCCATCTTGAAAAAAATATATGAAAACGGGGGTCTCGTGGCACATCATTTTGAAGCTCCTGACTCTAGAATAAAAATTCAATACCCTTACCTACTACAAAATGGTGGTACATTTAATAATTACTTGAACACATACCCGCTGACATGCATATATCTACAAATAATTGTAATTCGATGCGGTATCCACAGCAACAGCGATAAAAATTTGTTTTGTTATTTTTTGTTGACAGTGACAAGAATATCAGTACGAAAACAAACATCATTGTACAGTTAAAATGTTCTTATTTAATTTTCGGTTTTAGTGCTAGATACTGTTTGAACTAAAATGGTCAATTCTCGTCCATTTGAAGCAAAAATCATAGCGATTTTTATTTATGGTGCCACGTGCAACTTTCACGAGACCGAAAGGATTTTTAATGATCGTTTCTCGATCTTTAGACGAGTTCTACAAGCTGTTAAAATAAATGACTCAACTTTGAAAACACCATCTATAACTCCAAATATCTTGCTGTTCCGGAAAGTTTTACTCATCGTACATAGACTCTATTCAATTTTTTTGCGCGAAAGATACGCTCAATTTTCCAAATTTACCAAACATCATTCTATAACACCCTGTATTTCACTGATATTTGAACATGATGACAGTAGATTATACTCACGTGATACGTCCCATTCGTCAGCCTCCAAATCTCGAGCCAGAACATGGTTGCAGATATCGTACCTGTAATAATTTTGAAAAGCGTTATTGACCTTGAAAAAGAATAACTAAAATTGCAATAGTAATATAACTAGCAAATCAATATTTCAGAAAGGATTACTTCAATTTAATAAACTAAATAATAATAAAAAGTATATTTGTAATTTAGATATGTTTAAAAGCAAATTAAACTAAAATTTCATGATCAGTGAAAATTCTTAAAGATGCAAATGTTGTTTTTTCCAAATATCCGTATGTTACGTAATTGCTTACTTTTTCGGAAGAATGTAACTGTAGCAATCATGCTAAATGAATCTTAAACAGACAAACAAACTATTACGACGCACCTATATTCAACATCATCGAAAGTACTAAACGTTCTTCCAGTAACGTTGCATACAGCATCAGGTTTCGGAGGAGGGAAGCAAGAATACTTCGGGCACTTCTCCTTCACAACAGTGTCTTCAAACACTGGGATGTAGTTGTTTGGACAGTGTACGGTGGGGCAAGGGAAGGAAGGTGGTTTAGTAGGCACGCAGGTGTACTCTTTGCACACCTTGGTAGTCTTGGTGTTTGCTATGTCCGTCAGAACTGGAATGGGGCGCTTTAGTGGTTGTTTCTTGGTAGCTGAAAAAATATTTGTCGTACAAGCTCAGTAAACAGGTATAAGTATAAGGAAGGATTAAAGTAGGTCTTGTGAATATCTTGAGAGATGCTAGAAATTCTTATAGGATCGAGGCATTGTGTTGTGTTTGCAAAATCTTGTTCCAGAGATGATCTCAATAATACTTGCATGTATGAGAAGTTTGGTACCTACCCATATTATATCAATTTTTACCAGGAACAAATTCAAAGTGAAGAAAACAGAGTATATGAAACTTCTAGGGTATTTAAACGTTTCATCAAAATTTGAAGAAAAACCACAGTTGCCTTTTTGAAATATTATGATCTGAAGTTGATAAATTTGTGGGTTAAGATATTTTAATGTTTTCCCATGTTATTTTACGGCATAAATATACTTAGTGACATAAGAAGTGTCACGCCCCAAAAGTAATAAGAAAAAAAAATGGTTGTGTTGGGCGACCCCGCAACTGAATACACTCCTATACGTCTAGGGATCGATAAAATGCGATGATCTATATCTGGTTGTGGCAGAGTCTGTGGCGGATGGTGGAAAGTGGATAGTCTCCTCTCCATCACATCCCACACATGTTCGATGGGATCTAAATCCGGTAAACGGAGTGACCACAGCAAAACATTAACGCCTGCTTCTTGAAGAAAGTCCATGGTATGACCAGCAATATGGGGACGTGCGTTGACTTGCTGAAAAAGGACGTATCGACGGCCTTCTAGATACGGAAGCAAAGTGGTTTGTAGGACATCATCAGACAGATGACAGTATGTCATTCTGGCTCCCAATGTTGCTGATCTGTGCTCCATTTGAAAAGTTGATGATAGTGGTCCGCAGTCAGAAGCAGCACTAACCGTGGACGGTATGAAAAAAGTCCAAATGCTTGACGCTCTGTGGTACGCCTCGGTGGACCAGTTGACATTCTTCGTGTTCCTCTATCTTCTTCTATCCACACACGACACACGCGCAGCACAGTTAACACGGCGGCCAATTTCGCGATAGGACAAACCACCATCTCGATAGGCAATAATTCTACATCTGTCAATGAAGGTGCAATATCTAAAAACCCCTGTACTACTCAGCTCTCCGAAACAGCTTATTTTTTCTGGGTGTAGCCTTCTTGTGTCACTGAGTATTATTGAAAAAGTGACTATATGAAATAAAAACATTGCTATAAAACTTCACACATTTCACATATTAAATAAATAAATTTTACATCACATACCTCTATAGACACTCGTCTTGACCCCGCTGTAGGTACTTCTTGACTTCGTTTTGACATTTCCGACGATCATTGAGGAAATGTACTTGTTATTGGAGACAGGTATTTTCTTGTAACCAGGCGGACATACAACTTCCTTGCAAACTATTCCTATGGAAGAAAATAGAAAGTTTATATTATTAAAAAGCTCGAAAAACTTAGATATGATCCTCGACACCAGACTCAAGTAGAAGCACCGCGTAAAAAAAGGGAAGAACTGAACAAGCAATACTGGTTATTGGGGAGACCCTCAAGGTTATCGCTCTATAACAAAATCGCATCTAAGAACCTGTGTGTCTACGCATGACAACTATGGGGCTGTTTTAAGCAGTCGAAGATCGAAATTATTCAAAGGTTCCAAAATAAAGTTCTGGAGAACATGATCATTGTGTTAGTGATAGGGATACTCATCGCGGTTTGAATAATTCTCTGGTTATCGACGAGATCAAGAAAGTAGTGGTCAGCCATGAAGAAAGGCTGCATCATCTTCAGCTGCTGAAAAACCACAAACCACCGAAAATTGAAGACGGTCAAGCTGAAGCAATTTTTGTAATAAATGTTTTGTGTCCAAGGCAGATCATGTGTGCGAGGTCTTACTGATAGTAATAATTAATTTTACGTTCAGCCAATTTAATCAGTATCAGTATTTGTCCATGAAAACGACTCTAAAAGCAAAAAAAAAAAACATGAGAACGTCTCCATTAGCGTAAGAAATTCAGAATAAAAAATCGTATTTTTTTAGGCAAAATAAAGCTTCAATAGCTCCTACCCGAAGTGTGAGAGTTTCTGCAAGTCAAATTTCTTGATCTGTTGCTACGTATGTCATCAAGGCATTGCTTGCCACATTCCGCCATAAACATAGTGTTGTGTTTCAAAAATTGCAAAGTGTCGTTGATAAAATCTTACCTTTTTTGCCGGCGTTTTCAGTTGGTTTCGAAGTGACTGGTCGAATTAGAGGTTCAATTGTGGATGTAACACAACCTGTCTCATCATCTGGGCACTCTTGCACGCCGTTACACCACAAGGTCTCATTGAGACAAACATTGCTGGTGGGACACAGTTTGGTACCTTCTGGACATGGTTGACACGTACAACTACAGGTGCTGGTCACGGTACTTTTCATACCCTAGATATGAATATGAAATATCCTAGAGCTGTCAGATGTAGACAACAGGGTTTCCAAACTGTTTATTTCGGTAGAATATCAATATTTTGCCTAAAAAAGTATACAGGGTGTCCGCAAAGTTGGGGTTTTCCTTTTCAGAAACAACTACCCTTGAAATAACAAAGGTAATGTGTAGTGAAACGAGGGCGACCAAGTAAAAAAAAATAAAGGAAAAAGTACTCACTCTCCAGTTGACGAGAGGGGCTAAGTACGTCTCGGCCCGAAATCATACCGCTCCAACAGAGAATGAAATCAGCTGATGCACTACCGCGTAGACGCCGGCGGTGGTGCAGACCACGAACAGAGGTAACAAATATGACAAATTTGGGAGAATAAATGGTCCAATGAGCATACCGTTCACCATGCCAGCCCAAACATTCACCGAAAATGTTTGTTGCGTGCGGATTTTCTACTGACCAAACATGAGTGTTGCGAAAGTTATTCACCCCATTACGCGTGAACGTAGATTCGTCTGTCACCAATATGCACTTCAAAAAGTCCGGATTATTGTCATGTTGATGCAACAACCACTCACAAAACCGCGCTCTTGCTGGAAAATCGTCAGGTTGAAGGGCTTGTACACGTTGGACGTGAAACGGATACAGCCCCTCTTCACGCAGCGTTTGTCACACTTTAGTTTTTGATACTTGCTCTTGTCTAGCCACCTCTCTAGTGCTTATTGTTTTTTGAAACGCAATCGATTATACGAGTTCGTTTACCTCTACACGCGTGACCGTAACCGTCGGTTGAAGGTTGCATACTGACCTGACACACTGACCCCGACCCACTTGTACCAGTCGGTGATATCGCGGGTCGCGGCTACAGGACGGTATTCAGATATTTTTGATGTTGCAGAGCCCTTTATCTCGGTTCCCTTAAGACATTGGTGTATATGGTACTAAGAAAAATTGCTTATGTTTTCAAGATCTACACGTCGTGTTTTACTTTTTTTTATGAACGAAAAGTAGCAAAGCTTGCTCTCCAAAGTTCAAACGTAAAATTGCGCGCCAAATGTTTGGCTCTTGTCTATGGTGAGGAAAATGAGAAACACAGAAGATTTAAATGAATTTTCTTATAATGTATATAAGTTATGTACCAGTCTATAGAGAAGAATATGCTGAACAAGAACTTTTGCCTCCACGTTCCTTTCTTATCAGTTTCAGTATTGTATTTCATTTGTTCTTTACTTTGGTTTGTATAATGAACTTTGTAGTCAGTCTCGATTCAGAACTCATTCAGTTAACATCATTGTATTTGGTTATTCTCAAAAATAAATCTTTTTAAAAACGTTTTCGTTGAAGAAAGATATTTGAGTTATATGTACATACAGGGTGTAAGCGTTATGGTAGTCATTATTGGAATGGGTGGGGGGTCGAAGCAAGTCGAAAAGTTCATATGACCCAAGGTCCAAAAGTCAATAGATTTTTGACTATATGCTTTATATCACCACAATCTTACTAATTTTTATAATCTAATCTAAAACGTTTTTAAATTAAATTGGGTAATTAACAACTAAATGGCATTAAGTTTTCTAAGTTAAGCCAAAATTTGTAGTCAGTAAGTAAGCAAGTTCCATTAAATTGGATATTTAAAACACACATGACAACAGCGCGTCGGTCATCGTCACTCTTATCGAACCGACAATCGATCGCAAACGGTAACAGTGCTTAGTTATCCTTTTGCATTGTTTTGCGGCGTTGTCAGATGTATTTAAAAATGTATTTTTGTCTAAGAAGAGAATACCTTATTCTTCACTAAATCTCTGTATCAAATTTTCACTTACCTCCTTGCAGGGCTCACATTTTTTCGGAGTACAATACGCCACACCTCCAATCTTACAAATGCATTCTGAACAGTCGTCTTTGCCAAAAACACTACCAACGGCATATCTGTAACATGTTATTTCGGTCAATTTTTGACGTTTTAATAACAAAACGGATATTTGATGATCTTATTTCGAGCAGTTTTAGAATGAGAATGTTTTTTTTTCCAATTTTCGTTTACTAGTTCTATTCTATATTATTTATTGACATCACATCTGAGTTAAACGAACGTATGTCCTTAAAGTTTTGGCAAAATCTAATTGCTGAAGTTAAGCATACTCCAAAGATAAGAGCTCACTCATGGATAGATTTCGAAGTGGGAAATATGTTCAATGAAAATAAAATGAAAGAAATTCCAGTCATTGAAATCGCAAAGTTACGAGAAACACTTTTATAACACAATATACCCGAAATTATCGATAATGCCGACAAGTACTTCGAACAAATTATGAATAATATGGATAAATATATTAGTGAAGCTATGTTCAAGAAAATAATATATACTAAGTGACATACAAATCCGAACACCCAGTTTAAATGGTTTTATTTTAATAAAATTTTGTATAAGTACTTAATTAAGCATAATAAGTAAATGATAAAAATTTCAAAATGATTGCACTGCTTTAAAGCCCTTTGACCTTTAATAATGTGTGGATGCACCCTGATGTGCTACGCATTCTCCAACGCGCATAGGCATGCTTCTGATCAGGTGGTCAATGTCTTCCTGTGGTATCTCATTCCAGGCAACCACCAACTCCTCTCGAAGTGCTTCTAGAGTCTGAGGAGGACGTTGCAGATTGAGTAATCTCCTACCCATCATATCCCACACGTGCTCAATTGGGGATAAGTCGGGAGATCTTGGTGGCCATGGTAACAATGTGACATCATTATGTTGAAAGAAGTCTATTGTGACTCTTGCAACATGTGGTCGGGCATTATCTTGTTGGAAAGTTGGATCTGCCAGGGTGTCAAGATAGGGTAAAAGATTTGGTTCTAGAACTTCGTGGATATAACGCTGCGCGTTCATGTTACCTCTGATGAAGATTAAAGGTGACCTGGAACCATAAGCTGTAGCACCCCAAACCACAACAGTGTGATGAACATGTCTTTCAACAAAAAACTGTGGATTTCTCCTTTCACCAAGTCGCCTTCTAACCTTGGCACGACCATCGTGCATGCCTAAACAAAATCGAGACTCGTGACTAAAGACAATACTGTTCCATTCCTGATCCCAGAGTGACCGTTGTCTGCACCACTCAAGGTGATTACGTCGGTGTTCTCGAGTTAAAGGGAGGACCCAGTGTGGCCGGTATGAAAACAAGCCAAAACTTCTCATTCGTCGGTAAACACTTCGCATGCCAATAGGTCTTCCGTGTTCTGCAAACCATGCATTTGCAATGGACCTGGTAGTGGAGAAACGGTCCCTTAAGGCCAACAATCTTAGGCGGCGATCTTCACGGTCTGTTGATCTACGGCGACGTCCAGTGCCCCTTGCTCTTTGCGTACGGCCTTCTCGAAGCCATGCCTGACAACACCTAACCACAGTGTCTACACTTCTTTGCACTCTAACTGCAATTGCCCGAAAAGAAAGTCCGGCTTCCCGAAGTCCCACTATACGGCTCCTATCAAACTCACTAAGTTGACGAAATCGGACAGGTCTCCGTACTCTAGGCATCGTAACCGATCGTAAGGCCCGGCGCATATTGAACCCATGCCACGCGTAGCACACGCACAGCCCACGCGTGGGTGATTTTGTAAAACACTGTTGTAGACGAACTGACGCATATTGCACCCATCCCACGCCTAGCACAGTCCCAGCCTATTCCC
Source organism: Acanthoscelides obtectus (assembly GCA_963669975.1). NCBI lineage: Eukaryota > Metazoa > Arthropoda > Insecta > Coleoptera > Chrysomelidae > Acanthoscelides > Acanthoscelides obtectus. The sequence continues at coordinate 122,116,107 of CAVLJG010000001.1, read as the reverse complement.
ACGTGGTTTGATTTGTGCGAGCAACACAGTTTCGTGGAATCGTGGGTCACTTTGTTTACGTTTTTCAATTCAAAATGGAGAAATTGATCGAACTGGTTCGGGAGAATCCTGTGTTGTATGACACTTCACATGAGGATTATATGAGAACAAAATTAAAAAATGAGTTGTGGGAGAAGATAGCCAGAGATTTAAATTATACAAGTGGTGAGTAATTTTGAAATATGTATATTTTGGGTTATAAGAACGAACACGTGAGTATGCACTTCCTCGAGTACTCATCGTAAGTACATATTTATTTTTTTTAATAATAATAATTAATAATACTTTTCATTTTAGTATGTATATATCCTAAAATTGTCCTCTTTCTATCGCTCTTCGTTGCCATTCAACAGATCCATCTGCAGAATTGAAACACTCAGTAAACTTCTGCCTAATATTAAATGCTTCAGTAGAATTGCGAGTTCGGTTTAGTGCTAAATGAATGAAATGATTTTCATGAGAATTAGTCAACACTTCATCATTTTCTTCCTGGCCAGTGGCAATCGAGAGAATCTTAGTTCTCAAATAATTATGAAGCCCAATTGTGGCTAGCACTATTTTATCGATGGTATCCAATTTACATTCAAATGGTCTCTTGTACACCCGGAATCTAGCTGCTAATATACCGAAGACACTTTCTACTGTTTGTCTAGCCGAGATAGTCTATTATTAAAAACCTTGTTTTGATAACTACCAGCAACTCTCGCTTTAGTATATGGACGCATTAAATTTCTCATTGGCGGGAACGCTTCGTCTCCAACAAATACATATGGAGTTGGTGTATTTTGTCCAGGTAAAGGCTTTGGTTCTGGCAAATCCAGTGAACCGTTGTATAACATTTTTCCTAAAGGAGAATTGGCAAAAATATTTCCGTCACTAAACCGACCCATAGAACCTACATTCACAGAAGTAAAACGATAATTTGCATCGACAGTCGCCATTAAAACAACAGAAAAATATTGTTTGTAGTTGAAGAAAGAAGAGCCACTCAGAAGTGGTTTTCGAATGGCGACATGCTTCCCATCGACAGCTCCTAAACAGTTATAAAACTGCCATTTTCTTTCATACTCTAATGCAATGTTCTTCCAAATTTCCACCGTTGGTTCGGGCATATAAATGGGCTGTAAACGTCGCCATATCGCTTCACAGACTTGACAAACAATGTTCGATACGGTTCTCTGTCCCATTCTATAGCTCAGTCCTATAGTTTTATACATGTCACCAGTGGCCAAATACCTGAAAAAAATCTACTTTAAGGCTGAAAAACGAAGAAAGATCAGATGCCATTTTTATTGTTTATCAATTTATTGCTTATTCTGTTACAGGAAAAGTGGACAACAAACAACCACTACGAAACCATGGACCTATCAAAAACAAATGGAGTTTTTAAAACCATACATGAAAAACAGACTCACTGCTGGATGTCCCAGCACCTCAGCTCCTGAAGACAGCCAGGTAGAAGAAGAAGAAGATGTACTCTCTGCTGATCCACCAAGTGTTCAATCAAATTTTGAAACACATTAATCCATGGATACACCCACTTCAAAAAAAGCGAAAAAATCTGGTGATCCTCTATTGAGAAAATACATCGAAGATGGTGAGAAAAGAGCTAAGAGTCGGGAAGAATTACGTCAAAAACTAATAGCTTAATCTCAGCAAGAAGCAGTGTTACAAAATGATGCTCTACATTTTTTTTATGTCAATGTACAATGTAACAAAAAATCTTCCTACCAAATTTCAAAGGCAAGTCAGAAGAAAAGTTTTTGATGTCGTCTCACAAGGAGAAGATGATGCTGAGCAAGAGATAGAGAATCAGAGAATTCATTCATCAACCTCCAGTACTAGTGGACTATCTGTGGTGACACAACAATACCCTGAATTCTTTACTCTACATCAGAATCCATCATTGATTCGTCCTGTAGAAGCAAATGAAGAGGATCTAGAAACAAACATTGGGGAAGAAGAAGATAATTTACCAAGAGCATTCCTTACTTTGTAAATGCATAATTTATATCTTGATAACATAAAATATTTTCTGAATAAAATTACCTTAGACATACGGCTACTTTTTCTTCACTTCCAATAGGTTTTTGTGCATTGCACTCTTTACCCGTAATATCGTTTTTTATCAATTCATGGATTTCGTTGAACTGTGTTCTGTTCACTCTAAATGTCTCTTTGAATATGCTGTCTGGAACTTCTCTAGATAAGTTGAACTCTCCATGACTTTGTCTTTTTCGCAGATACGCATTTTTCTCGCTTTTTGTTCTTCTTCGATTAAATAGATACATTAAAATAGATCTTTCCTCGTCTTCCGACTCAGACTCTAGATCGAGGAGCTGACAGATATTCGCTGCCATCGTGGAAGTGGACTGGACATGGGATGGGTTCAATATGCGCTTCCGAACGCGAAACATGGGCTAGGCTGGGTCTGTACGTAACGTGGGCTGTGCGTGTGCTACGCGTGGCATGGGTTCAATATGCGCCGGGCCTAAAGGATGTCAAGAACCAAAATCCGCCAACGTTGATCCTTTACTGCGGCTGAAGTATTCATTTTTAGAGCGTTAGTGAATTAAAAAAAAGCAGTATAAAAACCGGAATGTCCAACTGATAAGGCTGAAATTTTTTTCACTTGTTATTTACAGTAAGATAAATACATTCACCAACTTTTATTAAAATAAAACCATTTAAACTTCGTGTTCGGAGTTATATGTCACTTAGTATATATATACACATCAATATATATATAATAATAGAGGATTTTTGGGCTTTACTGTAGAGGAAGGTTTATTGTGAACGCTAGGAGGCCCAAGATGGAGAACAATTAAGACGGAGAATTTACGAAAAGCTGAGAGAAATTGATCTGAATTCCGTTCAGGACCTCATGAGAGACTTTCGAAGAAAGTTGCGTCTGGTAGAGCAGAATGGGCCACTGCACATAATTCGATAGTATTGTTTAGTTAAGTACTGAGTTTTAATTTATGATAACTAGTTAGTGTTTAAATAAATTTCTTAATTAAAAAAATCTGATAAATATTTTGCGCCAAAACTTCTAAGACATACGTTAGAATAACAAAATCCTCTGCCAATATGATTCGGCTATCGCTCAAGTCTGAATTTTAACTTGCGCCTGATCTTAGACTTGGAAGTCGATGCACATTTCCGATAGCTCATAAATGTATCCGATGAATGTTGAAAGTGATAGTTCTGAACTTACGGTATGTGTCCAACTAAGCATGGACACATAGTCCTGTTGACACAATTTTTCCCATCCCACCATTGGTCCACCAAGCATCTGCAGGCGTCCATTTCGATGGGCGTTTCTTCCACCCCTGGACAGTTGTTACAAGACGATGGAACTGGTGACGTCATAGGAGGCAATGACGCTGGAATAAACATTATTCTTTATACAGTGTGAGTCTTCATAAAGTGCACATATCAAAATCAGGGAAACTACATTCTATTTCATCGACGGATAAATCATCAAAAAAAATTAAAAACAATAATTGATTTTTTATGAATATTTTAAAATTTTTAGTAGCAGCTTCTAACCATATTGAAATAACTCGTTACAACTTTTAAACTAAATGTCCTATCATATTGGAATACATTTTGTAGTAATTGCTGGTAAAAGGACGTGCCTGAAAAGTGAAGAATTCCAGGAAAAGTAATGACATCCATTTAGAATAAAGAAAATTTTGATGAAAATCTGTTTTTTTTATCATTTTTACAATAATTTCAAATTTTCTATAAATATCGTCCCTTGTACCCTACCTTTTTTTATTTGTAAGTTATTTTACATGTTATCAGCTTTATAAAAGTAAAAATTGCACGTTTATTACTCAAATGTAACAGTTTCTATGAGTGTTTATAAAAAAGCCCATGCGCATCGTCTTGATAGCCACCATTGTTTATCATGTAGATACCTTTTTTTGGTGATTCAATGTAGAGTCGCGCGGGCTGAAGTACGAGTGGGGAGGCGGGCCCAGTTGAAAAACAATTGAATGTTGGGCAGTTAGGCAGCTATTTGTGTTTCTCCTGCCGACTTTATCAGCTTCGTTTGCTACATATCACGCTTTCGCTTTTTGGTCGCGATGCCACGTATAAGTGATTTCCCTCCGGCACACATTGCCGATATCCATTATTATTATGGAATGTACCGAGGGAGTGCTAGAGCTGCTTGCACAGCTTATCTAGCTGCATTTCCAAATCGACGCCCTGTTCCATCAGCCCGTAACTTCCAAGAAGTACATAGAAGACTGGCTAACACTGGACTTGGTTTGCCTCGAGATCGCCGCGAACCAGGTGTTTTTATTCATGTTGCTATCGAAGAAGCCATTTTGGATGATTTGTTTGCTGACCCGACTACTAGTACGAGACGTTTGGCGTTACGTCATGGCGTATCCCAGAAATCGGTTTGGCGCATATTGAGGAAAGCAGGGTTGCATCCATACCATTATCAAAGGGTGCAGCACTTGCATGAAAATGTGGATTGGCGTCCAAGGTGCGTTATGTCTACATGGATTTTAATAAAAACAAGAGACAATCCTGAATTCCCGAAAACAATTCTGTGGACAGATGAATCTCAATTCACGAAAGACGGCATCGTGAACTGTCGTAATTTACATAAGTGGTGCCCAAAAGATGAAAACCCTAGGCTGAAAAGGGCTTCAACATTTCAAGTAAAATTTTCTGTAAATGTGTGGGCCGCACTGATTGACAACTTTTTGATTGGTCCAATAATACTCCCGAGGACATTAAACGGAGAGAGATTTCTGGAGCTTTTGCGCACTGAACTGCCCTTGCTGTTGGAAGAAGTGCCGCTGCAAACCCGTCGAAGAATGATGCTTCAGATGGATGGATGTCCTGCCCATTACTCGCTGATTGTCAGGTCTTTTCTTAATGAAAATTATCCAGGCCGCTGGATCGGTCGACAAGGACCTGTTGGGTGGCCGGCGCGTTCCCCAGATCTCACACCTCTCGACTATTTTTTATGGGGGACAATGAAATAAAGGGTGTACAGCAGTTCCATAAACAGCGAAGCGGAACTTGAAGAAAGAGTTTTGCGTGTTGCAAACGAAATCAGAAATGATCCCGAGATGATTCGTAGGGCAACTCAACAAATTTCACTTCGCGCTACAATGTGTTTGCAGCAACGGGGTGGCCATTTTGAACATTTGATGCATTAAGCCAAAATGATTATCCTATAGACAAGTCTATTTGATTTTATTTGTTAAAGATAATGAATGATTCATGTAGGTTAATACTGTTGTTTTATTCCTACTCTGGCGTTGAACTGAGTTCACTGCTTTTTGAAACGCTGATTTAAAAACTTGTATCTAAGTAATAAACTTGCAATTTTTCACCATTAGGAAGCTAATAACATTTAGAATAACTTAACATTTAAAAAAGGTAGGGTAAATAGGACGATTTTTATTGAAATTTAGCAATTGTTTTAAAAATCATTGAAAAAATAGTGAGTTTCAGCATATTCCTCTTTATTTTAAATTTATAGCATTTAATTTCGTAGAAATTTTCACTTTACTGGTACGGCCTATTATTTGCAATCACTACAAAATGTATTCCAATATGATAGGACATTCAGTTTAAAAGTTGTAACGATTTATTTAAATAGGGTTAGCAGCTGACTCGAAAAATTTTAAAATATTCATGAAAAATCAATTATTGTTTTTAATTTTTTTTTGATGATTTATCCGTCGATGAAATAGAGTGTAGTTTCCCTGATTTTGATATGTGCACTTTATGAAGACTCACACTGTATTCCTAGCCATACGATGCCCACGTTCCTCGTTATTTTGCTTCTAAGATTTGTGAAAAACGCATAACTACATTTTAGCGCAGAAAAATCGTTTCAATACGCCGATACCTTTGATAACGTTGCTCTTGCCAGTAGCGTAACAATAAGGCTGTGAGCATTTATTATTACGAGCCCTAACACAAAAATGTTCGGACATTATCTAATTATATCTAAAAGTTTGTTCATTTTTGTAAGGTTAAAAATTAATTGTTTTTCTTTTATAAAACAATGAAATATATTGCTTGCTAATATGATCTTGAAATATAAAATCAAACTAATATTGATAAAAATGCAACACATAAATGTTCGGACCCGATATTAAAGAGAAAATAATAGCAAAAATGAGTATAAAAAGTTTATGATCACTAAAACTGAGGAAGATTGGATACAATATAAGAAATAAGTGTTTAACAAATCTTAGGAACGAAAAGAAAAAATATTATGAAAATAAAACCGATAGCAATAAAAATAACAGTAAAATGATGTGGAAAGCACTAAAAAATATTGTATCTCCCAGTAGGCAGAATGAATGATCAAGAATGTGTTTCGAGGATGGTATAGTAACACCAAAAATATTGATTGCAGAATTAATAAACGCTTATTTTATAGAAAGTATAGATGAGATAGTGGAATCAATCGAAGATGGGGATCCAATTCTATGTCACATGCAAGTTACTTGTAATTCTTCTACGAGACGATTCCAAACAATAAATATCAGCCATCTTTCAAAAGCTATTACAAGATTGAAATCGAATAGAAATCCTTTCAAAAATGCTTATGAAGGAATGTTTCAACATTATTGGAGAGAAGTTATTATTGTTAGTGAATCACTGTTTAGTGTATGGCGAATTTCCTTCAAAATTAAAATGTTCTACAATTACTCCTGTTCCGAAAGTGCAAAATTCTGAGTTATATACAAACATGCGGCCAATTAATGTACTGCCAGATGTCGAGAAGCTCTTAGAAGGAATCATATATGAACAAGACACTGAATATATTGAAGAAAATAAAATATTGACAAAATTTAAAGCAGGATTCAGACAAAAGAATTCTACTGAAACAGCAATTCAAATGGTAGTAGAAGAATGGAGGCGAAATATGGATGAAAAAATGAGACTCCTGACAGGAAGAAATTGTTAACGAAATTGCTTTGCTATGGATTTCAAGGTTCAGTATTCAACTTATTACAAAATTATTTAATTAATAGAAGTCAAAGAATCAAAATTGGAATTACATTATCAAACACTAAAAACATTTCGTTAGGTGTGCCACAGGGTAGCAAATTAGGTCCATTGGTATTTATTTTATATACTAACGATGTTTCTGATTTTTTACAACTCTGCAAAATTGAATTATTTGATGATACATTAATATATATAGAGAAAATTATCATGCGGAGGAAGGTATATAACAAAAATAGGAAAATAATGGGCAAAATCCGCAAAAAATGGATTCGAGCAGAAAATAGGATAGGTAACCCGAGCGATACGTATTTCTGCTGGTTGGCTTCATCAGGCCCGAAATGAATGCACATATGCAACTACAAAAGTAGATACACATGCCCACACATCTGGATGGAGAGGAAAAAAAAGACACACGAAGCCCACAACAAGAGCCAACCTACACATTGTAGTATAAAATGGCTAGAAGACCTTGAATTTTCAAGGCGACAAATAACCACAACCACGCGGCCGGTTATAGCCACTTGCTGTGGTACTTCAAGCCCAAAGGATCTACATAGAGAAAATTATCATTCGGAGAAAGGTATATAACAAAAATAGGAAAATAATGGGCAAAATCCGCAAAAAGTGGATTCGAGCAGAAAATAGGATAGGTAATCCGAGCGATACGTATTTCTGCTGCTTGGCTATACTGCAATGTGTAGGTTGGCTCTTGTTGTGGACTTCGTGTGTCTTTTTTTGTGTGTGTGGGCATGTGTATCTGGTTTTGTAGTTGCATATGTGCATTCATTTCGGGCCTGATGAAGCCAACCAGCAGAAATACGTATCGCTCGGGTTACCTATCCTATTTTCTGCTCGAATCCACTTTTTGCGGATTTTGCCCATTATTTTCTTATTTTTGTTATATATATACGAACCCCTTGCCACTTCAGTTGACTCAACTATTAAAATCTTAGTTTTTTTCTTATCAAACACAAATAATAAAAATGTAGCAGGGTGTTATAGGTTTAAAATATTAACAATGAATATTTTGATAATATATAGTAGAAAACACCAACTTTACTACTCAAATTTGCAGCATAAAAATAACACATGTTGCAATTACAGCATATCAACCTATTTTCATTTCAATGCAAAATAAGTCTACAACGCATAGGTGGCTGTGAAAAATAAAAGCCATGACAATTGTTTTTATTAATCACAGCTGTCAGAATACGTTTAAAATAGTTTTGGGTAGTTAAGGTTTCCAAAATGGGTAGAGGAAAGGTTATTAGTGAGAAAATTCGGTTACTGATAATTACGTTTTTTAATTCTGGGAAATCAAACTCAGAAATTGCAACTTTGTTAGACTTATCGCGGTACAGTGTGAGAAATATTGTTAGAAGATATTACGTAACTGGTTCAGTTAATATTAAGCCACGATATGGGAAAAAAGTAATATCACAAATGCCGACCGAAGAGCATTAAGAAGAATAATCGTGAAAAACAGGCGTGCCAATTATTTACAATTAAGTGCTCTGTGGAGTGACGCTGTTGGAAGGAGAACTTCGAGGTCCGCAACTCATAGAGAGGCCCACAAACTGGGATTTAGCACTTGAAAGGTAAGTTTTCTTATAAAAAAAAGTGAAGTAGAAACCCTAAAGTTGCACAACTTGTTTATAGGCCAAAGAAAAGCCACTATTAACTCCATTGCAAAAGACAAATCGGCTTAGATCGGCTAAAGAACATAGACAATGGACACCTCAACAATGGTGTGCAATACAATGGAGTGATGAGGCCCGATTCGAAGTTTGTGTTGGTGACAGTCGCAGTAGAGTTATTCGCAAAAATAATGAAGCATTCAAAGTTGACTGTTTGAAGAGAAAAGTGAAATTTCCAGCATCCATTATAGTCTGGGGCAGTGTGTCATCAAAAGGAGTAGGAAAACTTAATTTTATTGATGAAAATGTGTATACAAACAAATATTTGTCAATTTTAGAAGAATCGCTTTTACCAGTGATGGAAGAATGTTTGACATCCGGCCAAGATTTTGTGTTTCAGCAAGATGGTGCAGCGTGCCATACCTCAAAAAAGGCTATAAAATGGATGGAAGAAAATAATGTACCACTTTTGAAATGGGTTTCTAGCAGACCAGATCTGTCACCTATTGAAACTTTGTGGCACGAGATGAAAATGGTTCTACGACAATATCCTGCTCGTACAATCACCGGACTGAGACAAAAGCTTCAAGAAATATGGGATTGTTTTACACCAAATTTTTGCCAAAACTTGGTTAACAATATGCCCCAAAGAATTACAGCCATAATAAAAAATAAAGGTGATATTACCCAATGGTAATCTTTCAATTGTTGCTTTGTTAACTTCGCGCATTTATTCGCACATTGTTTATTTGTTCAGATGTTCTATTAGTTATAGGTCTAAGTGATTTCAAATATGTATTTTTTACGACTAGAGTGTATCTAAAATGTTTTTGAGAAAATAAATTGTTTTAGAAGTAAATAGTTTCGTCTTGTTTAGTTTATAAACGCATATTTTGGTACAAATCTTGAAGTGGGCCAACTGAAGTGGGAAGGGGCTCGTATAAGAAGAGGATTCTTCAAAAATTATGTCGATAGCAAAAATGATTTAGCAGAAGCATATATTTTTAGGAAACTTATAGGGTGTTTTCAAAGTTGAGTAAACATGGGCCGTTTTTTCGCACAACATAATCAGAAAAATGGAAGAATATGCACTATTAAAAGACTGATACAACTGATCGAACCAAAGACTCGTAAAGAAAACCATACAATAATACAAAAAATTTGCCAAGTTTAGATAAACGATAAGAGGAGTAAACAAAACAAGGATAAGATTTTACATGGCAGTGGTCGAGAATATCAAAAAATCTGTATAATAACATTCTTATTTTTCAAAATTTTTAATCTACTATTTCCTTTATTATGTTGATTTTTGGTATATCATCTCCTTTTGACAAGTCCTGCAGTTAAAGAAATGACTCAACTTTAAAAACACCCTGTACAAGTATATAGAAGTCAAGGGAAATCTCAGTACAAACGCAACTTCGCATAATAAAAAGATGAACCCCAAATTGGCAAAAAGTAGTATTTTTGCTTCCATCCGAAAGCATATTCTGATTCAGATTTTTTTGTATAAGCTTATTTGAAATCCACCCCTTTTAACGAATTTCCTTAAAGGTGAAGTCAAGTCCTTTGTACTGTTTCGAATTAGAGGTGCTGCTGAGAATGCATTTTAAGCACTGATACTTACGATACGGTTTGTAACATCCATGTATCTCCACCCTCATCTGAATATTATCCTGCCATTTCACCGGGATGACCTTCAAGTATCGCATACTAATAGGAAGTTCAAAGTTGTTGGTTTGTGGTAGATTCTGGTTAAAGTTGGCAAGGAATATTTTTGGTTCTTTCTTATCGTCCACAATTGGGTTCCAATCTACTTTGTTGTTGCTGTATTCGATTTTGTAGGCCGTTACCCAACCTTTTTCTCCACCTTTAGTTACTATGCCCGTTATATTTCTGGGTTCCAAGAAATCGAACTGGAACGATGAATTTAAAAATATACTAAGTGACATATAAATCCGAACACCCAGTTTAAATGGTTTTATTTTAATAAAATTTTGTATAAGTACTAAATGAAGCATAATAAGTAAATGATAAAAATTTCAAAATGATTGCACTGCTTTAAAGCCCTTTGACCTTCAATAATGTGTGGATGCACCCTGATGCATGCTTCTGATCAGGTGGTCAATGTCCTCCTGTGGTATCTCATTCCAGGCAACCACCAACTCCTCTCGAAGTGCTTCTATAGTCTGAGGAGGACGTTGCAAATTGAGCAATCTCCTACCCATCATATCCCACACGTGCTCAATTGGGGATAAGTCGGGAGATCTTGGTGGCCATGGTAACAATGTGACATCATTATGTTGAAAGAAGTCTATTGTGACTCTTGCAACATGTGGTCGGGCATTATCTTGTTGGAAAGTTGGATCTGCCAGGGTGTCAAGATAGGGTAAAAGATGGGGTTCTAGAACTTCGTGGATATAACGCTGCGCGTTCATGTTACCTCTAATGAAGATTAAAGGTGACCTGGAACCATAAGCTATAGCACCCCAAACCATAACTCCAACAGTGTGATGAACATGTCTTTCAACAAGAAACTGTGGATTCCTCCTTTCACCACGTCGCCTTCTAACCCTTACACCGACGTAATCGCCTTGAGTGGTGCAGACAACGGTCACTCTGGGATCAGGAATGGAACAGTATTGTCTTTAGTGACGAGTCTCGATTTTGTTTAGGCATGCACCATGGTCGTGCCAAGGTTAGAAGGCGACGCGCGACGTGGTGAAAGGAGGAATCCACAGTTTTTTCTTTTCGGGCAATTGCAGTTAGAGTGCAAAGAAGTGTAGACACTGTTAGGTGTTGTCAGGCATGGCTTCGAGAAGAACGTACGCAAAGAGCAAGGGGCACTGGATGCTGCCGTAGAACAACAGACCGTGAAGATCGCCGCCTAAGATTATTGGCCTTAAGGGACCGTTTCTCCACTACCAGGTCCATTGCAAATGAATGGTTTGCAGAACATGGAAGACCTATTGGCTTGCGAAGTGTTTACCGACGAATGAGAAGTTTTGGCTTGTTTTCATACCGGTCACACTGGGTCCTCCCTTTAACTCGAGAACACTGACGTAATCGCCTTGAGTGGTGCAGACAACGGTCACTCTGGGATCAGGAATGGAACAGTATTGTCTTTAGTGACGAGTCTCGATTTTGTTTAGGCATGCACGATGGTCGTGCCAGGGTTAGAAGGCGACGTGGTGAAAGGAGGAAACCACAGTTTTTTGTTTAAAGACATGTTCATCACACTGTTGGAGTTATGATTTGGGGTGCTATAGCTTATGGTTCCAGGTCACCTTTAATCTTCATCAGAGGTAACATGAATGCGCAGCGTTATATCCACGAAGTTCTAGAACCCCATCTTTTACCCTATCTTGACACCCTGGCAGATCCAACTTTCCAACAAGATAATGCCCGACCACATGTTGCAAGAGTCACAATAGACTTCTTTCAACATAATGTTGTCACATTGTTACCATGGCCACCAAGATCTCCCGACTTATCCCCAATTGAGCACGTGTGGGATATGATGGGTAGGAGATTGCTCAATTTGCAACGTCCTCCTCAGACTCTAGAAGCACTTCGAGAGGAGTTGGTGGTTGCCTGGAATGAGATACCACAGGAGGACATTGACCACCTGATCAGAAGCATGCCTAGGCGCGTTGGAGAATGCGTAGCACATCAGGGTGCATCCACACATGATTAAAGGTCAAAGGGTTTTAAAGCAGTGCAATCATTTTGAAATTTTTATCATTTACTTATTATGCTTCATTTAGTACTTATACAAAATTTTATTAAAATAAAACCATTTAAACTGGGTATTCGGATTTATATGTCACTTAGTATATATGGTGTTCATTTATCGAAGACCACTGATTGAAAGAAAAAAACATCGAGACACGTCAAACGATTCGTCAAGGGGGACGACTTTTGAACCAGTTTCACCCTATGCCCCCCACAGTCATCCCTTTAAGAATTTTAAATGACAAGTGGTATCGAGTAATAACTTGTTTGAAAGGTCTTTCAAAGTCCTTTATTTTGACGTTTTTATAAATCGGTCAATTCGTTTTCAAGAAAATCTTTATTCATCTTAATTTGTTCAGATAGAAAACAAAAACACACTTTTTATTTCAAATAATGATATAGGCGATGTTCAAATTCCTGACGGACATTTTCAAAAACATGTTGTGGGATATTATGGCAGCCTTCGATGATGCGTTGACGAAGTTCATCAAAACCTTAAGGTTGGGGAGTAAACACAATAGATTACAAATGGCCCCATTTAAAAAAATCTAATGGCGTCAAATCAGGAGATCTAGCAGGCCATTCTATAGGCCCTCTTCGCTCAATCCATTTATCTGGAAACTCGTCGTCTAGCCAGTGCCGAACCGGAACAACATAGTGAGGAGGAGCGCCGTCTTGCTGAAAATATATTTCAACCCCATGAGGTATTGGGTTCCCATCCTCTTCGATTTGGTTTTTAATGGTTTCAGTGATAAGCGGATTTATGGTATTTTCCAACATATCCAAATAAATGTCTCCATTCAAATTTCCATTAATAAACAATGGCCCAATCACTTTGTTTCCTAAAATGCCTGCCCATACATTAATTTTTTTTGGAGTACTGGGTATGCCTTTCTACAAAAGCATGAGGATTTTCATTGCTCCAATACCTGCAGTTATGCTTATTAGCAAATCCATTTAGATAAAATGTGCATTCATCGCTGAAGCTGATACATGAATGGTACTCCTACCTTTCAAACAAGCTATCGATACCTCTTGTCATTTAAAAATTTCATGGAAATCGCTAAAAAGTTGTTCCTTTGACAAATCTTTTAAAGGCGTTTTTTTTTTAACCAGTGGTTTTCGAGAAATCCGTGACGGGGAGTTTTCAAATGAACACCCTGTACATTCGAAACCTGAAAGCACTAATTTTTGAAGTCGTGACATTTATAGCTGTAGAAACGCAAGAATGCTTACTAAGATCCATTCTGTAGGCGAGTTGGTGAGCGGTTGCCAGGCAGAGTCGCTAGATAGTTTCAAATGCTTTTTACTGCGATCCGGTGACAACTCAGAACTAACAGAAATCTGCTGTTCTGACAATGAGCCATCGTCAATGCCCATTGAGTCGTCGCAATATTGGGGTTTCATTGTCGTTTTTACCTAAAAAAGATGCAGAAAAATATATTCCGTATTCTCATACCCAATGTATATATATTGAACCTTTTTCATTGAAACGAAGACTTACAGTTATTGGGCCAAAGCTGACGGATGATGGGGTAGAAGGTTTTTCTTCAGAGCATCCGATAAGTTCTACCCTCAAAGAAATTCCGTTATTCCAAGTTTGGGGGTTGATGTGAATGATCTTAGCTTCTATCGGAACTTTGAAGATTTGTCGGATTGGTTTTGTGGTGTCCATTGAGCCTCTGAAGATCTAGAATATAATAAAATGAGGATTTAATAGTGTTTTCAATAATTCGCTATAAAAAGATATATGTGAGAATGAATTAACAAATTTCGTTTTTATTTTTTTGTTTCAAAGGTGACTTAATTGGACTTTTTTGATTAGTGTGACTTTTGTATTTGGTGATGATTTCTTACCATTGGGTAGTTTTCATCATTGAGTATGAAATAGAAGCTGGCACCATCTGGGCTATACATGACCTTGTAGCTGGTAACATACTCATCGTAAAGTGGGCTTCCTCTAACTACGACGCCATAAACTGCTTCCTGTTTTCCCAGATTTATCTCCAGATATTGCTCTTGATTGCTATACTTTGGCGCCCAGCTTCCCCCTGGTAGTAAAGTCGTACTCTTAGAAGATATTTTACTCTTGTTTTTAGAAAAAAATATATCCGAGATATACTAATTGCAACACCCAGAATTATTTATTGAATTTTGATAAAAACCTGTAAGCATATTTGCTATCATGGAAGTATACGCTGATAAAATGTTGAAGGCATTCCAAGGCGTACTTTTTTTGTAAAGGCTTTTTTTGTCACATCAGGATCGTAACAATATGATCATGTTCACTTAATATTCAGTGATTTTTCTGTCTTGTTTCCATTTGTTTCATTCTTGTTTCATTGCATTATCATGCCTAGAGCTCGCAGATGCGCTAATGTCAGTCAACTTTCAGAGTTGGATAATCGGGCTACGCGAAGCCGAATGTTACTGTAATGAGATGTTGTTGAGCGTGTTGATCGATTTTCCACAAGGGCAGTTGCGAACCAGAGGTTCGATGCTGTCGGGAGGGCAATAACAATTAGGAGTTGATCGCTGAATAAGGTGCTTTGGACTGTTTCTATACCGTCCACATCTTGTACTACCTCTGACCCCATAGCATCGTCGGCAACGATTGGTATCGAATAGCGAGAGACTAGACTGGAAATGGAACGGAACTTTGTCGTGTTCAGATATCCAGCTTCTGTTTGGGCACACTTGAGTAAGGGGGAAACGTGGTGGATGATGGAACGTCCAATATTCCATCGAACGGCATATTCATCGCACTGTGAGTATTATGGTGTGCTTCAGTAGCCTCCTCGACCTCCAGACCTTTCCCCGTCGAACATGTATGGGACACCCCTCTACAAACATTTGAGGCTCTACGACACCAAATTCAGATGGCATGGGATACAATTCACCAAGAAGACATCAATCACCTTATCCAATTAATGACACGACGACTTAACGAACGTGTAGCGAATAGAACAGCTTCAACACGTTATTAGCATTAAGGCTATTTTGCGAAATTTCGAGTTGAAATTTTAATCACCTTCTATCTATTACTAGAGCTGAAACTTGTCAAAGTATGCTCAAAATTACAGCACTCCTAGTCGGTGTCGTATTTTCTACGTCATTTATCGATGGTGGTAAGAATAAAACTCTAGTTCAAACGTATTATCATTATTTGCGACAGAAATCTGTATCCAAAATTACTTACACCTATTTACAACTACTGGCAGGTGGCACCAGAAGTATTATAGATATATTTATCACGTACCACTGTTGTTTATTCGATGCTTCATCTCCTGATTATTATGTTCTTTTTCAAAAGCAAAAATGTAAAAATGTGGACTTACCAGATTTTGGTGTCACCCTACTGTTAATGCGAGCATTATAAGGAGCAAAATGGTCACTCAACACACTGCTAGCGTTGAAGGCTTCATCTGGTAGAGGTTGATCACCTTGTATAAGATCGACATATCTGCTTTCATCGCAATCTTCGGGAGGAGTCACGCTAGGTGCTATAGGCGGCATCGTGAATGGTACTACAACCACAGGCATTATCTCAATCTTGTCCATCCTAGGCTCCTCAGGTTCACAAGTGCTCTCTTGACAAGAATAGTGATTGTGGACGCACTGACAAGTCCTAAGCAAGGGAATTAGATACTATGTCATACAAAAAATCGTACTTCCAATCGATATTGAGTTTAATTTTGCGAAAATATTTCACCTGCAATTCTGTTCTTCGACAATCTTCCCAGGTCCTACGGGATCACCTTGCTCTGTAGCACAGAGACATTCATCCAAAGTCACGCAGGTATTTTCATCGGCGTATTTCTGACCTACAGGACAGGTTTTCCTATCTAATGCTACACAACCAGGTTCACAGCTGGTGTCACCTTGACATAGCCCCTTCCTCTTCACTAGAGTCGAGTAGTACAGGCAGAGACGGTCGCATTCTATCGCGCAGGGATGCAGAGTTGTTCCAGGTGGACATCCAGCTAGAAACGGGTAGATTAATCATATAATCCACTAATCAATCAATCAATCAATGTATCAAGCAATTAGTTAAACAGTCTGTCAGTCAATCACTGAATCAGGCAATCAATCAAGCAAGTAATCAAGTAATCAATCAGTCATTCAATCAATCAACCAATCACTTAGGTAATGAATCATCAATCAATTAATTGTCTAATTGATCAATCCACCAATCAATCAGTCAATCAATCAACCAATCAATATATCAATCAATTAGTCAATCAGTCATTCATTCAATCAAGCTATAAAGCAACCAATAAATCAATTAGTCAATGAACCTTACAATCAACCATTCATGCAATTAATCAATCGATCAGTCAACCAATCAATCAATCAGTCAATCAATAAATTAAATCAATCAATCAATCAATCAATCAACCAACCAACCAATTACTCAATCGCTCAGTCAATCAATTAATCGCTCATTAGACCAATCTATCAAACAATCAATCAACCAAGTAGTCGATTGATTATTTGATCAACCAATCAACTCATCTATCAGTCTAACATACCACTGAATCTGTGTCACTGTAGCATAGTGACCGAAAGTTAGAATTTTGATGCGATTCGCAGTATGTAAAAATTTCCATATTTTTTTACCGGGTATAAAATAATCAATCAACCAATCACTCAGGTAATGAATGATCAATCAATTAACTGGCTAATTGATCAATCAATCAGTCATTTAATCAACCAATCAATATATCAATCAATTAGTCAATCCAGTCAATCAATCAAGTAATAAAGCAATCGATCATATAGTCAATGAATGAATCAATCAATCATTCAAGCAATTGATCAATAGATCAATCAGTCAATCAATCAACAAATCAATCCATAATCAAGACAAACAATAAGTCAATCAATCTGTCAATAACTAATCAATAAATCAATCAACCAACCAACCAATCAATCAGTCAATCAACCAACCAACCAATTAATCAATCACTCAGTCAATCAATCAATTAATCGCTCATTAGACCAATCTATCAATCAATCAATCGACCAAGTAACTGATTAATTATTTGACCAATAAATCAACTCATCTATCAGTCTAACATATCACTGAATCTGTGTCACTGTAGCATAGTGACCGAAAGTTAGAATTTTGATGCGTTTCGCAGTACGTAAACATTTCCAAATTTTTTGACCGGGTATAAAATAATCAATCAACCAATCACTCAGGTAATGAATCATCAATAAATTAGTTGACTAATTGATCAATCAATCAAACAATCAGTCAATCAATCAACCAATCGATATATCAATTAATTAGTCAATCAGTCAGTCAATCAATCAAACAATAGAGCAATCAATCAATCAGTCAATGTATCAATCAATCAATCAATCAATCGTTCAAGCAATTGATCTACCGATCAATCAATCAATCAACCAATCAAGTCAACCAATAAAACACTCAATCAGTAAATAATTAATCAATCAATCACTCAACCAACCAATAAATCAATTAATTAATCAGTCAATCAATAAATCAATCAGTCAGTCAATCAATCAACCAACCAACCAATTCATCAATTAATCAGTCAATCAATTAATCGCTCAATAGACCAATCTATCAATCAACCAATCAACCAAGTAATCGATTAATTATTTGACTAATCAATTAATTCATCTATTAGTCTAACATATCACTGAATCTGTGTCAGTGTAGCATAGTGATCCAAAGCTGAATTTTGATGCGTTGTGCTGTAGTATAAAAACATTGCCAAATTTTTTAACCGGGTATAAAATAATAATTCTTACTTAGGTCCTCAGTTCTCTCTTCTTCTTTAGCAGGTGTTTTGCAGGACTCCTTGATAGCTGCGACTGCTTCTGGCCAATCGCACACTTTCTTTTCAGGGTGATACATCATAGTCGGACCACAGGTTTTTTCTATCAATTGGTTGCCGTCCATACCTGAGGCGCATTCGTAAAACTTGAAGCAGTCAGTTGGGTGTTCTTTGATTGGCATGTCGAGGTCGCAGGCCTGTGGAATCTCGTCTGCAAAGAGGTAATGAATAGCAAATGGCAATCGATGACCATGCGATATCAATAATACAATGTACAAAATCAGAATCAGAACTTACCACATTTGCACAGTACACGTATTTCAAAATCAGGACACATGGCTCCCTTGGTCGTAGATTTACATACCAAGCCCCTCTCTAGGCTGCATTCGACATCTAGACCAGTCTCTTTGGCTGGTATTTGTGACCCAACTGTTCTACATTCTATATCTATCATTTCGCTTATGTTACATCTACTGGTTTCTTTCAGGTGATTCTGAAAATGAGTTCATAATCTTTGAATAACCCTTGAATGTTATGTGAATAGTATTTAGTGTGCAAACTGCAACTAAATGATGTATAAATATGTAAACTATATGTAATAAGTATGTAAATAATACTATATAAATGGTATGTAAATAGAACCATTAATTAAGATTTACAAGATATTAAACATCTACATTTGAGGACTTAAAATGACTTTTGAAATGTCCCTACCAAGACCAGCGTCGTGGGCAACGGTTCATACTCCTTCTTCTTATATCTGGATTTGGTCTTGACCCCAGCTGACTTGTCTTGGTTTATCCAGCCGGTCCATCCAGAATTGCATTCCACCATCTTGTCCATGGGCGGAGGAGTGAACAGTGGAGCTTTTGTTGGACTGATCGTAGTGCATGGTTGTCCCTACAAAAGTGGGCTTTGTCAATGAAATGCACATTGAACTTTATATATAATTTCGCCAACTTGATGTTTCGGCAATGAAGTAGTCTCACACCAAGGATGAAACGATAACTTTCTCACGAAATTTTGTTGATAGTAATAGGAAAAGATTAATGTGTTGGCGACCCCGCAGCTGAATACACTCCTGTATACGTCTAGGCATTGACAAAATGAGATGGTCGATAGATGGTTGTGGCACTTCATTCCAAGCAATACTGATCATTTAAAACCTTAGCAATGTAATTTCATTAACAATTTTTCCCTATCTATAGTCTCAAATGCCCTTTTGAAGTATAACAATACTGTTATAATAATTATTTCTCCTCGATACTTGTTCTCCAGTCTAGCACCACCATTTGGTTTGCTGTTTATGTAGAATATTTTCTTCTAAATCCAAATTTTATTTCCTCTAATGAGTTCAATGATTTGATCGTATATTATCGTTTCAAACAGCTTCTTGATATCTGGCAAGACGTTAATTAGTGAATGTCCATAGGTTGATATTTTGTGCGTTTTGTATTTTGACGATTTTTAAAGAACGTATATATTATATATATATATATATATATATATTATATATATATATATAGGAAGTAGGAAAAATAGTGGGCAAAATCCGCAAAAAGAAGGAAAAAGTGGATTCGAGCAGAAAATAGGATAGGTAACCCGAGCGAGCTGTTTTCTTCTCGAATCCACTTTCCTTCATTTTGCAGATTTTGCCCACTATTTTTCCTACTTTTTGTTATACCTTTCTCCGCATGATCATTTTCTCTTTATATATATGTGATATGATCTTACTGCTTTTTGACTTGTATAAGACGATGCATTCAAATTGTATGAATAAATTGAATCTTGAATCTGTACCTTGCAAATTTTTTCCTGCATCGAGCAATAGCAACTGTGACACTCATCTTCCTCCATGAGGTCGCCTTCATAGTAAGTCGTGTTATCGACCTCCATACAGATAGGTATGCACACGTTCCTAGGTACGCACTCCAAAAGGGAAGAGTTGGAGTAGATGTAATCAGGTGGACAAGGTTTTGGAGCACAACCTTCAACGCAAGCATCTTCACTGCAGGTCTTCGATAGTTTCTTGCTCATCAGGAGGTTATCGCAGGTTTCTTCTGGGCAAGTGGATACGCAGGGACTGTACGTTGTGCAACGTTGGTCACATTGCATCGCTGCAAGAAACGAGATTCTCAAAGGTAGTAGTAGTTAGTATTAATTCTGGAAAATTCATCAATTTCAAACAGGTAGTCACTTTTTGATATTCCTAGGAACAGCAATGGTATTGAATGAAACGCGAAAGGCTTTAGCGGCCATAATGTAATGTTATCTGGTTGGTTTTTGGGTAGCTAGGCCGTCGTAAAATATTTTTATTTGACGTTTCGCCAACACGAGTGGTTGGCATCTTCAGAAGGTGTTTACAGTCCTGTGAGCTCAGTAGTCACAACTATTTTGTCATCTTTAGGAGCTAAAATACAAATATGAAAATAGCAACCAATTTAGAACAAACTTAAATTTAGTTTACTTACTCGACGGTGAGGTTGCTGCTAAATGATGTTTCACCGAAGAGTAAGTAAATTAGATTTAAATTTACTCTAAATTGGTTATATTAGATTTGTGTTTAAGCTCCTGAAAATGACTATATGTATATATATTGAGACGTGGTCATTGTCGTCTAGGCCAGTTAGGTGAAAAATAAATCTTCCGCCTTTAGTGGGGTACTTCGACAAAATTCAAGCAAGATTTATACTTTATTAGTCTCTAGCTTTCAATGGACTTTGCCATCTTTATCAGGAGCTGCAATAACATTGAGAAGAAAGCTTTATTACATAAATTAACCATAGTATATTCCACAGTAGAAAGAGTAGAAATTATCGAAATATTTTTCGGAAATAATCAGTGCGCTAATAGTACAGCAGAAATAATTAATGAGCGACATGAGAACAGTAACGTGCGACAACGTTTTGAGCGAAATCTTTATTATTGCATGGAGAGTCATGGTGGCCATTTTCAACATTTACTTGCCTAACGGGTCAGTTCATTCTTCATTTTTAAATTACTTTGCTGCCAAATGTATTGAGCTCCACTGATGATGATGTATTAGTTTTATTTAAGCTTTAAATCAATAAATCTTCAAAACTACTGAACTGAAGTACATTAATTTTATATCATTATAAAGGGAATTGAAAGACCTTTTAAATAAGGTATCACTCGACCCCCCTTTCCATTTAAGATTTTGGGGGTGGTGTCACCCCCGCTTAGGGAGCTGCACGTGCCAACGTGATTACTTGTCAAACCTGTGTCCCCCTCGAAAACAAAATCGACGGGTCTGAGCGTTTTTCAGAAAAGAAATGAGCTGTCAGCAAATGCGTCTGTTTCGTTTTCGATACGCCACCTTGTATATAAAAAAGACTTGTCTTTGAGGATATCGAGAAATTAAACAACAAACACTAGCACCAATCTCATTGATGGAGTAAGTAATCAAATTCTAATCAATTGAGCCTGGTTTGCAATTTACTATTTTCAATTTTATTTTTAGCTCCTGAAGATGACGGCATACCTTGTCGAAAGCTAAGTCAAAAAGATACACTTAGCTTAATTTGTCGATATCCCCAAAGACAAGTCCATGAATCATATATATATATATATATATATGTATGTGTATATTTAGCGTTGCCAGGTGTCCGGATAAAGCCGGACATAGTTAGGCTTTTCGATTGCATGTCCGGCTAAAATAAACGGTGTCCGTCTTGTCCGGCTTTTGTTAGGCTTTTTACATTTCGCAAACAAGCGAGCACTGCCGATCTTGGACTGAAAACTTATACAAAGACACAAAACATTTCACGTGGATGACTTTAAAAGATGTTCCTGAATGGAATCAAGTTTCCGATAATATAAGTATCCTATCGCAAAACAACGTTAAAATCGACGATAACAAATGTTTTGACCAACTGCAAAATCTTAAAAGTTTTCTGAATACTAACAAAGAGAACGTTGATTTCAAGAAGCTATTAACACATAAGAAATGGGTAGCCTATTTTAAATCGATGATAAGTCAAGATTGCTTTTCAGAATTCCTAACTATTTGTCAGTATTACTTTGCTATCCCAGGACATAACGCAAACGTTGAAAGAGTTTTTTCCTTGATAGGTCAGCAATGGAAGAAAGAACGCAACAGATTACATGTTGATACTGTTGCCAAAATGTTGGTTGTAGAATTTAATTTAAAACATTTGACATGTAAGGATTTTTACAACTACATTTTGAAAGAAACTGAGCTCTTAAAGCAGGTTTCGACAAACCAAAATATTAATAATTATTTTTATTGTGTAACTCAAAGAGAAAATGTTTTTTTTTGTTTTATATTTTAACTTAAAAAGAAGTTATTTATTTTTTTTAGTTAAAAATGTCTTATTTGTTCATAAATGTTTAATTATCTAGAATTTAATTTTATTGTGTAACTCAAAGAGAAAAAGTTTTTGTTTGTTTTATATTTTAACTTAAAGAGAAGTTATTGATTTTTTTTAGTTAGAAAAGTATAATTTGTGCCTTTCTTATTATTTAAGAAAAATTCAAATATGTTGATAAATGTTTAAGTATCTAGAATTTAATTTTGACTGATGACTATTTGACTGATTAATAATAAAGTACCTATCTAAGACTGATTTGGCATTCGATTTTATTTGTTATTTCACTAGAAATTAACAAGATTTATGATAATAATCAAAAAGACTTGATTTTACATAAAAAAAAAATTGTCGTACCTATTAATACTAAGACAAAATCCTCAATAATATAGGGTGTCCGGCTTTTTTAACTAAATGTCCGGCCAAACTGGCTGGTCTGTCCGGCTATTAGGTTTGGCGACCTGGCAACGCTATGTATATTGACGGCAACATATTTCCTTGTTTCAAAAGCAAACCGAAACGTTCGAAACTTACGACAAAGCTGTTGCGACCTCCACTTAACAGGCACTCCTCTGTTGTTGCATTCTTGCGCGTAGGCCGCCAGAGCGGTGCAGAGGCATTCGCAGTCGCCGCCTTGGTCGCATGCGCAGCTGTCAAATACGCACTTGTCAAAGTACTGTTCGACGGGCACTTCGTTGTGACAAGCGGCGAACACGGCGGACTTCATCATTCCACATTTTTTCATCGCCCACGTTTTTCGGTCCGGACGGTCTGCGCATGTGTCCTGAAAATGACAGTTGAAGATGTGTAGTATTCGAAATGTCAATTATATGTGGCTTGATGAATTTAGCTTAAGCTGTGAACTGTACTGACGCCAGGGTGAGCAGTGAACCTTGGAAGTACAGTATCCTGTTAAGCAGGGCGACCCTCACGGATCTGTATTGAAACCACTGCTATATAGGTAACTATGCACCAAAATTACTGTATCTACAAAAATATGAATCATCTTCATATTACTCGTATTAATATTATTGTTGTTAATGTTACTGAAAACGAAAAGATGCTAACCTCCTTACGTAAGCGAACATCGTTCCTTTTTCTAAGCGAAAAACAATGAACGAAACTTACAGTTATCTCCAGTGCTTCAGGACAATAAGACTGCAGCCGCCAAGAGTCACCAAATAGATTAGCAGAAACTTCTGTCAAACCGCCTGATGGAGTTTGGAAGTCGTCCATGTCATTGTCGTTGTAGTTGCCACAGAGTCCTTTGGTCTGGAATTATTAACACAATCACACTTCTAGTAATAATCTTGACACGACGTTCCGCTTTGCACGAGTTAAAGACCTTTTAGTAAACAGGAACAAGACGCTTTCAAAAATTATCTGGAGCTAATGAAACAGAAAAATAAAGTTTGAGAACCAAAATTGCACTCCACAGTTCAAATGTAAGATTTTGCGTCAAAGCTGCGACAATAAGTTATCGCATGATAAAAACAATGATAGGTACTTCGCCATCTCAAGGCTAAACTATTGTGTTTTATATTATTTTCCCACATGATAAACAGCATGGTTTCCTTTAAATTTGTAAGTTTCAGATTTATTATGTTTATTATTGCATAACAATTAACCGGTGTGTTACGGCAACAGCTCTGGGTGGGCTTTCGCGTTTTTTTGGAGAGCTTTTAGCGTTTTCGGAACGATGGACGAGGGGACGTATCTGGTATATTAAAAAATCGACAGACAACCTCATGCTCGCTTGTCGTTTTAGGGGGCTAGACTTCCTTTGGGGAGAAGGAATGGTCCTGGTCTATGCTGGGTTTGCGTTGTGCCATCTTAAAATTTGGAATGATGGTTTCCCGCAATCTCGACATCTTAATGACGCATCAGACTATTGAAGTAACATATACAGTGATATATGGAAATGAAAATGCAAAAAAAACAAACGAAGTGTTACCTGAATATTCCGTTTCTATCAAAATCGTCGAAAAACCAAAATTGGCTCAACGAGTACATTATTAAGCTCAGAAAATATTCCTGTTGGACAAGGACGTAAACTAGCTCCACTACTATTTATTTTACAC
Source organism: Acanthoscelides obtectus (assembly GCA_963669975.1). Classification (NCBI taxonomy): domain Eukaryota; kingdom Metazoa; phylum Arthropoda; class Insecta; order Coleoptera; family Chrysomelidae; genus Acanthoscelides; species Acanthoscelides obtectus. Next base: position 122,091,454 of record CAVLJG010000001.1, on the reverse strand, counting down.
ATTAATGACATTTGTGATATTTCAGATTACTGTAAAATTCAGATATTTGCAGGTGGTACATTGATATACATATAAGAAGAAATTATAGACACTGCTTTGAATATGCTAAATTCTGACTTGGCAAAAGTCTTAAATTGGTTAAATGTAAATAAACTAAAATTGAATGCTTTTAAAACAAAATGTATGCTAGTAGGGAAATATCTAAATGATACTGTCACAGTGACGATAAATGGTGAAATGATTGAAAATGTTGAATCAATTAAATATTTAGTTATATATATATACTAAGTGACATATAAATCCGAACACCCAGTTTAAATGGTTTTATTTTAATAAAAGTTGGTGAATGTATTTATCTTACTGTAAATAACAAGTGAAAAAATTTTCAGCCTTATCAGTTGGACATTCCGGTTTTTATACTGCTTTTTTTTAATTCACTAACGCTCTAAAAATGAATATTTCAGCCGCAGTCAAAAATCAACGTTGGCGGATTTTGGTTCTTGACATCCTTTACGATCGGTTACGATGCCTAGAGTACGGAGACCTGGACGATTTCGTCAACTTAGTGAGTTTGATAGGGGCCGTATAGTGGGACTTCGAGAAGCTGGACTTTCTTTTCGGGCAATTGCAGTTAGAGTGCAAAGAAGTGTAGACACTGTGGTTAGGTGTTGTCAGGCATGGCTTCGAGAAGGCCGTACGCAAAGCGCAAGGGGCACTGGACGCCGCCGTAGAACAACAGACCGTGAAGATCGCCGCCTAAGATTATTGGCCTTAAGGGACCGTTTCTCCACTACCAGGTCCATTGCAAATGAATGGTTTGCAGAACACGGAAGGCCTATTGGCATGCGAAGTGTTTACAGACGAATGAGAAGTTTTGGCTTGTTTTCATACCGGCCACACTGGGTCCTCCCTTTAACTCGAGAACACCGACGTAATCGCCTTGATTGGTGCAGACAACGGTCACTCTGGGATCAGGAATGGAACAGTATTGTCTTTAGTGACTAGTCTCGATTTTGTTTGGGCTTTCACGATGGTCGTGCCAGGGTTAGAAGGCGACGTGGTGATAGGAGGAATCCATAGTTTTTTGTTGAAAGACATGTTCATCACACTGTTGGAGTTGTGGTTTGGGGTGCTATAGCTTATTTTTCCAGGTCACCTTTAATCTTCATCAGAGGTAACATGAACGCGCAGCGTTATATCCACGGAGTTCTAGAACCCCATCTTTTACCCTATCTTGACACCCTGGCAGATCCAACTTGCCAACAAGATAATGACCGACCACATGTTGCAAGAGTCACAATAGACTTCTTTCAACATAATGATGTCACATTGTTACCATGGCCACCAAGATCTCCCGACTTATCCCCAATTGAGGACGTGTGGGATATGATGGGTAGGAGATTGCTCAATTTGCAACGTCCTCCTCAGACTCTAGAAGCACTTCGAGAGGAGTTGGTGGTTGCCTGGAATGAGATACCACAGGAGGACATTGACCACCTGATCAGAAGCATGCCTAGGCGCGTTGGAGAATGCGTAGAACATCAGGGTGCATCCACACATTATTAAAGGTAAAAGGGCTTTAAAGCATTGCAATCAGTTTGAAATTTTTATCATTTACTTATTATGCTTCATTAAGTACTTATACAAAATTTTATTAAAATAAAACCATTTAAACTGGGTGTTCGGATTTATATGTCACTTGGTATATATATATATATATATATATATATATATATATATATAAATATAAATTTATAGTAAACTAAAGTTTGAGGATTACTATGACCATATTATTTTAAGAATTGTCAATAAAATAATTTACTTTTATAGGGATTCTCATAGTCTTAGTACATAATAAAAAAAAAATAGTTCATTGTACTATTATTCTACCGCATTTACTATATTGTTTAACTATATTGTTCACTGCCAATAAAGCTGTATTTTCAAAATTACAAGTCCTGTAAGATAAGGCTATGAAAATGATATTGAATAAAAATACGTACAGAAAAATAAAATCTATGTTACGAGAATTGCAGTGGTTGAATTTAAAAAAATTCATATCATATTTGGTTCTTATTTTTATATTTAAAATGAAAAATATCTTTTGCCACAACATTTAGAACACTATATAAAATTGAATTATCATTACGAGAATTATTATACAGGGTGGCGCATCGAAAACGAAACAGACGCATTTACTGGCAGCTTAGTTTTTTTTTTGGTAAGTTTGGCAAAAAATCACGTTAACACGTACAGTCCCCTGGGCGGGGGGGACACCAACCCTAAATTCTTAAATGGAAAGGGGGTCGTGTGATACCTTATTTTAAAGGTCTTTCAGTTCCCCTTATAATGATGTAAAATACGTGAGCTTCAGTTCAGTAGTTTTGAAGATTTATTGATTTAAAGCTTACTTGTAACTCCAAGATGTTTGCAAATTAAAGGAATAGTTCATGGACAGTGAACATTCTTAGTGATGCATTTTTTTTTTCTAAATATCTGTAATGTAATAGGGAAAAACAAGGTAAGACAACCCTAAGTACATTTTGCAGCTACATCTGACGCTACAACTGGGTTAAAAATTTTGACAGGTGCTGATATCAAAATGTCAAACTAGTCAAAAACCTCACCGAAACAGAAAAATGAATTACGCAGTAGCAAATTCCGAAGGGGTCTTCATACGAGAAGAATCTTTTGAAGACGACGATAGTCTTATCGATGAATATGATTATCACGTAGGCCAGAAAAGAAGACTGTTCGAATCGCCGAGAGGAAACCGCAGCAAAAGAAGAAATAGCAACAACAACGAACATGGTGATATTGAAGATATTTTTTATCCGAGAGATATTTTATCCAAGATTAAAGGCGATATAGATGAGAACAGAGGCACAAATGCTGATTCTGACCTGGTTAAAAAGTGCTCTAAGTTGGACGATAAAGAGTGGAGAAAAATGATCTTAGATGTAGCAGAACTTGTGTATTGTAACCAGGAAATGTTAGACTTTGAATTACGTACATTTAGAACACAGCTGATGCCACAAACTTACTTGAGAAAGAACTTGCTACAAAGTATGTAACTTAGTACACACAAAAAAGAGTGATCTTGGACCAAGAAGAGCTATCTTCAATTTAGGATCGTGTCTTAGAAACATATATCTTTGAATTAAGGTCAATTTCTCAATTGCAAGTGCTACGTTTCTTTAAAACAACAACAATACCTCATTTGAAGTATCTGAGATCTTGAATCGATATCATAGAAACTCATACCCTTGAATCAATAGTACTCTTTTATGTGTGTAATTTCGTCAACCCTCAGACGAAGCTCTACTCTCACCAATTTTATTAGCACATGACAATTGAATTCCTATATTTGTTTCAGAAAAGGCCGAATTTTGTTTAAGGAAATTAAAGTCAACGAAAGATGATGAGGAAATAAGTGAAAAGCTCATTTTTGAATTTAAAAGATTCGCTCTTGAAACTATTGTTAAGTAAGTAATGAGTTGTCCAATAGGGACGCAGGAAAGTAAACGTCAATTTGACATAGACGCCATCTTTGTTTTCTGTCATCCACATGTCATTTTGTTAGTTGAATGTTTACCATTGATCGCTATGGAGTCGTATTCGATTGAAGACCGCATTAAAGTTATTCAAGAGCACTGCAAAAATGGTGCAAAAATAACACGTTTCGCGCGCTTCGTGAACATTTCGGTCGCAACAACCGCCCAAACGAAACAACCATCGGTCGTCTGGTGCGTAACTTCGAGGCAACAGGTTCTGTGGCAAATCTGCCAGGCTCTGGCCGGCCAAGGAGCGTTCGCACACCGGAAAATATTGCTGTTGTGAAGGAGAGCGTGAGAGACGATCCGAAACAATCAACAACGCGTCGATCCCAAGAATCGGGCATTTCGAGAACCAGTTTGCTCGGCATTCTCCACAAGGATTTGAATGTACAAGCCTACAAGATCCAATTGATGCAAGAGTTGCGTTGGGCCGACCATTTTTCTCAGATTGGCTCCTTGAACACCGCCAAATTGATGCCAATTTTTCATCAAAAATCATGTTCAGCGACGGAGCGCATTTCACTTTGAATGGGACGGTAAACAAGCAAAACTGCCGCATCTGGGCGAACGAAAATCCCCGTGAGTATCAAGAGCAGCCGATGCATCCTCAAAAAGTGACTGTGTGGTGTGCATTGTGGTCAAAAGGCATCATCGGACCTTACTTTTTCGAAAATGCGGCCGTGGACGCCGTTTCCGTCAATTCTGAGCGATATCACGTGATGATAGAGGACTATTTTTTGCCGCAACTTGAAGGAATGGATATGGACGATGTTTATTTCCAACAAGACGGTGCAATATGCCACACAACCAACGTCAATATCCATCGATTGCAGTCCTTCTTCGGTGATCGCGTTATTTCGCGCAGAGGAAATGTGCCATGGCCATGGCAAGATCGTGCGATTTGACTCCCTTGGACTTCTTTTTATGGGGATATCTGAAAAGCAAAGTCTACGTCAACAAACCAGCCACCCTCCAAGAACTCAAAAACAACATCATTGCCGAGATAAATGCCATAGAACCGGCCATGTTGCAAAATGTCATTGAAAATTTCGACCATCGCGTGGACGTCTGTAAATCCAGTCGTGGTGAACATTTGAGCGATTATTTTTCATACATAAATGGTATAAATGAACCTTCAAAATAAAGTACCCAACTTGATTTGATTATCAATCGTTCTTGTTTTAATATGCGTTCACTTTCCTGCGTCCGTTTTGGACAACTCCATACTTCTAATCGTACTGCCCAATTTTTAATACTTCATTTTTCGCTACAGTATCATTTTGTTCGGAGTTGCAAGAGATTCCGATAAGCCTGATGGAAAATATCATCCACTACTTATGGTTACTAAGACGCAATGGTTGTTTTTAAAGTTGATGTTCAGACTGGAAGAAGAAGGAATGTCGAATATACTTCAGTTGTATCTACAGAAAGCAGAAAATTTGTTATACAGGTAGCAAAATTGGGAGTTGCTCTATTCTTAAGTTCTCTCCGTATTTCCCCCTCTCCTTTTGTTATCCTTTCCGAAAGCCGTCCAACCAAAGTTCCCGATGGCACTGCAGCCTTTAGGGCTTATTGTAGAGAGAGATGATGTCACTCACATAAGGCATGGAGGGCTGATTCTCTTCCGTTTCCGCATTGTCTGTAGCTAAGGTTTCCGCAGTCTTGTTGCACCTCTGTTGTGTCGGGGCGTAAATGGACTACGAATAGGGTATAAGTGCTAATGTTCCTTGTGCTGGTTTCTTACCCATTAGTTGACTTCCTTATTGGGTTTTTTAGCATCTACAAGGCAGGTTCTGGGACTGTAAAGGGTGTGGATGATCCTTTCCTTGCGAGCTCCTCCACCCTTTCATTTCCTGCCAAACCAAGAAGGCCATAAAGGCGTCCTCAATTGTAGAACTACTGACGATACGTCCCTAAGTATCTATCGGACATCCCTCGTACATTGTCATTAATCCTGTGTCTGCAGTAGGTGCAGTTTAAGCAAGGTGGAACCAGTGACGCGACTCTACGTAGCGGTATGTAAGATCAAAGGAGACGTGAATAGAGTAAGAAAGTTTTGCTGTGAGGCATTTTACCATACGGAAGATTTAGCTGTGACTCTGTTCTACGCAGTGTTGACTTCTTGGGTGGAAATATTTCCGATGCAAGACGACATGAAATGTAAGAACGGTATACTTTCTATAGTTGTTATTTTTATTGTGATGCTCCCGTCGTAAGGTTGGGATTGACTTGCAGGTTACCCTATTGCTGAGGTCATTGTTCAGCTTGTCCATTTAAAAACAATAAAAAAACCTCAGTACAAGTTACACGCATTGAAGCTGCTCTTGAACCAATACTATGGATATCCCAAGGAAAGAGCTGACCGCGATGAGTTTCTCAAGGATCTAGTTCAGAAATATTTAAGTGAGTTTAATATATTTGGAAGAATTTATCGTCTTTATTCAAACTGTACAATTCAGTACAGAAAAAAAAAGAGTGGATCATGAGTTCTCCATGAAGTTTTTAGTAATGTTTGTACGATAAAGTTTATACCTGCCCTCGATCGTTGTGAAGTTATTTGAGTTTATAATAAAATTCTAGGATTTGTGATAATAAGGGATTATATCGTCAAAATAATAATCAATTATAATTCCCATAGTAATAAGAGTTTACTTTAAATTTAAAAACGAGTAACCAAGTATTAAATTAAAGTTAAAGTAGAAATTAATTTGCTATAAAGAGGTAGGTCAACTTGGTAATAAGTGATCACTAAGTTTCCTCTAAAACTTTCCCCATTTAACCTTTGCTGTAGGTATACTAAGTGACATATAAATCCGCACACCCAGTTTAAATGGTTTTATTTTAATAAAAGTTGGTGAATGTATTTATCTTACTGTAAATAACAAGTGAAAAAAATATCAGTTGGACATTCCGGTTTTTATACTGCTTTTTTTTAATTCACTAACGCTCTAAAAATGAATATTTTAGCCGCAGTAAAGAATCAACGTTGGCGGATTTTGGTTCTTGGCATCCTTTACGATCGGTTACGATGCCTAGAGTACGGAGACCTGTACGATTTCGTCAACTTAGTGAGTTTGATAGGGGCCGTATAGTGGGACTTCGGGAAGCTGGACTTTCTTTTCGGGCAATTGCAGTTAGAGTGCAAAGAAGTGTAGACACTGTGGTTAGGTGTTGTCAGGCATGGCTTCGAGAAGGCCGTACGCAAAGAGCAAGGGGCACTGGACGGCGCCGTAGAACAACAGACCGTGAAGATCGCCGCCTAAGGTTATTGGCCTTAAGGGACCGTTTCTCCACTACCAGGACCATTGCAAATGAATGGTTTGCAGAACACGGAAGACCTATTGGCATGCGAAGTGTTTACCGACGAATGAGAAGTTTTGGCTTGTTTTCATACCGGTCACACTGGGTCCTCCCTTTAACTCGAGAACACCGACGTAATCGCCTTGAGTGGTGCAGACAACGGTCACTCTGGGATCAGGAATGGAACAGTATTGTCTTTAGTGACGAGTCTCGATTTTGTTGGAGTTATGGTTTGGGGTGCTATAGCTTATGGTTCCAGGTCACCTTTAATCTTCATCAGAGGTAATATGAACGCGCAGCGTTATATCCACGAAGTTCTAGAACCCCTTCTTTTACCCTATCTTGACACCCTGGCAGATCCAACTTTCCAACAAGATAATGCCCGACCACATGTTGCAAGAGTCACAATAGACTTCTTTCAACATAATGATGTCACATTGTTACCATGGCCACCAAGATCTCCCGACTTATCCCCAATTGAGCACGTGTGGGATATGATGGGTAAGGAGATTGTTCAATTTGCAACGTCCTCCACAGACTCTAGAAGCACTTCGAGAGGGTTGGTGATTGCCAGGAATGAGATACCACAGGAGGACATTGACCACCTGATCAGAAGCATGCCTAGGCGCGTTGGAGAATGCGTAGCACATCAGGATGCGTCCACACATTATTAAAGGTCAAAGGGCTTTAAAGCAGTGCAATCATTTTGAAATTTTTATCATTTACTTATTATGCTTCATTAAGTATTTATACAAAATTTTATTAAAATAAAACCATTTAAACTGGGTGTTCGGATTTATATGTCACTTAGTATATTCGATTTGTATTCGTGGAGTTGGTATGTTTCTCATTTATTTGCATTTTGCATGTATATTTTGCAAACAATAATCGGATTGGTTAAAAAACAGCCATTTTTGTGTGACTAATTCTCTCTGCCGATAAGAGCACTGGAAAAAATTCGCTGTAACTCTTAGATTTCTATTTCGAGATAAAAATCTTTGGCACCTATTTAGTGTTGCAAAAAATTAAAAAATATGATTTTTTCGATTAAATTAAATGTACTTTTTTTGACTTTTGACAATTTGTACTGCCTAACCTTTAATTTGTTAACTACAAATCTCTATAATGGTTCTCTGAATATTTCGTCAAGTAGATCGATTCAGTACAATAGATATGAACTGACAACAGGGAACTTGTGAACAGAAGTTCGAATATTATCGGAGGACGTATAGGGTCAATCTACTCGACGCCATCTTTCTCAGTGGTTATTCTCACACAATTTAATCTCTTTCGACTGCCTTCTTATCTGCTTGATCATTAAAAATCCATACTTTAAGAATACTTCACAACAATTTGACAACATTTCACACCTGAATAGTAAATCTAAAGTATATGTGAACTTACATAATGCGCAAAACTAATTTTTTGATCCGATTTTAAAATTGAAAAGGTACGACAGAGATAAATAGGTTTTTTTTATATCGAAGCAGTCGCGCAGGCAGAAGCTTAAATGCCGGAACACCGCGGCTACTATGATGATCCCAAAGAAATTTTATTAATACGATGTTTGAACTGCCTAAGGTTAATAGAACTGGGAAAAGCTTCCTCTGTTCCACAATCTCGACACCCTCGGGACAAAGGAGCGGTCGTATCGGCCGGTTCTGGTCAATCCTGCCTGCGACATTTTTAATGCCTTACTCATTAATGTTATTTTCTGACAAAAAGGTTAAATGCAATTGGATCTATGCTCATGATTTATTTTGTCAAATGCCTTGGAGTAACCAATTGACATAACTGCTAATTTTTATCAAGTAGTAGTAGTAGTAGTAGAAGAAAGATTTATTTAGCACATTTGGCTACATAAACAGAATAATTGTAAACAACTTAGAACTATTAAATTCAAGCCATATGGTGTATGATGTAAGTGCTGGGCAACCTATAATTGTAGATTTAACAAGTGATTTCTCAATTTTACTTTAAATTTTGTCAAAGTTTTCTGGTCTTTTATCTCAACCCTTGATGGAATACAGATTTGTAGCATATGTTATACTTTTTGGTCATTAAATAGAAGTCATCTTTATTTCTGGTATTATGTAAATGATGGTCGACATTTGATGATGTTAAATTAGTTAGACTTGATGGAAATATATTATTTTTTACTTTATAAATGAATATCATTACAAGATATTTGATAAAATTTTTTACATTGAGCCATTTTAATTTGCTAAGCATTTGCCTAATTGGAGTATATTTATCTTTATTTAGTATTATTCTCATGCACTTATTTTGTAAAATTTGCAGTCTTTCAAAAATGGAATTATTTGCTAAATATAGAATAGTCGAACAGTACAAGAAATTTGGAAGAATGATGGTATTATAGATAATTTTTCTGCTATATGAACTCAGACATCCAGAAACTCTCGATAAATGTCCCACTTTACTACTAATCTTATTTATAACTTTTTCATAATGAATATCAAAAATTAATCGAGAGTCAACAAAAACCCTCAGGTATTTAAAATTTTCTACGAATTCAATATTTTCACCATCAATATTCAGTTGAACATTTGTACATTGTTTTTTTCCGATTAACAAGGCTTTCGTTTTACTTGCATTTAATTTTAGTCTATTAGATGCTAACCATTTTGAGACAAGCTTCAAGTCTCCATTTATATAAGAGATACCAGACTGAATATTTTTAGTACTTATATGAATCATAGTGTCATCGGCGAAAATCTAAATTTTGCAGTTTTTGACTATGGGATATATAATCATTTATGTATGAAATAATAATAATAATAATAATAATATATATTTAATAATAATAATAATAATAATAATAATAATATATATTTATTTCCAACAGGTATACACCCAATCACAGGAAATCAAAACAAAATGGTACCATATATACACATGAACACACATATATACATACATATGTACACACACATACATATATACACATATACATAATATATATATATATATATAGACAATGAATCAGAAAATAATAACAAAAAAAAGAAAATAGAAAAACATTAGTGATCTGAATGAACACATAATACATAGGTGAATAATTAAACACTTCACAAAAAAAAGAGAAGAAAAAAAACATAAAAGTGCTCAAATTGAAGAATAACAATAACTGACACCATCAACAAAACGATTTTATCTCAATTGCTCCCTGTAAATGTTTAATATTTTATTAAGACTGTCATGACATACATCAGCTCTGTTACAGATTGAATTGAATAAGGTACACATTACCATTACTGGGGATCTGCATAAAATATTCGTCCGTGGTGTATCACAGTAAAATATGTTATTATGCCGACCAACTAATATGGGAGCATGAAAATTAATCTTACTCAGTAGGAACCCACAATCAATATGATTATTCACTAACTTATAAAGGAAAGTGAGAGCTTGAGCGTCACGACGATTCCTTAGTGATTCAATGCCAAAAAACTCCAACAAAACGTCATGATCAAATCCTCTTTCTGGGTATCTACCACTGCACTTAAAATACCAATACTTTAGAGCTTTACGTTGTACAGCCTCCAGTTTACCGATTGCATTCTGATATAGGGGGGACCATACTAAGGACGCATACTCTAACTTAGTCCTGATAAATGAAAAATACAGTATTCTTAAACAGTCCACATTAGAGAAACCGGACCAGTTACGTACACAATAACCCATCAACCTTGATGCTGATGATACAATATCTGATATGTGATCGTTAAAAGTGAGTTTGTTATCGAACACTACTCCCAAGTCTTTAAAACTTGAATCTCTTCCTAAAATGCTTTCATTAAGGTTATAGTTGTATATGATGGGGTCCTGCTTCCGACTATACGACACCACTTTGCATTTTTTGACATTTAACGTTAGCAGATTTCTGTTGCACCATTCATATATGAAGTCAAGCTTGCTTTGCATCTCCACACAGTCACTCGAAGAGTGAATTGGCGAAAATATCTTCAAGTCGTCAGCAAAAAGCAAGTGCATACAGGTTAGCTTCAAAGACAGATCGTTAATGAAAATAAGAAATAACAAGGGTCCTAGGTTCGAACCTTGTGGAACTCCAGATGTTGCTGTATAAATTTTAGACTTACTTCCACCAAATTCAACATATAATGACCTATCAGCAAGGTATGATTGCAAGAGGGTCAACATAGAGGCTGATAAACCTAACGCTTCAAGCTTTGCCAACAATATATAATGATCAACCCGATCAAATGCCTTCGCAATATCTGTATATATCACATCTACTTGACCCTGACAATCAAGTGCACTAGCGGCAAACTGAGTGAAACAAGCTAAATTTGTGACCGTAGATCTGCCAACCATAAAACCATGTTGATTTTCAGAGATGAGAGATCTTACGGAGCTGAATATTGTGTTATAAATTATTATCTCAAACAATTTACTAAAATTACATAAAATAGCTATTTGACGATAATTACTTACATCTGAGTTGACACCACTCTTAAATATAGGACAAATTTTTGTCATCTTCCAAATTTTAGGATAACAACGAGATTTTAAAATCAAATTGAATATATAGCGAAGAGGCTTAGCTAGGATATGAATACAATCCTTAACTATGAAGCTAGGTACACCATCAAAACCAGACGTCATTTTATTCTTCAATTTTTTTGATGCCTGTATGATATCATGTTCACTGATATGATCTAATGATATGTGACAATTTCCTGAAGTGATATTTCTAAAAGTCGACGGACCTGAGGTAGTGAACGCACCCGAAAAATATTGTGCAAATCCATCAACAATAGCTTGAGGGGTATCAAAAACGTTGCCTTCAAAAGACATGGAGCCTGGTATTCTAGACTGATTATTCTTTGAATTTAAAAATGACCAAAACTTACCCGGATCATGACGAATTGAATCTTCAACCTTCTTGGTGTAAGCAGCATAAGCAATTTCTATTTGAGCCTTGATGTTAGTACGTAGCTGCTTGAATTTATTTTCGAAATGAATGAGTCCTGTTTGCTTAAAACAGTTTCTGGCCCTATCCTTCTGTTTTATATTAGTTATAATTTCAGTCGTGAACCATAAAGGATAACGACGCTGTGCTTGCTTAAACCTTGGAATATACAAATCAAAAAGTTCATTCAATATTGAATATAAATATGAGCAAGCATTCTCTACATCATTCATTTCTTTGAGGTGTGACCAATCAATATTCAAAACAGCATTATACAAGGCTACATAATTAGCACGACGGAAGTTATATCTAGAGACGGTCTTCAAATTGAAATTATTTTTCATACTCCCAACCGTGAAGTTAAATTGGAGAGCTGGATGATGCTTATCTTCCTTAACTAAAGGGTAACAATCTCTTATCACTAAAATATTAAAATTGGTCAATACTAAATCAAGTAGTCTCCCATTGCAGTTCACAATGCTGTTAAAATTGGTGAGGTCCGAGAAAGCACAGAACTGACTCAAGGATTGGAATTTTCTGTCATTGAACTGGATATTAAAGGAAGGGACGTTGAAATCACCATTTATAACAATATTATAATTACCAAAAGTTGTTAGAATTGTTTCAAGACTATCCAAATAACACTCAAACTCATCAAGTCCTACAGACGGTGGAACATAAATGCAAAATGCAATTAGTGGTTTTATCTGCAGATTCACCATAAAATAAAAAGAAGTGGTCCCAGTATATTGCCCTGTGGAACACCCAACGTATTTTCAATTTTTGATGAAATAGTGTCATTAACTTTTGTAACTTGCATCCTTTTAGACAAATAATTTCTAAACCAATCTAAAACACTTCCTGTTATACCATATGCCTTTAATTTACCTAACAAAATATCTCTATCAATCGTTTCAAATGCCATCTTCAAATCCAAAAATACTGCTATGACAACTTCTTCTGAGTCTATGGCTCTTCTCCAATTCTCAGTTACCAACTGGAAAGCCGTTTCTGTGGAATATTTTTTTCGAAAGCCTGCTTGCGCCTCCACTAAAATTTTGTTTTCTTCTATAAACTGCATTAATTGGTCATGCACTATGGACTCTAATAATTTTTCAATGTCTGGTAACACATTTACTGGTCTCATATCGCTGCATCCTTTAGAATTTTTTATTTTGGGAACTGGTGTTATTGTAGAGCATTTCAAATTTTCAGGAAAAGAACTGCTTCTCAGTGAACAATTGATCCAATTTAATACAGGATATCTCAAAATTTCGAAACAGTTTTTCAGCACGTTTTTAGTAGTGATTTCGGCACAGTTGTTATTTGATTTTAAACTGTTTACAATGATACGCTGTGAAATTTTGAAAGTGTATGCAACATTTCCCCCTGGAAACTGATTTTCATATAGTCAGGTGCACCATTGGCAGTACCCACAATATCAACAATACTTTTCACAAAATATTCATTTAGTTTGTTTGCAATCACCAAAGAATTTGTTTCGGTACCGTTTTCGAATTGAACTTGATTTACACAATCATGCGGCTTAGAATTGATCAGTCTTTTTAAAGTCTTCCACATCTTTACACTGTCGCACTTGTTATTATCGATTTGTTTATCGTAGAATTTCCTTTTTTCTTACACATTTATTCCTAAGAGTTTTATATACCTCCCAATCAAGTGCTCGTGGAAGTCACTATGTAATGTAGAAAAATAGGTTTGATTACGATCCTTGCTTACGATAGTAATTTTTTAGGTAATCCAACAAAATTGGCAAATTTCGCAATAAGACTATACTGCAAATACACAGGAGCAGACTGGTTGAAAGAGAAGATCAATGACGTTTTAAAGCCCATGGTTTATCAGGTTCCCGTTGGGGAGAATCACTTTAAAGCAAACGTAATTTCTTTGTTGGCAAACGTTTGTCAGCATTTGCATTTGGGTAGTAGAGACAAATACATGTCGGAGTTGAGGACATGGTTTTGCAGTTTGAGTGCAGGTAATGGTGATGCAAAATATCTCGAGTGATTTTGTATTCAATATTAGGACGATGAGACAATACTGTTTTACGAGAAAATCTGTTTGTAGGAAATCCTCCCAAAACAATAAAACAAAGTGTACAGTACGCGTTAAACATGTTACAGAAGAAACAAGCGAAAAGTGAAATAAGAGCAAAACGAAGAAATGACGCCAGTTTACGTGATAGATAATATTGTTTCTCAAGATGAAGTTGTTGAAAATGTGTTATGTAATTTTAAAAGTCATGTTTATCAGAGAAACTTATTGATAATACAACAAAACGTTTGTTTGTTTGAAACTCACCTTATCTTTCCATCTAGGATCAACTTTCACATAGACCCTGGTTCCTTTGTCCCAGTGTACCACAAGTCCCAAATCTGGCGCTTCCACAATGACGTAAAGTCCCTTCTCTCTCACGACCACGTGCTTGTACGTCGTATATTTCGGCACAACTTTTTCTTTTGACATCGCTATGGTCTCAGAGTCTTCACCGGAAGTCAGCCTCAGTGTTACTGCCTTGGAGCAGGATGTCCCGAGGGATCCACAAGGTACGTTCTGGCAAAGAAAGTTATTCACTTTTAGTATTTTTTCGTTATTTATAAGTCGGATTTGACAAGAAAAATGCGCAATATGGCAACGTCGCTGGTCGGCACAGATCATTGACCTTTGATACCCACGTTGCGCAGTTGTGTATTCGGAGCAAGATTTGGCGATTTCAAAAAGAATCAATTTGTTCAAGAGATTCTAGTGTGCATTCAAAGTCAACGTCTCTCTAGGTAAATGATGGTACCAAAAACACCTATGTAAATGTTATCTAAAACTGTATCTTGCGAACTTCATCCTATCAGTTTGACAACTATCTCGAAATATACAGGGTGACTTCGCAGTTGAGTCATTTATTTTAACAGTGAGTAAATCTGATCAAAAGAAATGTTTTTTCCTTTAACATTTTTGTGGTAAAATTAAAGTAACAAAGTTATAGCTCTTTAGAAGTTTGAGTACCGCCCTGTCTCAATAATAATATTATGTGCTCGTGTTTGGCAACAACGGATATAATCCGCTTTATCGGTTCATCACATCGGAAATAAAAAAGCGAAAGAATTTGAAACGCTTATCACGATATTTTTACTACAATTTTATTCAGTTGTATTCAGTCAATGTGTCAGTAGGTAAAGCGTGAGTGAATAGTGGTGTTTGTTAGGTGGCTCAAACGAAATAAAAAATGGCACATGTTTACGAAAATGCTTTTGTTTTGGACATGATTCTTATTTACGAGGGGGGAGTCTTTACAAAATGCTGCCGCGGCATCACGGATTTATGCGGATCAGTTTCCCAATCGAGTGCAACCAACCCCTCGTGCCTTTGTTAATGTAGTACAAAGGGCTCGTGAATCAGGTGACTTAAGACCTCACAGGGGAGGGTATGCCGGTGCTCCAAGACCGCACGATCAAATACAGGTCCGCACTGAAATACTTGTCGGGAGGATACTTTATAAAACAAGGTAACATTTTTTTTATTTTTTTTTTATTTTTATACACATATTTTGGTTTATCTTCCTTCTACAATCATTATCTGAAAATTAATCACTCAACTTCAAAGTCACCCTGCATATGAAAACAAGCAAGATATAGAAGAATTCCAAGATATACACCAGTATTTTTACTGCGTTGAGCACATGAACACTTTTCTCAAGAAGCTTCGAGGAATGACGAATTAGTATAATTGAATTTTTTAGGCCCAATTTTACTAACAGGGGATCAACATTCTGGAGATTCTATGAGAAGGCATCTTAGGATGAATAAAATTGATTTTTTCTAAGATATATCTCAAAACATCAAAAAATATACGATTTGTGTAAGAAGAGCCTTTAATCCCCATATTAAATCAAGTAATTCTTTCTAAATCACCTAACATAGTTTTTCAGTTGTTCCAGAGATCCAAATCTATGATCCGGATCAATAATGACCAATTAGAAATCGTTATCGTGAAACTGGCCAGCGGGAGACTCTTTTAATTGAATTGAAGAATAAATGTTGTAAGGTTCAAATACTTTGTTTTAAAATAACAAACATTTCTGTGTTAATAAATATTACTCATATTTACTGCCATAAGCTTGGCAGCACTACAAATGTCAACTGTCAAGAGTAGAGGGAAAACGAATACGAGAGTTGGAGCTGGGATGATGAGGAATATGGAAAACAATGCATAAACTCAGTGTTCACTTTGAAACTTGCTACCTTAATTTGTTACAAGTATGAAAGAAATCTGTGGTTGTTGTATGTTTGTGTGTTTAACTATTCATTTCACTGTGTACGAAAAGTGGCATCTCGCTACTGGGTGTGGCTTGGCGGGAAATACATGGCACCTTATATAGAAAATTTGGTTACAAAAAGACTTATTTCAAGTGTAGTTACGATCAGTGAGAGCATATTTTGGATGTGAAACTAAGTTGCTTTTGAGTTTGTGATGAATGTTGTTTAAGGTAGTGTTTTTCAAAGAAGTATGTAGGTAGTGAGTTAAATACAGTTCATCCGAATTTTAGGTAGTGGTTTTTAATTTAGTAAGTAAATATGAAGCTTAATACAGTTTCGGTGTCAGATTATTATAAGTAATCTGTAAGTAGACCCACTATTTTCTGCTGAGTTTATATCGATATTCAATTACAATTTTGCGATGGGTTCATCCTTATCAAACTCTGACCAAGACTTACCGCTCTGCACCCATTTTAGCAATGTTGATGTTAACCTCGAAAGTTGAAGGATTGCATGTACATTTTTTTATTATGAGGCATTGGGACAGTAGTTGACGCGCCTATTTTGCTCTCTTGTGTGTGATAAGATCCACCCAGTTTCAGAGATATGTACGGAATGCAGGTTTAGTGACGAATGTAGTGATATACAGGGTATTCTAAAAATAGATGGAGATATTTTCGACGGTGATTCCTTGTTAAAAAAATATGAAAAAAAGTTTCTATAAATTTAAAATAAAAAAAATAATATCTTAAAAAATATATACTCGATTATGTCGAAATTTGGCAATGTTATTTGTTGTATCAAGAGGCTAATTTTGAATTTTTTGTTTTCTAGACACTTGCGATTTTTTTAGCAAAAATTAATAAACCAATTTTGTCCAGTGACGTGCAATAAAACGGTTTTTATTTTTTTTTAGAAAACGAAGTGAGATACGAAAAAAATACATGACGCAAAAAAGTTCTACTTTTGGATGCTTAATCAAACATTAAATATTTATGTTTCCAAAATTGCAGTGGTGTACATTTTTTGCCAATAACATCCGGCCCCCGGGACGCCACTGGACATGATAATTTCAATCTATTAAGGGCTAAATTAGCCACTTATTTCAACAAATAATACTGCCAAATATCAACAGAATCGAATTAATATTTTTTAGGATATTTATAAAAATGTATTACCCTGTTTCTTGAAAACTATCTATTTCCACTTATAGAAACTTTTTTCATATTTTTAAAAAGGAAACACCTCTAACATATCTCCGACTATTTTTTGAACACCCTGTATATTATAAGTTGTAAAAAAATTCTGTAGATATATACGTCGGATATAGTGGTGCTTGAACCATAATGACTTGCTTCTGAGCCCAGGCATGTATGTACTCTTCTTAATCAGAAGCAAATCATTAGTCGTATATTCCACATGGGGTTCTATCAGATTATTCAATCAGCTTGTTATACCAAAAATTGACTTAAATCTCAGATGTATGCTGCATTTCATTGAGATGAGTAGCGTAACTTTACCTGGATAGTGATGTCGAAAGAGTCGCTTCCAGAATGGCCTTTAGCCAGTACGTAGTCACATTGACCTTGATAGTCGAAATGCTTGCCATCGAACGTCTTGTAATGTGAATCTCCCCAAGCACTGCATTCTGCTGAGCAAATCCTGTCGGTGCAGTTCCATTTTCCGTTCTGACATATGCTGGAATCAAAAAAATGGTTCAAGTATAAAAAACAATGATCGCGACTGAAACATACCAAGTGTTGCAGTCACTCTGGACAGTCGACTTTTCCTTGTAGCTCCTTCCTCCATGATGACATGGGCAATCTGTTGGCTTCACGCATATTTTGGAGGTGGTATCCAGGACGTATCCCTCTTTACATTGACAGCCTGCGTGGCATACTGACACTGAGAAGTACTCAGGCGAATGCATATTCTGGAAAAGTAGTATGTTATATGTCCAGGTCGAGAAGCGTGCCGTGGTAGACTATGGGCTGGCGATATTCCTCGAGCAGAAAGTACATTCAAAAGTAACAAAAAAAATTAATAAAGAAATATATAAAATTCGCAAGAGAGGTGATTCATGTAAAATTGCAGCAAAGTTGAAAATAGTCTTCTTCATTCTTCTGTGGGGGCCAACATTTTCCAATCTCTAAAAACGAATATTTTTGTATTATATTAATATTAATTGCATCGCCCCGTATCTTGTGAAAGATACATTTTCGACCAATGTCATGCCCAATATCTCCACTATTTTCTGAATCACCCTGTACATACCTTGCAAGTGACTGGTTCTACGTTTTCACAAGTGGTGAACTCAAAGTTCTTTGAGGCATCGCATTTTGTCTTTATGTCTTCTGATCTTGGGAATTCTGTTATTTCATGTGGAGTAGCTGGACTGCATTTCCATACTGCGTTCATGCATGTGCTAGAATCAGTAAAATGGAGATTTAAAAAAACCTAGCTTTACAAATGAAACCCCTGAAACAATGCATTCTTTTCCTTCTCCCAGAATAATAAATCGAGACAAGCATTGTAAGACCTTTTTAGAGAAGAAATAGAATCAGTGATTTGATTCTATGGTATTGATTCCGGTCTCATCGATTCCTTCGATTTACTCACGATTCCGATTCCGGAATCGAAATCGATTGGTTATATCCGTATATGATTGCGATACCGGTTTCGAAACAGATTCCTCCGATTCATTTACGATTCCGATTCCAACCTCAGAATCAAATTCTTTGATTAGTTTAAGATTCCGATTCATATCCTGAGATTGATTCGTCCTATTCGTTCACGATTTCGGCTCAGGCCTTGGAATTGAATCCTTTCATTCATCCACGATTCCGATTCCGGCCTCGGAACCGATTCCTTCTATTCGTTCAAGATTCAGATTCCGGCCTCAGAATTGAATACCATGATTCGTTCACGATTCCGATTCCGGCCTCAAAATTGATTCCTTCAATCCGTTCAGGATTCCGATTCCGACCTCAAAATTGAATCCTTCGATTCCTTGACGGTTTCGATTCCAATCTCGGAATCGATTCCTTCAATCCATTTACGATTCAGATTCCCGCGTCGGAATTGAATCCTATGATTCGTTTACGATTCAGATTCCGGTATCAGAATTGAATCGAATCATTCGTTCACGATTCCGATTCTGACCTCGTAATCGATTTCTTCAATCCGTTCACGATTCCAATGCTTGACTCGGAATCATTTCCTTCAATCCGTTCAAGATTCCGATTCCGACCTCAAAATTAAATCAAACGATTCGTTCACGATTCCGGCCTCGGAATCGATTCCTTCAGTTCGTTCACGATTCAGATTCCGGCCTCAGAATTGCATCCCATCGATTCCGATTCCGATTCTGACCTCGGAATCGATTCCTTCAATTCGTTCACGATTCAGATTCCGGTCCCAAAATTGAATCTTCGTTCACGATTCCAATGCTGGACTCGAAATCGATTCCTTCAATCCGTTCAAGATTCCGATTCTGACCTCAACATTAAATCGTTGGATTCGTTCACGATTCCGATCTAGGAATCGATTCCTTCAATTCGTTCACGATTTAGATTCCGGCCTCAGAATCGTTCCCTTTCCAATTGAACCCTATGATTCGTTTACGATTCAGATTCCGGTCTCAGAATTGAATCCCATCATTCGTTCACGATTCCGATTCTGGCCTCGTAATCGATTTCTTCAATCCGTTCACGATTCCAATGTTTGACTCAGAATCGATTCCTTCAGTCCGTTCAAGATTCCGATTCCGACCTCAAAATTGAATCATTCGATTCGTTCACAATTCCGGCTTCGGAATCGATTTCTTCAATTTGTTCACGATTCAGATTCCGGCCTTTAAATTAAATAACATGATTCGTTCACGATTTTGACCTTGGGATAAATTCATTCAATTTGTTCACGGTTCAGATTCCGACCTCAGAATTGAATCTCATGATTCGTTCACGATTCCGATTCCGGCCTCAAAATTGATTCCTTCAATCCGTTGATAATTCCGATTCCGACCTCAAAATTGAATCCTTCGATTCGTTCACGGTTTCGATTCCAGCCTCGGAATCGATTCCTTCAATTCATTTACTATTCAAGTTCCAGCCTCGGAATTGAATCCTATGATCCGCTCACGATTCCGATTCTGACCTCGGAATCGATTTCTTCAATCCGTTCACGATTCAAATGCTGGGATCGGAATCATTTCTTTCAATCCGTTCAAGATGCCTATCCCGACCTCCAAATTGAAACATTCAATTCGTTCACGATTCGGATTCTGGCCTCGGAACCGATTCCTCTAATTCGTTCACGATTCAGATTCCTGCATAGGAATTAAATAATATGATTCGTTCACGATTTCGACGTTGGGATCAATTCCTTCAATTTAGTCACGATTCAGATTCCGGCCTCAGAATTGAATCCCATGATTCGTTCACGACTCCAATTCCGCCTCAAAATTGATTCCTTTAATCCGTTCAGGATTCCGAGTCCGACCTCAAAATTGAATCTTTCGATTAGTTCACGATTTCAATTCCGACCACGGAATCGATTCCTTCAATTCATTTACTATTCAAGTTCCGGCCTCGGAATTGAATCCTATGATTCGTTCACGATTCAGATTCTGGCCTCGGAATCGATTTCTTCAATCCGTTCACGATTCCAATGCTGGGATCGGAATCATTTCCTTCAATCCGTTCAAGATGCCTATCCCGACCTCCAAATTGAAACATTCGATTCGTTCACGATTCGGATTCTGGCCTCGGAACCGATTCCTCTAATTCGTTCACGATTCAGATTCCTGCATAGGAATTAAATAATATGATTCGTTCACGATTTCGACGTTGGGATCAATTCCTTCAATTTATTCACGATTCAGATTCCGGTCTCAGAATTGAATCCCATGATTCGTTCACGACTCCAATTCCGCCTCAAAATTGATTCCTTTAATCCGTTCAGGATTCCGAGACTGATTTCAAAATTGAATCCTTCGGTTCGTTCACTATTTCAATTCCGGCCTCGGAATCGATTCCTTCAATTCATTTACTATTAAGATTCCGGCCTCAGAATTGAATCCCATGATCAGCTTACGATTCCGATTGTGGTATTGGAATCGTTTCCGTCTATTCCGATACTGGCACTGAACCGATTCCTTCAATTTGTTCACTATTAGGATTCCGGCCTCGGAATCGATTTTGTTGATTCGTCACCAGTCCGATTCCGGCTTTTAAAGAGACGAAAGTCGGACCCGAAATAGTCGGAGTTGAAACCACCGGAACCGGAATCGAAATTGAAACCAGCGGAATTGGAATCAAAGTCATTGGAATCGGAATCAAAACTATCCGTACCGATTTCTTCGCGATCATCGGAATCGACTCCTTTGGAACTGCTCGCTCAAGGTTGACCCAGTTCTAGAATACCCGAGAATAAAGAAAGCATACCAGAGCTCTTGTCCATCAGGTGCAGGTCTGACTTCCTTGTATCCAGGTGGAAACTCGATTCCGTCATGTTGACATTTGCACTGCCCTATAGGAATACATTCACCATTATCATCCATGGCTTCTCCTTCAGGACAATTGCAGCCTTCAGCGCATTGGGGCTTACAATCTGGGTCCAATGAGATGTCGAAACATGTTCTTGTACATGAGTTTCCACAAACCTAGAAAACGTTCAAGACATTGAAGGGGATTCTGAACCTTTGCGAAAGTACCAAATTCGAGACTCACCTGATATTGTTGACCGCCGGGACAATGGACCCCACATTCTCTTATGTCTTTACGCCAGTCAATTTTCACACCCTTACGAGAGCATTCAGTAGCGTAATTTGAGACCATAGGGCAGAGACATTTCGATATCTACGATTAAAAATAGTTTGAAATGCATGCTGATATAGATAAATATTACTACCTACCTTCAATTCGCAAGAACATACATCAAATAGACAATCTTGGTAAAATTGGTTTGGATCAACCATCCAGTGGCAATCTACAAAAAAATAATTGATTTGAGATAGATACATTACTAGTGGAAGTGGCCCTAACAGAGGACCCTGAGGGACTCCATTAAAACTTTTACGTACGTCAACAAACACATACATACAAATACTAGTGGCCCCAGGCGCGATCCTTGTAGATCACCAATCAAGATATATCTCGACGTCATTTGAAGTTAGCGACGTAAATATTTACTTGCTTAAAATCAGTTATATTACGAAAAAAGTTATCTTATTTTTACCTTTGAAGATCTCAGATTTTATTTTGGAACAGTATTTCTCGGCGTCAGGTTTCTTTTGCATGTTCTTATCACACGGATGGGTAGGAACGATATCAGGAATATCGTTGCACATTTCTTGAGTTTTCCATTTGTTAGCAAACGGTATGACTGCTTGCTCTACGTCATTTTCAGGTGTTAGGAAGTCGTCCTTTTGGTTGCTGTTGAAAGTTCCACATAACCCCTGAAATCCAGAACGACAGTTTTATTCCAAGAGTGTTACACTTAAGAGCTACAGTTACAGATATTTTAATACCTGTAAAACAGAAGTAATAGAAATGGGACTGGTGTTTATTTTGAAGTTCCTAGAATCCGAAGCCTTCTACTACATGTGATATAAGATCTTTACCATTGAATATCTATAGGAAGAACAGGAAGAACAGCATAGATTAGAATGAAAGTTACTGAGGGAGGCGTTTTGTGAATAGTAGTAAAGGAAGATATATCTGACAGAATGTAATCAGTCTTTCTGCTATACAGACTAACTTTTAGATCAATATATATATATATATAGCGATATCTTACCCTAGTTTTGCCCTTAAAGTCTGCCGGAACGTCAATGTAAACTCTGGTTACGCCATCCCACCAGATCTCAATTCCATTGAGCAATTTTGCTGGAAAAATATTATTAAAACGAACCCATTTTTGAAACATCTTCATTTACTTACTCATTAAGAATACTGAGGATATACTTCGGATATTCACGCCGCCAATGGTGTAAGGAATTTTGGTAATGTCTTCACCATTGACCACAATTTCATGGTTTTGCTTCAACTTGATAACTTGATCGTTCACCCTGATGGTTACTGTTTTGGTGCATGACGGCATTCCAACTGCCAGGCTCGCAGGGAAATTCATTGCCTAAATAAATTCAAAAAGAAAACTTAATGACGAGTAAGTTATATTAAGTATTGTTGCACATAAGCTTCATCGCTCCATGACTTGAGAGATTCCTAGTTTTCTTTCGATATAGGATTCGCTATCAATCAAAATGTCGTGTGTTCTAGAGATAATGGTTGTTTGGAGTGATGTTCGTGAAACATCTATTTTCAATAAGACCCATAAAGAAGTTAGGAGATCTAACGTAGGCAATTATGGCTTCATTGTTACATACTTTTGAGATGGATCCAGCACAAGGTACATTTTCAGCTTCGATAGAGAAGTTGTCAGCTTTCACCAAGTAGTACGAGCATTGACCCATGAAGTCGTATTGTTTCCCATCAAAGGTGACGTAATGTGGATCACCTACAGCTGAACACCGTGCTCCGCAAGCTACCTGTTGAAGATGTATGAAAAAATGAATGAATTTAGAAAATTTAGAAAATTTGGAAAATCTAAAAAATTTAGAAAATTTAGAAAATTCGAAAAAATCAGAAAATTCAGAAAATTCAGAAAATTCAGAAAATTCAGAAAATTCAGAAAATTCAGAAAATTCAGAAAATTCAGAAAATTCAGCAAATTCAGCAAATTCAGAAAATTCAGAAACTTCAGAAAATTCAGAAAATTCAGAAAATTCTGAAAATTCAGAAAATTCTGAAAATTCTGAAAATTCAGAAAATTCAGAAAATTCAGAAAATTCAGAAAATTCAGAAAATTCAGAAAATTCAGAAAATTCAGAAAATTCAGAAAATTCAGAAAATTCAGAAAATTCAGAAAATTCAGAAAATTCAGAAAATTCAGAAAATTCAGAAAATTCAGAAAATTCAGAAAATTCAGAAAATTCAGAAAATTCAGAAAATTCAGAAAATTCAGAAAATTCAGAAAATTCAGAACTTTCAGAACTTTCAGAAAATTCAGAAAATTCAGAAAATTCAGAAAATTCAGAAAATTCAGAAAATTCAGAAAATTCAGAAAATTCAGAAAATTCAGAAAATTCAGAAAATTCAGAAAATTCAGAAAATTCAGAAAATTCAGAAAATTCAGAAAATTCAGAAAATTCAGAAAATTCAGAAAATTCAGAAAATTCAGAAAATTCAGAAAATTCAGAAAATTCAGAAAATTCAGAAAATTAAAAAAATTAAAAGATTAAAAAAATCAGAAAATTCAGAAAATTTAGAAAATTTAGAAATATTGGAAAATTTGGAAAATTTGGAAAATTTGGAAAATTCAGAAAATTCAGAAAATTTAAAAAATTTAAAAAATTTAGAAAATTTAGAAAATTTAGAAAATCTAGAAACATTGAAAATCCAAATAATCTTGATATACTTGAAAATCTTGAAAGTTTTTAAAAATTTTGAGATATATGAAAAACTTGAAAATTTTTAAAAATGACGTCTTATATTCTGAGTATTTTGAAAGTTTTGAAAACTAATAATCAAATTTTGAAAATTTGGAGAATTTTCGAAGTTGCGTATTTTGAAAATTTAGAAAATAGAGGGATAAATTACCAAAGCTCATTAAAATCAAACGTCAGATTAATGTTATTTGTGAGGTCAGCCCTGATTGAAACTAAAAACTCTTCAAGTAGTATTACTTAGTTTTTGACCGTCCGAACGTAGACGGCCAAACATGGACAGCTGTTTCAACTTTTTGATAACTCGTCAGCATGGTCAATGCTTGGTCTCCCGAAAGACAGCAGCAGTTATACTTTATCCAGCATATTAGGTATATCGGTATCAGACAGTACAAAGTGCCACCTATTGTTATACTTCCAGAATCTGAGACACAGCGGCCAATTTGGTGACCGGCTGTCAAATACGAACAGTTTCAACAGAAAGCTTGCTGTTCCACTCTCGCAGTGGTGCCTTGTGATGTCTTATTCTGATAGATCTTATGACGTTATGGAGGAAACTGACCTCAGTGCAGACCCACTGCCCCTTATCACAGGTGCAAGTATTGCAATCCTTCGGTACGACTGCTCCAGGCGCGAAGGTCTTTCCTCTAAGCATGCAAGGGCATTTGTCCTTAGTGATGCATCTATCTTCATGCAGAACTGTCCCTTCAGGACAGAAACAGCCTTCCACACATTCCTCCTCATTCGCTTGTCCCACAAATGCACCACAACCTTCTTGACCCTTCGCTGGTCCACAGGATTTGTATGTCTTTCCTCCACTGCAGTGCATTGCTGAAAATAATTGTTTACTTCAAGGATAAATATGGAAATGTGGATGATCATGATTATTGCTTCATACTATCAAGAATCCAGGATGACCTATCGAGAAGATGGGGAAAAATTTCAAGGAGTGATTCTTTGGACTACTAAGTCCACTGAAAATTACTCTGGAAGTCTCCACTGGAGCTTTTTAAACAAATTCTTCAGTAATGGAAATAGTTGTGACAATCTTCTATGTACCATTTAGCCGTGACCAAGCACAATGTTTGGCATTAGACGCAATTTTCTGAAACATCAGAAACCAACCACCATCCTTTTTCAAATCTTCATCTTCGAAAAAGCAGACTTGGCTTTGTCGTTTGGTTGGAACATCAAAAAGGTTGATCGACATCAACAAAGTTTCTGGTCAGGACTTGATTCCTACCGTTGTACTGAAGAGATGGAGAACGGAACTTGCTCCAATTCCTTTCGTGTTTTCCAAATATATTACAAATTCGGCACTTGCCCAGAAAACTTGAAATTCATAGTACTATTCTCTGCAGATCCAAATCTCGAGTGTCTTTTGAACAAAGTTACTCCTGTCATGACTTATGCGTCGGTCAATAAGTAGGATACCCAAACGGTTCAAAGACTCATAACTTTCAAATGACTGCTGATTACACGCCCAACACTTGGCGCTCTTTAGAGACCTGTACCTTTGAGACAAAGCGGTATTTCGAAAATACTCACAGTAAAAAATAGTCTTAGAACAATGCAAAGAATTACACCTTGATTTTCGCCCAAAATTTCTAAAAAATTCACTTACGGCACGTATCACTATCTCTCCAGCTCGTAAGTCCTTGGACCCCTTTGTGAGTACACTCTCTTACAAAAACGTTGATGGTTTCACAAGCGCATACGGTTTTGTCGTTTTCCTTGCAGTTACAATAGTCGGATCTGCATGTGTCCAGCAAGATAGATGTGTCGATCAACTGAAAAAAGGAAGGAGCCAAGTTATGCTTATTTTGCTAATTGATACCCTTGAGTTACCTGTTGGCAAGCTGCAAATCTGGGTTTAGTAAGCAAACTCTTACAGAACTCCATTGCTTTGTGTTCCAAAGAATCGATGATTCCGGTATCTTGACAAACTGTATGTTCAGTGGGGTCTTCATCACAAACATCTGAAAAAAAAACACGGGATGCTGTCAGATTTACGAGTATTTTGGCTTTCATTTGTTAGTTGTACTTATGGTATGATGTTACTTATACTATACTAAGTGACATATAAATCCGAACATCCAGTTTAAATAGTTTTATTTTAATAAAAGTTGGTGAATGTATTTATCTTACTGTAAATAACAAGTGAAAAAATTTTCAGCCTTATCAGTTGGACATTCCGGTTTTTATACTGCTTTTTTTTAATTCACTAACGCTCTAAAAATGAACATTTCAGCCGCAGTAAAGAATCAACGTTGGCGGATTTTGGTTCTTGATATCCTTTACGATCGGTTAAGATGCCTAGAGTACGGAGACCTGTATGATTTCGTCAACTTAGTGAGTTTGATAGGGGCCGTAGAGTGGGACTTCGGGAAGCCTGACCTTCTTTTCGGGCAATTGCAGTTAGAGTGCAAAGAAGTGTAGACACTGTGGTTAGGTGTTGTCAGGCATGGCTTCGAGAAGGCCGTACGCAAAGAGCAAGGAGCACTGGACGCCGCCGTAGAACAACAGACCGTGAAGATCGCCGCCTAAGATTATTGGCCTTAAGGGACCGTTTCTCCACTACCAGGTCCATTGCAAATGAATGGTTTGCAGAACACGGAAGACCTATTGGCATGCGAAGTGTTTACCGACGAATGAGAAGTTTTGGCTTGTTTTCATACCGGCCACACTGGGTCCTCCCTTTAACTCGAGAACACCGACGTAATCGCCTTGAGTGGTGCAGACAACGGTCACTCTGGGATCAGGAGTGGAACAGTATTGTCTTTAGTGACGAGTCTCGATTTTGTTTAGGCATGCACGATGGTCGTGCCAGGGTTAGAAGGTGACGTGGTGAAAGGAGGAATCCACAGTTTTTTGTTGAAAGACATGTTCATCACACTGTTGGAGTTATGGTTTGGGGTGCTATAGCTTACGGTTCCAGGTCACCTTTAATCTTCATCAGAGGTAACATGAACGCGCAGCGTTATATCCACGGAGTTCTAGAACTCCATCTTTTACCCTATCTTGACACCCTGGCAGATCCAACTTTCCAACAAGATAATGCCCGACCACATGTTGCAAGAGTCACAATAGTCTTCTTTCAACATAATGATGTCACATTGTTACCATGGCCACCAAGATCTCCCGACTTATCCCCAATTGAGCACGTGTGGGATATGATGGGTGGGAGATTGCTCAATTTGCAACGTCCTCCTCAGACTCTAGAAGCACTTCGAGAGGAGTTGGTGGTTGCCTGGAATGAGATACCACAGGAGGACATTGACCACCTGATCAGAAGCATGCCTAGGCGCGTTGGAGAATGCGTAGCACATCAGGGTGCATCCACACATTATTAAAGGTCAAAGGGCTTTAAAGCAGTGCAATCATTTTGAAAGTTTTATCATTTACTTATTATGCTTCATTAAGTACTTATACAAAATTCTATTAAAATAGAACCATTTAAACTGGGTGTTCGGATTTATATGTCACTTAGTATATTTGGTATTAGGCTTTTATACACGTTGTCTTCGGATTTTATGATCAAATTTTGATAACTTGGAATTTTTCAAAATGTTCGAAATTTTCGGGATTCCAAACTTTCAATATTTTTCAAATTTTCCAAAATTTCAATATTTTGAAAATTTTCTTGATTTTCAATATTTTTAAAATTTTAAAAATCTTCAATGTACTCAAAATTTTCAATATTTTCAAGATTTCCAAGATTTTCGAAACGTTCAGTTTTCAAAATTTTCATTTTTAAAACCCTCAAAATTTTCGAAACTTTTAAAATTTACACTTTCGATATTACCAAAATTTTCGAAATATTCAACATTTTCAAAATTTTCAATAGTTTTCAAAATTTTGAATGTTCTAAACATTTCAAAAATTTTAGAAACTTCCAAAATCATAAAAATTTTCAAAATTTCCAGGATTTTTAAAATCTTAAAAATGTTCAACCTTTTAAACTTTCAAAATTAAATTTTCAAAACTTTCAAAATATTCAGAATTTTCAAAAATTTTGTTTTTTATACAGTTACCAAAACAAATCGTTGTTAAGTCTAAAATCTAATACTTTCTAAACAATTATGTCACAATAAGCAGTGAAAACTATAAAATTGGGTATACCGTCTATTGAATCAGCTTTCCAGCTTGAAGCAAACGTTGCGATATTCCTTGGCTTCTGGCCATAACTGGTCATGATGTCATTTTGGGGGTAACCATCTAATCTACCACATAAACCATCTGTTCTGTTCCATAGACTCTCCAGAACTTCAATTTGCACAAGTTGCTGAAAAAAGATTAGAGTTTATCCATCGACATGATCTTCAGTCTTATACTGAGTGACATGAAAAAAGAATACTCGTACCCAGTAACAATAATTTTTTTACAAAGATTGCCCAGGTATACCAACTAGTATATCAAGCTTTCAACTAATTCTCTCTTAGTCTTAGGTAAAGTTTAAAACGCACTTGTTGGAATATAAAAGTTTCATTTGGCATACGTTTTTTGAATTAGTAGAATTAATTGAGTAAATTTAAACACCCTGTATTTCGGAAGCCACGCATTTTTCGACCCATGTTTATATAGACTTTATGCATTAATTTTAAAAGTTCTATCGAATCTTGAAGTTATGCAACAATAAACTGAAACACCCTGTATAACAAAATTCCACACATGAGTAGACATCAATAGTATGAATTAAATAGCAGAGGCCCCAGAACTGATCCCTGTGGAACGCCACGTGAAACCATAGTAGAAGAAGAGACGCCCCTAACCTGCTTCCTATGAGCCAAGTAGCTTTCGGAAAATCAGATAGGTGTACTTCAGCTGGTCAACATGATTTTGTATTAAACGCTTTTGAGAAATCAATCATCAATAATAGTGTAAGTTACCTGCGATGATGTCAGTTAGATGAAACAAAGCTGAAGTGGGGCTATGACCAGCAAATCCCTAGTTATGTGGAGGAAACAAGTTACTTTGCTCTAATACTACCCACTAGTTGTACGCTGCTTTCTCTAATATCTCAGAGTATAAGCACAGCAAACGAAGAGTTTGCAGATGTTATGAGTGGTTGGATTTTTGACTTTGGCTAAAGGGATGACAGGACGAGTCCCGGTTTCAAGGCTCATATTAACAATACGTGTTAAATACAATAAAATTTCAGGTAAACAGTGTTCAAGTTCAATTATTTATCACTTCCTATAGCAGGTGACTTGATAGACGTACCTTTGTCCAAAATTTATCCAGGGGTCGTCATTCTAAATGCGAACTGAGTTACATCTTGCCTATCGTCTGTTCTTACAAAAAAGGAAAAAAAAACTACATTTTTATTTTGAGAGAGCTGGCTTAACCTAATCATTATGTCTAGAATAGCGAGATTGATCAGGGTTTGTGTGAGGCCTAACAAATTACCAATTATATTAACTTTTTCAGCGGTTGGAATGTTGTGAAATTTTGATCAATTACACATCCATACAAAAAATTGATGTAATAAATTTATTATTTCTGGGTGTCCTTTCTTCTATGTCATTTAATACATATGAGAAGCTTGTCTCCAATCTTCGTTTTGACAGCTCATCAAAACGAAACCTTTCCATACCTGTCCATCCCACTTGATCTTGGCTCCAACGCTGTCCAACAAGACCACGATGTAGTGTGCTGCCATCTCGACTCTGATGCCAGGTGCTTGGCCAGGAATGGGCATCACCTTATTTGGAGTAGCGAAAATGGGAAAACCTTCCGGAGATCTCTTCAAGATGTACTGTCTGTCTTGCAGGTAGATCTTGGTGATCACGTAGCAGTTGATCGGATTCAAGAAGCAGTCCTCATGGTTTTGGGTCACTATGCTGAACGTGTTGTCTACTGGTTCTCGTACCAGAAAATGGGCACATTTGGAAACGAAGCTGTGAAAAATAAATAGGGTGTAATAAATTTGTAAGTTTGTCTTTGGTGAAACACTTTAGTTTGTTTATTGTAAACTTTATTCTGTTTACTGTTTATTGAGATTCTAAATATCTTGTATAGGCGAAACAGGGGCAATGTTAATGTGAAACTTGTGATGGCTGCAGTAGAAATACCCAACCACTAAAATGGATTTAAGTATAAGAAATAAGTAGAGGAGGCAGATAATGAGAAAGTAAAAAAATATAGTAGCTTAGAATACGATAGGAAAGTAGGCCCCTTTAAACACTCAACAACGTACCAATATCTAGCTTCTATCACCTTGATTACGTACTACGGTTATGACTAAAGCGTTTCGTCCTATTTTCATGAATTACTAGCTTGCTATTGTCTCTTACCATTTTCACATTAAATATGAACCCGGTTTCTTTCTTTTTTTAACCCATTTATTATTATTATTTTTATTAAATTTGCCTTTGTTTTGGTTTTC
The DNA here is from genome assembly GCA_963669975.1 of Acanthoscelides obtectus. Taxonomy (NCBI): domain Eukaryota; kingdom Metazoa; phylum Arthropoda; class Insecta; order Coleoptera; family Chrysomelidae; genus Acanthoscelides; species Acanthoscelides obtectus. The sequence goes on along the minus strand of CAVLJG010000001.1, from coordinate 122,060,478 downwards.
CCCTTATAGTACCAGCACTTCAATTATATTTTAAGGGCCACTGGCAGGGTCGCCATGTAATGCATTGCGATCTTGTGGGCTTTTACTCCTTTAGTGAAACACCTTAATTTGTTTATAGTCAACTTTATTCTTATCTTTCTCGATACTTATTGCGACGTAGTTGCTCTGTTTACCGCAGCATTATCGGTGACCCATATTATTTGCAGTACCTAAAATTTGCTAACAAGGGGGCTCCCGTACTAAATTAAGCAGCAAAGATTTCGTTTTTGAAAAACATGTTTCAAATAGAAGTTGAATGAGTCTGAGGAAGATCCATTATCACATTTGTGTACCTTGAGTGAGGACTACAAAGGGGTGTCATTGGGCTGCTATGTTGTTTCCAGTCGCTGAAGGGTTAGATCAGAAAACCACAAGAGAACGACTGGTTAGTCACTTCCCGTGTATCACGACACATGAAAATACTATCCGATGGAAAAATCATGCCAAAATCTACTGATACTGTGGATGTAACAGTCTGACAAGTTATTGTCGTTGGACTTTGCTTGACTGGTATTACAACTGACGGTTCCCCCTTCATTGCTTGGAACCAACATGGCGGACGAGTAGATGTCTCTACCATAGAGCCCTACTAATACGCTTTAGTGTGGAAGCTATAAGGAAGTCCTTCAAAACTGAGATTAATATGTTTTGCCAGAATCATACAGAAAATCGAGAAACTAGAAGTTAGTACGCACATTCACCATTTTCACAAATCTTTGCCACAGATTTTACGCCAATACGCCTCAGTCTGGAAGCTAAGAACCTAGATTTTCAATACTGTCGGCCAGAATCATAGAGAAAAGGAAAAAACAAGAAGAATGCATTTTCTTTATTTTCACCGGTTTACTCAGTGTCTTTCAACATTTTTCACAAATGCTGGTCACTGATTATGCACTAATACGCTTCAGTCTGGAAGCTATAAGAAGGTGCTTTAAGACGTAGACCTTTAATATTGTTTGACAGAAGCATAGAGAAAATCGAGAAACAAGAATAACGCATTTTCTTTGTTTTTCCGGTTAGCTCAGTCACTTCAGTATGCGCTTTCACCATTTTTCACAAACGTTGGTAACTGATTATGCGCTAATACGCTTCAGTCCGGAAGCTATAAGAAGGTGCTTTAAGACCTAGACCTTCAACATTATCTGCCAGATGCATAGAGAAAATCGAGCAACAAGAATAACGTATTTTCTTTGCTTTTCCGGTTAGCTCAGTCATTTCAGCATGCGCTTGCACCATTTTTCACAAATGTTGGTCACTGATTATGCACTAATACGCTTCAGTCCGGAAGCTATAAGAAGGTGCTTTAAGACCTAGACCTTCAATATTGTCTGCCAGATGCATAGAGAAAATCGAGAAACAAGAATAACGCATTTTCTTTGTTTTTCCGGTTAGCTCAGTCACTTCACTATGCGCTTTCACCATTTTTCACAAATGTTGGTAACTGATTATGCGCTAATACGCTTCAGTCTGGAAACTATAAGAAGGTGCTTTAAAACCTAGACTCTCAATATTGTCTGCCAGAATCATAGAGAAAATCAAGAAACAAGAAGAATGCATTTTCTATGTTTTTCCGGTTTGCTCCATCAGTTCAGTATACGCTTTCACCATTTTTCACAAATGTTGGTCACTGCTTATGCACTAATACGCCTCAGTCCGGAAGCTATAAGAAGGTGCTTTAAGACCTAGACCTTCAATATTGTATGCATAGAGAAAATCGAGCAACAAGAATAATGCATTTTCTTTGTTTTTCCGGTTTGTTCAGTCACTTCAGTGTGCGCTTTCATCATTTTCACAAATGTTGGTCACTGCTTATGCATTAATACGCCTCAGTCTGGAAGCTATAAGAAGGTGCTTTAAGACCTAGACCTTCAATATTGTCTGCCAGATGCATAGAGAAAATCAAGCAACAAGAATAACGCATTTTCTTTGTTTTTCCGGTTAGCTCAGTCACTTCAGTATGAGCTTGCACCATTTTTCACAAATGTTGGTCACTGATTATGCGCTAATACGCCTCAGTCAGGAAGCTATAAGAAGGTGCTTTAAGACCTAGACCTTCAATATTGTCTGCAAGAAGCATAGAGAAAATCAAGAAACAAGAATAACGCATTTTCTTTGTTTTTCCGGTTAGCTCTGTCACTATAGTATACGCTTTCACCATTTTCCCAAATGTTGGTCACTGATTATGCGCTAATACGCTTCAGTCCGGAAGCTATAAGAAGGTGCTTTAAGACCTAGACCTTCAATATTGTCTGCCAGAATCATAGAGAAAATCAAGAAACAAGAATAACGCATTTTCTTTGTTTTTCAGATTTGCTCAGTCACTTCAGTATACGCTTTCACTATTTTCACACATGTTGGTCACTGATTATGCGCTAATACGTCCGGAAGCTATAAGAAGGTGCTTTAAGACCTAGACCTTCAATATTGTCTGCCAGATGCATAGAGAAAATCGAGCAACAAGAATAACGCATTTTCTTTGTTTTTCCGGTTAGCTCAGTCACTTCAGTATGCGCTTGCACCATTTTTCACAAATGTTGGTCACTGATTATGCGCTAATACGCCTCAGTCAGGAAGCTATAAGAAGGTGCTTTAAGACCTAGACCTTCAATATTGTCTGCCAGAGGCATAGAGAAAATCGAGCAACAAGAATAACGCATTTTCTTTGTTTTTCCGGTTAGCTCAGTCACTTCAGTATGCGCTTGCACCATTTTTCACAAATGTTGGTCACTGATTATGCGCTAATACGCCTCAGTCAGGAAGCTATAAGAAGGTGCTTTAAGACCTAGACCTTCAATATTGTCTGCCAGAGGCATAGAGAAAATCGAGCAACAAGAATAACGCATTTTCTTTGTTTTTCCGGTTAGCTCGGTCACTTCAGTATGCGCTTGCACCATTTTTCACAAATGTTGGTCACTGATTATGCGCTAATACGCCTCAGTCAGGAAGCTATAAGAAGGTGCTTTAAGACCTAGACCTTCAATATTGTCTGCCAGAGGCATAGAGAAAATCGAGCAACAAGAATAACGCATTTTCTTTGTTTTTCCGGTTAGCTCGGTCACTTCAGGATGCGCTTGCACCATTTTCCACAAATGTTGGTAACTGAATATGCGCTAATACGCTTCATTCTGGAAACTATAAGAAGGTGCTTTAAAACCTAGTCTCTCAATATTGTCTGCCAGAATTATAGAGAAAATCAAGAAACAAGAAGAATGCATTTTCTATGTTTTTCTTGTTTGCTCCATCAGTTCAGTATGCGCTTTCACCATTTTCACAAGTTTTTTAATGTTACCAGTTTGCCTAATCAGTTTAGCATGTGCATTCAACATTTTTCATAACCAGTCTACAATTATTTCGGGGAAATTTTCTAATGCGATTAGACTACCAGGCTATTTCTTCTGTATAAAACCTCAAAAACGTAGCTATTCATGGTATTCTTTAAGAAGTTGAATGTAGAAATAAATAATAAAGTAGATAATGACGAAATAACGTTCACCTGTATATTTGTGAATCGAATGTCTTGTAGTGAGATCCTGACCAGAAGAAACAGGTGCCTGGTTTCGGAAGTCTTTCTTTCACTTGAACAATTTGATGCTCGTTAATGCCATGATGACCAGGTTCGACGAAAAGAACGTTGCTCTGTGCACTGGGCGGAAGTGTCTGAAATATCAATGTTTAATTGCGGTAGATCATATATTATAAAGGACCTCGCACAAAACTTGTAGATAAAGTTTTTTAGTCGATTTGCCTGAAAATCCAGTAGGATATATTTCTCGCCCTCCAGAACAAAAGTTTATATGAGACTAAAGCGATCCGATTATTAGTTTCTGAGAAATAGGAGGATGAAGATGACCCAATTTGAAAAAATGGTAAAGGTGCTGGTTGTAGTTCTAAGACCAGATGAACGGAGAATGATTATCCTAGAAGGAATATTTCATTAAAAAGACCTTGCAGGAAGGTGTTGGAGAGTGACATTTTCAGCTTGCCAATTATCTCTGGAAAGTGGAATTTTGGAAAATGCAAATGTAGCAATTGTACTTGAGCATAATAATAATAATAATAATAATAATAATAATAATAATAATAATAATAATAATTATATACTAAGTGACATATAAATCCGAACACCTAGTTTAAATGGTTTTATTTTAATAAAAGTTGGTGAATGTATTTATCATACTGTAAATAACAAGTGAAAAAATTTTCAGCCTTATCAGTTGGACATTCCGGTTTTTATACTGCTTTTTTTTAATTCACTAATGCTCTAAAAATGAATATTTCAGCCGCAGTAAAGAATCAACGTTGGCGGATTTTGGTTCTTGACATCCTTTACGATCGGTTACGATGCCTAGAGTACGGAGACCTGTACGATTTCGTCAACTTAGTGAGTTTGAGTGGGACTTCGGGAAGCTGGACTTTCTTTTCGGGCAATTGCAGTTAGAGTGCAAAGAAGTGTATACTGTGGTTAGGTGTTGTCAGGCATGGCTTCGAGAAGGCCGTACGCAAAGAGCAAGGGGCACTGGACGCCGCTGTAGAACAACAGACCGTGAAGATCGCCGCCTAAGACTATTGGCCTTAAGGGACCCTTTCTCCACTACCAGGTCCATTGCAAATGAATGGTTTGCAGAACACGGAAGACCTATTGGCATGCGAAGTGTTTACCGACGAATGAGAAGTTTTGGCTTGTTTTCATACCGGCCACACTGGGTCCTCCCTTTAACTCGAGAACACCGACGTAATCGCCTTGAGTGGTGCAGGCAACGGTCACTCTGGGATCAGGAATGGAACAGTATTGTCTTTAGTGACGAGTCTCGATTTTGTTTAGGCATGCACGATGGTCGTGCCAGGGTTAGAAGGCGACGTGGTGAAAGGAGGAATCCACAGTTTTTTGTTGAAAGACATGTTCATCACACTGTTGGAGTTATGGTTTGGGGTGCTATAGCTTATGGTTCCAGGTCACCTTTAATCTTCATCAGAGGTAACATGAACGTGCAGCGTTATATCCACGAAGTTCTAGAACCCCATCTTTCACCCTATCTTGACACCCTGGGAGATCCAACTTTCCAACAAGATAATGCCCGACCACATGTTGCAAGAGTCACAATAGACTTCTTTCAACATAATGATGTCACATTGTTACCATGGCCACCAAGATCTCCCGACTTATCCCCAATTGAGCACGTGTGGGATATGATGGGTAGGAGATTGCTCAATTTGCAATGTCCTCCTCAGACTCTAGAAGCACTTCGAGAGGAGTTGGTGGTTGCCTGGAATGAGATACCACAGGAGGACATTGACCACCTGATCAGAAGCATGCCTAGGCGCGTTCGAGAATGCGTTTACTTATTATGCTTCATTAAGTACTTATACAAAATTTTATTAAAATAAAACCGTGTAAACTGGGTGTTCGGATTTATATGTCACTTAGTATATATAATCAAACCTACGCAGACCATACATAAATCTGAGGCACGTATTTTGCACCTTCTGAATCGGATCTCTACTTGCCTGATCTAAGCAAAACCCATAGACAAAATCGCAATAATTGAAATTGGAAAGAATTACGGATTCACAAATTTTTTTTTTAGTGATCTGTTTAGTATGCGTCTGTTATTATACAAAACTTTTAGAGAACAAAGTGATTTATGCATAAGATTTTTTAGGTGATCTTTAGAGAATCTAAAACTATATCGAGATTTTTCGTACTTTCAACAAAATTCAATTTTGAATTATTAGTCATTATATTGAGATCAGCTTTCAAAAACTCAGTCTTAGATTTGTTACGAAAAATCATTATACGCGATCTTTCCGGATTAAGTTTTAAGTTGTGACCTAATGAGAGATAGTTCAAGGTGTTAATGTCCTCATTTATACAATTTTCGTAATATTTGTAATCCTCAATATCAAAAAAACAATAAACCTGGGTGTCATCCGTGAAGGCCTGAACTTTACAAAACTTTAAAGACGTAAGGATATCAGATGTATAAATTAAAAATAACAAGGGGTCCAATATTGATCCCTGAGGAACGCCGGATAGGATCTTCGCTTTGTCTGAAAATGTGTCATTTGATAGAATTGATTCTGTCAAATATAATTTTAAAAGCAAAAATGCTTCCTGATTAAAGCCATAGTACTGAAGTTTAGCTACCAACACTTCATGATTAATGGTACCAAAAGCTTTTGAAAAGTCTAGAAGTACCAAAACTGAACTCATCTTTTTATCATTTGCTCTTAATATGTCATCGAGTACGTTTGTTAGACTGATGTTCCAAAATTTTTACGAAAACCACACTGAGTACCACGAATAATATTGTTACTCAAAAGTCATAAATTTGTTCGTACAACACTCTTTCAAATATCTTTAACAAAGCAGGAAGTATAGTTATCACACGAAGTTCGTTAAAACTTGATGGATTAGTTATTTTTGGTAATGGTTTTCCTATGGAGATTTTTCACTTGTCGGGAAAGTAGCTTGTTTCAATGGAACAGATTGTGTGTTAAACAAATAAACTCTGTCAGCTGGAAAACGTATAAATATAAAATAATAACAAGTCATTGTCTAATTGATCACTTGTCATTCACACGGCAAAAGGCTGTCGAGGCAGCCGAAACGTCACTAAACTAGCCCATTCAGCATTTGTGGTTCCATTTATTCGCCAGCGTAAAGTGGGATTAAAAGTTGCAACAATTTGTGCCAATGTTTACACTTGAGCTCCTTTCCTTTCATCTTCAAAATGAACATGACTTTGATTTCACCCTGTGGAGGTCAAAATGAAATACAAGGAAATAACCACTTACATTTCTGTGTCATTGAGAATCAAACTGTTCTATTCAGGACTCTGAATTCCCAAACAACTTGTGTCAGATCTATTGCAGAATTAATATATAACTCTTCAAGTTGCCCGTGAATTGATCTTGTAAGGATCATGAGAAGGTGTTTCAACTAAATACTATTTTCAGTAAATCTAGTTTTCGGATTGAGAACTACATTGGGCATTCACCATTTTTTGCAAATACGGCAAACTATTACGAGGGATGTCTTTTAAGTTTTGCATATAGAAACATAGTAGGCCGCGCGGATCGAACGTCAGTACTGAATCTTAACCTCACTCTTTAGTAAACTTAAATTCTAAGTTTCACAACAATAAGTGCAGTGTTCTCACTACAGTGAATTTTTAAGAAAAATGGAACTCAACCGAGAACATTTTCGCGCCATAATTCATTACAACTTTCAAAGACAATTATCGCAACAAGAATGCCTTGCTGAGTTACTGTCTGTTTTCGGCAACGAAGCGCCACATCAGTCGACAATTTCCCATTGGTATGGAGAATTCAAACATGGACGGGTGAGTCTTAGCGACGATCCCAGGATGGCTGCACCAAAAACGGCAGTCACGCAGGAAAACGTCGATGCTATGCGCAAAGTCATTATTGAAGATAGACTTGTGACATATCGCGAGATTGAGGCGTCCTCAAAGACCTCAATTCAAAAAATTTTACATGAAGAACTAGGAGAAAGAAAATTAGTTTCTCGTTGGTTACCCCACCTGTTGACTGAAGAGCAGAAAGCAGCCAGGGTTAATTGGTGTCGAAAAACACTTGACCGCTTCAATTCCGGAAACTCAAAAAATGTGTACAGCACTGTTAGTGGTGACGAATCGTGGATTTACTGTTACTGAAAAGCCAATAAAAGTCATCCGTTCTCGCAATATTTTTAGAAAAAGATGGTCACGACATTTGTGTCAAAAGCGGATCATATTGCAACAATTCCCATTAATGGGCAAAGAACTGTTACTGCGGATTGGTATACGACCATTTGTTTGCCAAAAATCATCACCGAGCTTCGAAAAATCAACCCCGAAAGAAGAATCGTCCTCCGCCAAGACAATGCAAGCTCGCACACAGCCCAAAAAACAATGTATTAATCTTCGTGGAGAATACTTAGCAAAACAATAAAGTCATTTAAAACTACCTGCCGTGTTGTTTTATTTCCATATGCAAAACTTAAAAGACATCCCTCGTATCTGATTTATCATAAACTACTGGATCGATGAGAACTTTTGTTCAGGAAGGTGAGAATAACATGCTCAATTTTTTGACAAATCGGCTAGCGCCGATTTTCCATATGTTTGGTGCGGAGTCCTTTGGTATTTAAAGAGGTAACTTCTATGAAGCTGGGTGTATGCGGTAGGTACTCACTGGTTGAACAAAGAAGGGATTATTATCATAAGGGATATGGCTGAAGACAGTATAGTTGCTAGCTGGTATTTCGAAGACGTGAGACTCAGGGACCATGATGACGTCGACATGCTCAGCTGAAAAGGAATGCATTTTTATATAGACTGAAACCCATCTGAAATGTAGTAGCATCATCTAGTAGATAGGAGCAGAACCAAACACAAATCCTTTTCAAAGTATATTTCTAAATTCACTTTTGTGTTCTGCTACTGTCTTACAGGTGGCGCTAGAATCTTTCAGAACCCATTTTGGATGCCAGAATATACAAGGTGACTTTGAGGTTGAGTCATTAATTTTCAGATAATGATTGTAGAAGGAAGATAAACCAAAATATGTGTGTAAAAATAAAAAAAAAATACAAAAAAAAATGTTACCTTGTTTTATAAAGTATCCTCCCGACAAGTATTTCAGTGCGGACCTGTATTTGATCGTGCGGTCTTGGAGCACCGGCATGCCCTCCCCTGTGAGGTCTTAAGTCACCTGATTCACGAGCCCGTTGTACTACATTAACAAAGGCACGAGGGGTTGGTTGCACTCGATTGGGAAACTGATCCGCATAAATCGTGATGCCGCGGCGGCATTTTGTAAAGACTCCCCCCCCGTAAATAAGAATCATGTCCACAAGTTCAGCATTTTCGTAAACATGTGCCATTTTTTATTTCGTTTGAGCCACCCAACAAACACCACTATTCACTCACGCGTTACCGACTGACACATTGACTGAATACAACTGAATAAAACATCGTGAGAAGCGTTTCAAATTCATTCGCTTTTTTGTTTCCGATGCGATGAACCGATAAGGCGGATTATATCCGTTGTTGCCAAACACGAGCACATAATATTATTATTGAGACAGGGCGGTACTCAAACTTCTAAAGGGCTATAACTTTGTTACTTTAATTTTACCAGAAAAATGTTAAAGGAAAAAAACATTTCTTTTGATCAGATCTACTAAAATAAATGACTCAACTTCGAAGTCACCCTGTAACATACGGTTGTCTATCTCTGGTAGAATACGTTAATCTATGCTAAAGATGTGTTTCAAGAGATGCAATTTCTAATCACATTTTCTTTTGCAGAATTTTCCTGTTCTACTAAAAGGAAATATGCTCTAAAGTCTCTAGATGCTTTTCGCGATAGTTTTCTATTCGTAAATTTCTATGCCTCAGAACCAGACTAGGTCAAGTCCAAATAAATAGTTTCGAGATAATTGAATTTTTTTTGTATGCGTCTTAACATGATTTATAAAACGACGTCAAGTAGACTGACTCTATCCTTCCCACGCATTCGACACAGCTACTAGTACAACAAACGCACGTTTTGCCTATTTGGTTTTTTTTTTGACAAAACGTTTTCTCAGAAAATGTTTAATTACTGATTATACCAGCTCTGGTTGTACTAATATACTATACAGGGTGGAGCATCGATAACGAAACAGACGCATCTACTCGCAGCACAGTTTTTTTTGTGGAAAAACGCTCATACCCGTCGATTTTGTTTTCGAGGGGGACACAAGTTTGGCAAAAAATCACGTTAGCACGTGCAGCCCCCTGGGCGGGGGTGACACCAACCCTAAAATCTTAAAGGAAGGGGCGGTCGAGTGATACCTTATTTTAAAGGTCTTTCAATTCCCTTTATAATGATATAAAATACATGAGCTTCAGTTGAGTAGTTTTGAAGATTTCTTGATTTAAAGCTTAAAGTAGACTTTAATAGGTACATCAGATTAGTTTGTACTACTTTCAGAAGAAATTTGACTAAAAGAATTTACTTAATAAGTAAATGCTTTTCTCGACTACGCCCATGGTTTGTTTATCATTTTGGTGTTGAAAATAGCTATTAGAGCGCTTTTTTATGGAAAAAAGTTACTTCTTGAAGAAAGATAAGGAAATATTTCGTACTTATTTTAAATAGGAATTTAGTACATAGTTTGCGATTGATTTCACCAAACTTTGTTGCTAAAATAACTTGTAACGCTTTATTACATAAATTAACCATGGCATATTCCACAGCAGAAAGAGTTGAAATTATCGAAATATTTTATTGCTAAATTTCGGGAAACGGGGTCAGTCGCCAATAAAAAACGCAACATTGAAAATCCCATAAGGAACGAAGCAATAGAAGTGGAGGTTTTAGGGCAAGTTTATGTAGATCCTATGTTAAGTACCCGCAAATTGGAGATTGTGTGTGGTGTTATTCGACGCACTGTCCAACGGATTCTAAAGGCCCATAGTTTTCATCCGTATAAAATTCACCTGGTACAAGAACTTAATGAAGACAATTTTGATGGGCGATTACAATTTTGTGAAGATATGAGTGAACGAATTATAAACGATGAACATTTTCTATTCAACACTTGCTTTTCCGACGAATGTTCCTTTTTCTTAAATGGCGTAGTAATTCGTCATAACTGCCGATATTGGTCCGATTCTAATCCCAGAATTTATCATGAGGTTCATACACAGCAGCCACCAAAATTAAATGTTTGGGCTGGTATTTTTGGCGATAATTTAGTTGGTCCTTTTTTCTTACCTGAAAATTTTACCGGTGAAATGTATTTGGAATTATTGGAAGACGCCATAGATCCTGCATTAACAGCCATAATTGAAAATCAGGGGTCATTTAAAAAGCAAAATCTGTGCTACTCAGCCAACATAAATAGGAGACCTGCGACAAAGAAATGTGTGCCTTCAAATTACTCCTCAAATATTGCAAAATGTGCGGCAACGTTTTGAGCAAAATCTTTATTATTGCATGGAAAGTCATGGTGGCCATTTTCAAGATTTACTTGCCTAACGGGTCAGTTCATTCTTCACTTTTAAATTACTTGGCTACGAAATGTATTGATCTCCACTAATGATGATGTATTAGTGTTATTTGCTCTTCAAATCGATAAATCTTCAAAACTACTGAATTGAAGCTCATGTATTGTACATCATTATAAAGGGAATTGAAAGACCTTTAAAATAAGGTATCACTCGACCCCCCCTTTCCATTTAAGATTTTAGGGTTGGTGTCACCCCCGCCAAGCTTCTGTCAAAATTCTGTCATCGAGGCCGGCCTGCGATTTTTTGCTTTCCCTGATTACCAAACTCAACTTTCTTCAGTTTTGAAATTTTGTTCTCCCATTTCTCGTACAAAATTCTTCGTAGAATCCTATAAAAATGTCTAAGGGTGACTCGGGAAATGATAAACCAGCTTCTCCATCAGCCTACTTAATTCCTAGTCCTCTTATCACGAAACGAAACAGAACTCCCTCCATGTGTGAGAGGATACTGAAGACTAAGAATTTGTATGGTACTATAAAATCATTTTGCAGAGAAAAAGGCCATGGCTTTATCACCCCTGAAGACGGTAGTGATGATCTCTTTGTCCATATATCAGATGACCAGAAGGTGGAAATCATACAAAAATGCAGCCTTTTCAGACTTTTTGGACAGCAACACTCCATTGTGTGATCAGCAGAGACTACACAGTTAAGCAAGCTTAAAAGCTTAAAAACCACAACTCACAATTTCCCCGATATACGTAAAGTCTGGTTTTATTGGTGCAGGTTGTTCAGGGGGGTATTTGAAACATTGTAAAACGTAGGTGGTAGATGGTCTCTGACTGTCGAACGCGGAGGTACCACCCGGCGGTTCTCGTAGGCGGAGCCAGAATGTGTGCATGTTGCGTGCACACGTGTTCCCTCGCCAGAGTCCGTGTGGCATCCCCCCCTTTCCCATGTATCCCCCTATAGCCCCACGGTACCCAATGCGTGCTTAGGCCTTAGGCCTTCGTGGTAGTTGGAGTATAAAAAAAAAAGGGGGCTGCACATGTTAACGTGATTCTTTGCCAAACTTGTGTCCCCCTCGAAAACAAAATCGACGTGTCGGAGCATTTTTCCAAAAAAAAAAAAACTGTACTGCCAGTAAATGCGTCTGTTTCGTTTTCGATGCGCCACCCCGTATAATATTACCTCTCGACGAACGACGCCGTAACAGTTCTTTCTACCTACTTTTGTCACTCTACCAAAGATGCGTGCCCAATCGGTAGCCGGTCCATCTGTTGAAAATATTTTTCTAAGTTTGTGAGGCGAAACTTATGTTGTGCGACCGATTTTCAAAAACTACAAAGTTGTTTGGTGCTTGGCATTGTAGTAAAATTGTATAGGCGTTTCAAAATAGGTACTGCTCACCTTCCAAGGATTGGCGGACAAATGGGCAGACCGACAGACATAACATACAAAGAAGATATCACATTTTTGAAAATTTCCACGATTGTAATAGTTCCCTGCTCGTAGGCGTGCAAAGTAAAAGTCGTAAGTTCCATATTATTACAGGTAGGCACCCGCTACAAGTAAAACATCAAAATTCATGACACAAACATAAACATAACACATACGAGTAAAAATCGTTTTAGGCAAAACATGGACTTGACCTAGTCTGGCTCTGAGGTTTAGATTCTTAGTAGCTTGACATTTTGATGTGCAGCTAGATATATTTGGAGTTGGACTTACCTCTGAGCGTAGTTGCACCACATATCTAGCTACTAAATTATGTATCTTTGTGGACTTACGATAGATGCACTTAGGTACAGGGATGGGCTGGAATATTCCAGTGGCGTAGTAGCATGTGTAAGCTGCTTCAGGCTGAAACTCGAATTGAATCCCTTCTGGACAGTGAATTGAACAGCTAAATGATTCTGCGTTTCCGGAGCAGTTGTACCCGGCATTAGTTGGCAGTTTCTTCGCGCTACATTCCTCCACATCTGCAAGAAATTACGATCTCATTCAGAGCCCCTAAATTTTTTATAATCACAGAAAAAACTTCTGAGTGGATGAAATAAGATTATAAAATTGTCCGAAAAGTATTTTACTGACCCCTTGTGATGAAATTTAACTGCTACTTTTTTGTTTCGAACTTTAAATTTCACTGGTCAACAGCCAAAAAATATCCTAAATAAAATCAACAAAATATTACTATTTTTAATGTGCTAAAACCGGAATGAAACTTATTTTTTCAATATTAGTTCAAGTTTTAGATATACGGTAATTATATGTGTTCCTGCTGTGACAGTGTTAATATACTGTAATTCACAAGAATGCACGTGCTACGTTTTTATATTCGGCAAGGAAAGATGATGTAATCGGCATGATTGTGTTACGTTATACATACGTGTACATTATATTGTTTTATATTAGCCATTTTTTCTTCAGTTGGCTGGCTGCGTTCATGCAAGATGTCTCGAAAGTGTGTAAACAATCCAGATCAGTTTTGTTACGTGTGTGGTGATGTGACTTTTGCGTCTCAGAGACGGTCTATTACTCCACTAATAACAAAGGCATATCAGCTTTATTTCGGTTGTAAACTAGGTGATCAAGACAAACAGTGGGCACCCCACATCTGCTGTAATACATGTGCTTCAAGTCTGAGGAGCTGGTTAAATGGCAAAAAACGGTCTATGCGCTTTGCTGTCCCAATGGTTTGGAGAGAGCCTACAAATCATATTAATGATTGTTACTTTTGCATGGTACCTTGTGTTGGACAAGCCACAGGTATGTCCAAGAAAAAAAATCAGTTATTAACTACCATCTGCGATGAGACCTGTGCCTCACAGTGACGAAAATCCTATTCCAAAACCCCCAGAATCCTACACTTGCGAATCAGAAAACGAATCAGATCATGGAGATCGAGTGATTCGTCAGGAAGAAGATATGCCATCAACGTCAAGAGATCCTGATTTTATACCGAGCACGTCATGCCACCAACCGCACAAAATAACACAGTCAGAATTAAATGATCTTGTAAGAGATTTAGAACTTCCAAGATGTAAGGCAGAGTTACTTGGATCAAGACTGCAGCAGTGGAACTTGTTAGAAGACGATGTTTCGGTATGTGTTTTTCGTAAACGCCACAAAGACTTAGAACCATTTTTCAATATGGAGAATAACTTGGTTTTCTGCAGTAATATTAACGGCTTACTGGCAGCTTTAAATATAAACTATAACCCAGAAGAATGGAGATTGTTTATAGACAGTTCAACATTGAGTTTAAAGGCAGTGTTATTGCATATTGGAAATATTTTACCATCTCTTCCTGTAGGGTATGCAGTTCACATGAAAGAATCATATGACAATATGAAGTACCTATTGACATGCATAAAATACGATGAGCACCAATGGCATATTTGTGGCGATTTGAAAGTTGTTGCACTTTTACTTGGGCTGCAGCTAGGCTACACAAAGTTTTGCTATTTTTTGTGTGAATGGGACAGTCGGGCAAAGGCACTTCATTACACCAGACAAAACTGGAATGTTCGTCAATTCCTAGAGCTAGGTCAAAAAAAATGTACAGCATATGCCATTAGTAGATTCGAAGAAAATTTTATTACCACCACTGCATATCAAGTTGGGCCTAATGAAAAACATTGTCAAGGCATTAGATAGAGATGGGTCAGCTTTTCAATACCTGCGTCAGAAATTTCCAAGACTAAGTGAGGCAAAGGTTAAAAAAGGTATTTTTGTTGGGCCACAGATTCGAAATATTTTGAAAGATACACAGTTTGAAAACACTTTAACAGGTATTGAAAAAACTGCTTGGAATGATTTCCGTCTGGTGTTCACTAATTTCTTGGGAAATAGAAAAGCTGACAACTATAAAACCCTTGTCAAAAATAGGCTGTCATCGTATCAAAAGATGGGCTGTAATATGTCTCTTAAGATACATTTCCTACACTCACACCTGGACCTTTTCCTGACAATTGCGGAGCCGTAAGTGATGAGCACCTCGAACGTTTTCATCAGGATATTTCAACAATGGAAAAAAGGTACCAGGGAAAGTGGAATCCTTCCATGCTTGCAGACTACTGTTGGACTCTTGGTAGAGATGCTCCAGAAACGATCCATAAAAGAACAGCAAAAAGACAGATATAGTGATTCTTATAAGTTACTTTTTTTAATATATCCTTAAATATAAAAAGTTTTTTTTATAAACCGCAACTAATTTTTTTATTGCATTGTCATTTTTGGATTCAGCGCCCCAAAATTAACAAAGAAGTGCACTTTTCCCACAAGATACTCGTACAATTAAAAAACTGAAATTTGTTGTCCAGTGTTAATATGAAAATAAAATTTAAGAAAATAAAATTCAAACACGCATTATTTTATCTGCGCGTCTAAATTTAAACTGTTCCTAATTTCGCAGGATCTATTTTGGGATTGTAGTGGGTGGAAATGATAAGATACGGAACTTACGATATTGACATTGCGGTCCTCTGTAATCTATCGGACATTGGCACGCGTTGAAAGATAGACAGTTTCCTCCATTTTGGCACGGTGGATCGCAAATGGCTGAAAATAATACAAAAAATAAACATTTTCGAAATTAACACGCACTATCTTGATATTTGAAGATTTTGCAAATTTTGTGTATTTTCACAATCTTGAAAGTCGTACATTTTGAGGATTTTGAAATAGTTGACAAGTCTGAAAATATCGAAAATTCCAGATGTATTGAAAATTTTGAAAATCGGAAATTTTAGAAATTTCGAAAATTTTTTAAATTTCTAAACATTTGGAAATTTTGGAAACAGAAAATGTTGAAAATATTTAAAATTTGTAAAATGTTTGGCGCGGTGGATCGCAAATGGCTGAAAATAATTCAAAATATAAACATTTTCGAAAATACACACTATCTTGATATTTGAAGATTTTGCAAATTTTGTGTATTTTCACAATCTTGAAAGTCGTACATTTGAGGATTTTGAAATAGTTGACAAGTCTGAAAATATCGAAAATTCCAGATGTATTGAAAATTCTGATGATTGGAAATTTTAGAAATCTGGAAAATTTTTTAAATTTCTAAACATTTGGAAATTTTGGAAACAGAAAATGTTGAAAATATTTAAAATTTGTAAAATGTTTGGCGCGGTGGATCGCAAATGGCTGAAAATAATACAAAAAATAAACATTTTCGAAAACACACACTATCTTGATATTTGAAGATTTTGCAAATTTTGTGTATTTTGACAATTTTCAAAGTTTTACATTTTGAGGATTTTGAAATAGTTGACAAGTCTGAAAATATCGAAAATTCCAGATGTATTGAAAATTTTGAAATTTTGAAAAATTTTTATATTTCTAAAAATTTGGAAATTTTGGAAACAGTAAATGTTGAAAATATTTAAAATTTGTAAAATGTTTGAAATCGTGGAAAATAAAAAATCTGAAATTTCCGAAAATTTCGTTGTATAGTTTGAAGATTTTGTTAAACATTTTGAGTTTTGAACATATAGCAAATTTTTGATATTTTGAAATTTCTGGAAGTTTTTAAAATTTTGAAAATCTTGGAAACCATTTGAAATTCAAAAGATTTTGAAATTGTTGATGTCTGGAAATTTTGAAAATTATGGAGATTTCTGAAATTTAGAAAACTTGAAATTCTGAAAAATTACACAATTTTGAAAATGCTAAAAATGTTGAAAGACTCGAAAGTTTTGAAATATCGAAAACTTTTAAAACTGAAAATCCTGAAAACCTTGGAAATTTATAGTGATTGAAAATTATGAAGATTTTGAGTATGGATAAATTTTGATATTTGAAAATTTTGATAATTTTGTGTATTTTGACATTTTTGAAAGTCGTACATTTAGAGGATTTTGAAATAGTTGACAACTCTGAATATATCAAAAGTTCCAGATGTTTTGAGAATTTTAAAAATCTTGGAAACTGCGAAGATTTCGAAAAGTTTGTAAATTTTGAAAAATTTGTAAATTTTGATGAGTTAGAAAATTTTGACAATTTTGGAAACTGGAAATGTTGAACATATTGAAAATTCGTGAAATTTTTTAAATCGTTGAAAATGAAAAATCTTTGAAATTTCCTAGAATTCCTTTGAGTTTTGAAAATATTGCAAATTTGACAAATTTTTGATATCTTGAAAACTGGAAGTTTTCAAATTTTAATGATCTTGGAAATTTTTGGAATTTCTAAAATTTCAGAAACTTGGAATTCTGAAAAATTACACAATTTTGAAAATTCTGAATACCTTGGAAATTTATAGGGATTGAAAATTATGAAGATTTTGAGCTTTTGATAGAAATTTTTTGTGAGTTTTGAAAGCACCGCGATTTTGATAATGTACAAGGTTTTAGAAATTGTGACTTTTTTAAATACATACGCTGGCAATCTGGAATGGTAACCCATTTGTCTTTGGTAGGAACCCACATCCCGTTGTTGCAGACCATCTGAGCTATGTCAGAACCATCTGGGAACTTGTGACCAGTCACACACTCCACAGTACATTGTCTAAAAGCAAATAGTTATAAGAAACATTCCAAAATTATTTTGAAAACTACACTCACTGAGTTTTGCAAATTCTCTTTGAGTTCAACGGCATCGGTGGAAGGTTCAGACACGGCTTGTTTTCGAACTGACATTGAGGCCCGGAAAAGTTCTCATGACAACTGCATTGATTTGGGGCTACGCATATGCCGCTGTTTTGGCAAGGCGGAAGACAAATTGCTAGAAGAATAAAAACATTTTATCACTTAAGACACATTCAATTGTTGTATCAGGAAAAATCTAGGCACTGGTAACAGAACTAGGGAGTAAGTTAAAATTGACAATACTAGTATGAGGCTTTCATATAATTCGACTTCATGATACTGTTCACATGTAAGTTAAATGTAAAATTTGAATCAAATATAACACCTAAATTCTTAGGATTATCAAACATGGAATATTAGTGTCGTTGATAAATGAAGAGGCCCGATCTGTGATATTGTAATTCAATATTTAGGACAGTATGGTATCGCGGAAATCAATTGATTCGGAGAGAGTGTCCATTACAATACATTATAAAGATCTTTGTCGATTTTATACGATGCTTCACGTAAGCTGGATTCATTCAAAAGAACTGTTAATTGCGTATCATCAGCATAAATTTGAATGTAACAATGTTCTATACATTCACGTAGATTAAACGTTAATGTAGGAATAAAAGATTTCCCAGTACTGAGCCCTGAGGAACTCCTAGATGTTTTCACTTTTTGGGTGCGTCAGCTAGGAAGAATCTGAAGAAATTCAACGGAGCTTCTGACATGGCATAATACAAAATATTATTGGCAAAATACTCAAGGAGCTGTTGTTATAGTATCTTTAGGCTCTTAGACGCGTCTTTTGTTGCCGTTGCATCCTGAAAGAGACCATTATTTTTGCAAAGAAGACTCACGTTGACATGCTACAACATCTACAAATCCTCCTTCAATCAACCAGTTTCCGTTCGCGCACGTGTACGTGAGCTGGGTGTCTCCAGTTGCGAATTGGTAGTTAGGTTGACAGGTAACTTTGCAACCGCTGTAGCTGGAGCACATCATTTTTGAATTTGGCGGTGTCGGAGGCTGGGATATACATCCTAAAACATCAATTTGTTTTGTACTATCAATAAAAAGACATAATTTTCCAATACTCTTACCTCCAGCATAACCGCGTGATCCAGTGTGAAAAGTATTCTTGGAACTGCTATAAGACGTCTTTGTTTTTGTTTTTGTCTTATAGTGGTAGTCTGTCTTATAAGGAGATCTGGAATCATATTAAGAATACTTCATTTCGAAATTTTGTGATGATATGTTGATGGTACAAATAAAATGGAGAGCACCGATTTAATCATGTGTGTGTGTGACAGTCCTTTCGACCAACTAAAAAGGTTAATTTCGAAACCATATCAATTTGTTTACAGTTTTGACTAGAAGTTCAAGAGGGATCTCTGATTTTATGCAATGTTCTCGAAGTAGAATTACATTCTAGTAATATAATTTTCGTCCGTCTGATCACAGAAGGCCAACCATAGACAACTGTTTCATCCTTTTTGGCAACTTATCAGCCTGGTCTAGGCCTGGCTAGGTGGACAACGAACGAAAACATAGCAACTTTCCTCTATCCAGAATACGAGGTCTATCGAAATAAGACTGCGTAAAGCGCCATCTAAAGGGTTTTCCATTAAGGACTTGATAACTTTCTTTTTAAATAAAACGTAACCCTTTTGAGATATCTTGAAAATTTTATTACTGGATTGAAGTATACTCAAAACACTGATTTAATTTTCAAAGACTCGGCCACACATTTCGACAGAAACGTCCGCTATCTCTCGTTCAATACTGGTTCTGAGCTCCTCTAACAACGCCGGCTTTTTGGCATAGACCAATGATTTAATGTAGCCCCACCAAAAAGTCTAGAGGTGTTAAATCACACGATCCAGGCGGCCATTCGACAGGACCATTTCTCAATATAACACGTTCAACGAATTTTGATTTAAATGTGTCGATTGTTTCACCCGCTGTGTGGCTTGAGGCACCATCTTGTTGAAACCACACATTACTAATGTCTAGCCCAACCAATAAAATAAAAAAAATACGTTGCAACATGTCTCTGTAACGATCTTTGTTGACTGTAACGTGACTGACATTTTCATCAACGAAAAAACACGGCCCAATGACACCACCGGCATGTAAACCACACCATAGTTATTTTTTGTGGATGAAGTGGTGTTTCTTGGAGTACATGAGAGTTTTCATCTGACCAATAACGGATATTCTGTTTGTTGACGAATCCGTTTAGGGGCCGTTCAAGTATTACGTAAGCAGATTTATTACAATTATTTACCCCTTCATCTCCCTTGTCAGCAAAAGTAAGCTAAGCTCTTACCCCCTCCCCCCATGCTTACGTAAACATTTATCAATTAATGTATTATTTTTTAATATTATAATTATATCGTTATAATTATAATTTGAAAAATAAGAAAATAGATTTAGGATAGAGATTAGTGTTGTGAGTTTGCTCGCTTTCATCGGATTTTAGAATGTCTACGTCGTTCTCATCGGGCCATTCAACATGATGGTGCTCTAAATTTTGAATAATGCACATCAGTTCATTAACACGACGAGCCGCGACTCTTACAGGTCTAACTTTCCTATCAGTGTGCGTGTTTACTTTTTTATGGATATTTTCGATGTGACGATTTAGTGACTTGACGGAAGCATGATAAAGACCACACGTTTTGCATGTTCGACTTGATAGCCTCAATTTTACTGTCGGACAAAGATAATCGTAGGGCATTTGCAGGAAATCTTTGAGTGAAGCACTTAAGCGTAGAGCTAAATTGACTGGGAGATTAAGAAATTGCCCTTCTTCATCCAAAACCAAGTCATCAACTGTTTGTTTTACTTTTACAGGTAGTGGAAGAAACCTAATGTCTAGTAATCTAAATAGGCCACTTCTTGGAGGACAGCATTTTACAATTTGAAGCAAGTAATTGGCTCTCCGGCACATGTTCTGAATCCCATTTAATGTCTGGAAAATCAGGAAGATCTTGTTCACTTGCCCCAACATATTTTGCATTAATATTATAGCCATCAATTTCCATTGAACTCCATACTTCAGCTAATACATTTCCTGCAAATTCGAAATTAGATCTATCTAAATGTTCATCAATTGTAACGCCACATTCATCCAAATGAGACCCAAAATGGTTAAGAGGCAATATTAAACCAGACAGTTCCCGACTAAGAGGAGCCATTCTGCGTTCTACTCTGTTATACGCACTTCTTCCAGGAGCATTGGTAGCTAAAAACAATGCATCGAGATCATGTCGCTTAAAGTGTTGTATAGCAAACCCTATGACTTGTTAATAACGTGGATTTTCATCTAGCCCTCCATCAACCGTCATGATTACCACTGGTTTTACTAGTCCATGGTCAGTTTTAGCTAATGGTAGAAACTCTTCAAGTTCGAGAAGCGTCTCGAAATCCTGAGCATGAGTATTAGCAGTAGATGAACTATGCTTTCCACTTCGAATATCGATGTATGTTGGTCCAGAATATCCAACGGTTTGCGGTTGTCCTAGCATATTGGAAGTGATTTTGATACCAGCATAAACAGATGGTATTAATTTATGACGCTCAGCGATTACCCAATCGTGATCAGGCAATTTGATTCTATATTCCATGTGCATTAGAAGAGGTGCTTGCTTATTTGCCGCAGTTACGCCAATAGGAACTCGAGCTTTATCATCTTGAGATATGAAAAACACTTGATCTGGTCCAAGTATGCATGCTATGTTCTCTAAATAATGGATTGATGTTTCAGCGAACTTTCTTTTTAAGTGGCTCTTGTAGTGAACAGTTTGAGCCCGTATGAGCTTAACAGGGACTGTCGATACATGTCTTCGTCCCTCTGCAGAATTAGATTTTCTGGGAATCAAACCAAGATATGTCCAATTGCGACTAATGTCAAATTCTATTTTACGTAATTCTTGTGTGAGTTCTTCAAGAGTTTTTACGCTGGGAATTGATTCCGTTCGTCTTCTATCATCTACTGCACTCCCAAATAAAGCTATATGCGCGATTGTTTTCAATAGTGAATGTTGATTGCTTTCAAGATTAGGACGTCCCACTGAATCTCTCAGAGATAGTATTTTTTTTATTTCTGGATTTTCATGACAAATATCTTCTAACTTTCTTTTCATACCATCCCTGTGTCTATTCTGGGCAACTGCGTTTTGAGCCTTCCTGTTTAAAGACTGTTTTGCTGTTTTTATTTCCTCGCGCAACTTAATGATCTGTTTATCAACTTCAGCACGGCTTGGCATAGTATCTCTAGCAGAATACAAAGCATTCAGATGTTTTTCGAGTAGAGCAATCTTATTTTTCATAGCTTCCTGAGAAGGTTTTGCTCTCTGTTTATCTGTATTTTCATTAATTTCGCATTGCTGTTGTGATTCATTACCGGGTTTTATTTTAATCTCTTCCTCTTTTTTAATATTTGAAGTTGACTGTATAATTTGTGTTTTTTCTGCAGGTTTACAGGTTGCCTAAACATAAAAACTTTCTATGGCTTCTGCTAAAGATTCTCTTACTAAGCTACATAAATACAAAGTATGGCAATATATATGGTAAATACAAAACCCGATGGCTTTAAATCTAATATGTTTAAACGAGCAATTCGTTCCGATCACAAAATTCAGGGTGTTAATTTTCTGTATATATGTATGAAACTAACATCCTGTACTTTGTGACCAATTGACAGAATCAATCATAAGAAATAAATCTATAATATAATGAATATTACCTCTATACTTTGAGATAGGCCATAATATTTTCTAATCAGTAAAGAGAAACTTTTTGGCGATTTCTAATATTTGTAGTACTCATAGGTACCTAAAATGATTTCGTCACTCACCTTAGAAAAAAAATTAGTAGATTGGATTTATTCTTAGTCGCCGCTTGCAATTCTTCTTCGATTCTCTTAGATACAATAATATCTAGTTCCTTGTCGGATTTTGCTTGTAATTTGTAATTTCGCCACACTTCGTTAACTAACTTTTGTACATTTTGTACTTTCGTACTTGTATGAGATTTTTTAAAACTTTCTAACAATTTTTGGTATAATTTGGATTTATCTATGTGTGTAATGGAATCAATGGTAACACAAATGTTAACTTGCTTTACTATGCTTACAATACGTCTACTCGCTATAGTATCCAAACGAAACAATACACTGATAGAGGAAATTTAGACAAGTGAACACCGCGCGGTAATTCCCCTACTCGGTTCTAAAGCGAGTAGGGGAATTACCGCGCGTTGTTCACTAAACGAATGCATTATTTGCGGGAATCCCCGAAAATGCGTTTCGTTTTCAAGCAAAGACAATGTGAGGGTTGCCATTCGTGTAAAAAAGTAAATAACTACCGATGACGTAATCATCATCTAGACTACCCTACCCCCCTTGGTCATCCAAAATAAGCAAAGCAAAGACCGCCCCCGCCCCCCATAGTGCTCACGTAATACTTGAACTGCCCCTTAGCCAAAATGCGCTTCATCGTTGAATATGATTTTGCGATGAAATTTGTCATTTCCTTGCAAGATTTTTAGGGCCCAATTCGAGAACGTACGTCGGTATGATCGAACGGCTTTAGTTCTTGAGTTCATTTGATCTGATAAGGGTACAGGCCAAGATCTCTTCGCAAAATTCGCCATAATGTGGTCTGAGCGATGCCCAATTCTTGAACGGCAGCAATATTCTCGGCGCTTCGATCAACTCTTTGTCTCACTGGTACGGGAACATTCAGCAGCGAATATGTGGATTCAATTTTTTTACTATGAATTGCTTGTCTACTGGGACGAGAAACACGACCAAAAATTGTCACCGACTCGGAATTTCGGTAGTAAATTTTAATTATTTGTAAGCTTTGTTCGTTCGTGTACTTCACCAAGTAGAAAATGTTTTCTTGACTGAATGTTTTGACATTGACAGTCCGGTAATTGATTTAAAGATGCGTTCACAGTGAAAGTTCAAAGTTGTCAAGTCCCTATTTGAAAACCCGATATAACCTTCCCGGTTGAACTGTTGAACCTTGAACCATTTGTTTCAAAGCATTATTTGTAACTTACCCTGAGCTTTGGTAAGGTCCATTGTCGTAAAGATATGCAGGGGTTACAGCATTGGTCAGATGATATCTATTTTTCAAATACGTGGGAATTTGGAATCCCCTAAAAGAAAAAAAGACCAGCTGGATAGGTGGTATCATAGAAGTAAAGCACTCTATAGTCCATCGAGAAGCAGCTATTCTGTGCCTAAACTCAGTGTCTATGCTAAACAACATCGCAATAACGGAAAGGGTATTTTCTCTCTCTTAACTTACCGTTTGACACTAGAGTATGTCAAAGGCGAAATTCGAATTAAAACCAACTCAAGTATAATAATAATAATAATAATAATATTTATTCGCCAAAATACAAAAAATGGGCAAATAAATATGAACAAACCACAGAAGGCATTGCCTGTGTGTGGTTTATATCTTAATAACTAACAATCAATCATATAATTGTATAACAATTATTGTTAAATCTAAAAGGTATTAATGTAATTGGAATTTTGTAGTTTTAGTTTTCTATATAATTATGTGTTGTCATTCGCTGCACATTACTAACCCAGTTTTTCAATTTTCTTCTAAATTTTTTTCCAAAATTAAGTATCTTTATTTCGTTTGGTACTACATTATATAATTTAGCTGCTAAGAACTTAAATGATTTTTTGAATAATGTTTTGTGTGGTCTTTGGATATTAGATGAGCCTATTCGAAATCGTGTGTTATGCTGTATTTATAGGATTTTTTCTTTTTATTACAATACTTATGGTATAAGGTGGTGGCATGTAAGAAATAAAGTTGTCTTGTATCAAGTATCCCTGTTTCTTGATATAAGTTGTTCGTTGGATATAATCTTGGCTTATGGAAAATGGCTTTCAAAACAGTTTTTTGTGCTATATTCAGGTCAGAAATATATGTCTTGCAGGCGGCACCCCAGGCTGTGATGGGTTTTAGCAAGCATTTTGAGTTTATAGGCAACATTTCTAATTTTTTTGATAACATATTTAATATGGTTATCCCACCTTAGATGTGAGTCTATAAATATTCCAAGATATTTCAAAGTGTTAACTCTATCGATTTTGGTCTTTTGGCCATGATAATTAACGGAAATTTGTTCGAAGGTAGATAAAAATTTTGAATAGGATGTAAATGAAATAAATTTTGTTTTTTTGAAGTTAACTGTTAAAATTTTAGTATCAAACCAGTCAATGATCCTTATAAAATCCTGTTCAGCTATTTGCTTCAGTGTGCTCCAGTCATCAGCTTTATATAATACGAGGGTGTCATCTGCAAAACATATAATCTTTCCAGAACTGTTAATTTTGAATAAGTCATTTAAGTAGAGACTAAATAATAGTGGGCCTAGTACTGTTCCTTGAGGCACACCACACTTGATGTACATTTTTTTACTGTAAGTGTTAGTGATTTTGACAGTCTGTGCCCGACTTGAAAGGTAATTTTTTAAAAGGATTTGTGACGCTCCCCTAAATCCCAATCTTTCCATAACTTTCAGAAGCTCGACATGGTTAACCGTATCAAAGGCATTTTTTAGATCAACAAAGATACCAATAGTAGGTATCTTTTTGTTGACATTAAAGTTAATTTCATCCATTGCAGCCAAAATTGCATCTTTAGTAGATTTTCCTTTTCTAAGTCCATATTGGTCAGAACATATAATTTTGTTTTTGTTCAAAAATTGTAATATCCTTTTTTGTAGTAATTTTTCGAAAATTTTGCCTATATTCGATAGTACTGATATGGGTCTATAATTTGATGTTTCCAGTCTGTCACCGCTTTTATAAACAGGAGTAATAACAGTTGTTTTAAATGCATCAGGACAAATTCCAGATTGGAAACACCAATTAATGACGTAAGAAAGTGGTTCGGCTAAGTCGTAGGCTACTATTTTTAAATGGTCAGCTTTGATACTATCTACACCAGGACTTTTTTTGGTTTTAAGCGATAGGACAGCTTCTTGTACTTCAATCGGACTAACGCTTTCTAAAAAGAATGAATTGGGAAGTTGGGTTTTTGTGAACTTTTCGTTCGAAACCATTTTTTTAATACTGGATGCTAAATTTTCTCCAACATTAGTGAAAAAATTTAAGAATGCATCGGATATTTGTCGTTTATCTGTTAATATTGTTCCATCACGATTCTTAATTTCATCAATATTTGGCTTTTCTTGAACGTCTTTGTTAGTTAAGTGATCGACAACTGACCACAGTTTTCTTGGATCAGATTTGGCATCTTGTAATTTTTTTAGATAGAATTGGCGTTTTGCTTCTCTAACTAGATTGATAAAAATATTTTTATATTCTTTATATTTATGGGAGGTATCTGCACATGGCGATGCTTTCATTATTTTGTATAATTCCTCTTTTTTGTTGGCAGACTTTATCAAACCTTTAGTTATCCAGGGATTCCTGCTTCTGTCAAAATGTTTAATTTTAACTCTGTTTGTACTACATTCAACTAAATATTTTATGCGTTCAATGAGTGTGTTTGCAGCATCATTAACATTCGTTGCACAGTACACTGCTGTCCACGATTCTAATTTGATATTTGCAAGTAGTTTTTTATTATCGACAAAACACCTAAATTTCACTGTTTCATTATTGGAGATGGATCTACTTTTATTTTTTTCTGGTGATGATATAAGTATTACAGTGGGTAAATGATCGGTAATATGGTTTTCAACAGTTAACGGTATGTACCGAAAGAAATTTGAAAAATTTTTGATGAAACAATGATCAATGCAAGAACTGGAACTATTATTGACTACACTTGTTGGTAAATTTATATTTGATATGAATCCATTGCTCTGCATTACAGTGAGGTATTTGTTTACTAATTTGGTATGTTGGAGTATATTAATATTCATATCTCCTATTATGATGTGGTGTGACTGTATGGCATTTTTGTTATCTAACAAAATTTTTTCAAGATTTTCTACAAATGTATAAGGGTTTGATGATGGTGGTCGATAGACAGATGTGACTTTTACACTTTTGTTATTAATTCTCAATATCAAATCCAACACTGTGATACCGTCATCAAATTTAACAAAATCACATCTGTAGTTGATATCATTTCTTACATATACTACCACCCCATCATTCTGGTTGTACGTACCATTATTGTAAAGCGTATCATAACCTTCCAAACAGAACAAAGATACATCATTAATTTTCCAAGTTTCTGTTAATATTATTATATCAAATTTGTGTTTAATTGTAGTTAGGAAGATATTCAAACAGTCAAAATTTTGGTTTAGGCTTCGTATATTCATGTGTTATAAGCTAACATTGAAATTAGAATATTCTAACCATTTATTAAGAGCATTTGCATCTTGAGCAATATTTGTATGACTGCAATGAATCTTATAACTAGGTTTTTGAAAAACAAGGCAACCCTAAAGGCATCAAAATATGTCGAAAATATAATGTTAATAAAAAGTTAATTATTCAAACTCTATAATAAGTGATACATAAACTATATTTCCTGGAAAATATCCTAATTTTTGGAACACTGATTTCGTTTGCAAAATCAAATGACGTATTAGTTAAATGAAATTAGTAAAAATAACAATTTTGTAACGTACCCAGCTGTTTGCACCAAAACCGCCCCTAATGCCACCAAGGGGATAAAGCCTCTCATCCACATCATTATCACAAGTCACTCTACTCGCATCCAACATCGACCACAGTCGGATGCTGATTGTTGTTAATTAAAATCGCGCATTTAAATTTATTTACTCCGAATATGGTCTGATAAAAAATCCGACACCGGAAGCACCTATCAAGCTCACAATCCGCGTTCTTTGATACGCAAGAATGTTTGGGAGCACTGGAAATTACGACATGCACCAAAATATGAAAAACCCACTATTAGTCAGGCTTTGAGGAAATCCGCGTTTTCTGTAATGAGATAAGGGAGAATCAGGCAAAGTGAAGCATTAAACATTCTGCTAAGAAAAGTATATGAAACAATTCCTTATTCATCCGTTTTAAAAAAGATCAGGCAACAAAATGAGATGTGCCTGCCCCACACAATCCCCTATCCCAACTTTCAACCGCATTTTTTTTTTCGTAAAAGTCCTTAGAGGCGTCTGAAACGTCCAAAAACGAAGGTGAGCTTTTTTTATTTTTTTTTCGGGTTTTTACCCCCAGCTTCCCCGCCACTGGACCGATTCGCAAAAACCTTACTCTCCAAGTTACAGGCAGTCCAATGATTATACAGGGTGGCCCATCCATGTGTGGACGGAATATTACTCTTAAACAAATACATTTTGGGAAAATCTATTAATGGCATGTTATACATGACATTTGAGGGCACATTTCTAAAATATTGACAATTGTACAGTGTGTCCCAATTTTGACCTCCATATAAAAGTTGTGATTTCTTAAATGGAATGCCTCAAATTGTATTACATGTTTGGATAAACCAATTCAAAAGAAGAAGATTGACATGACATACTATGGGGTTTTGGTAATTAGCTACTGAGATGTAAGGTGTTTTGTCCAGAAAAACCGTTATTAAGCTTTTAATAGAACAACACACCAAAACTACATAACTGGGCAACAGACACATCTGTATACTGCATACGTGGTCTAGGCCTTATATTTGTGGCATCTGTATGTAAACTTCAACTGGAATATATATATATATATATATATATTTGTTTATTTTTTTTTCTTTTCTAATACTACTTTATACTATTTTTCTTTTTTTAAATACTAGTTACTATGATTATATTAAAAAATAATGCTTTTAAAATCGGTTGCTTGATTGTACGATCTCTGTTCACTAATTTTAATGAACGTAGGCAAATCATTGAGGAGAAAGATTTTGATATTTTAATGTTAACTGAGACTTGGTTAATAACTGTTGACGATTCTAATATATACTAAGTGACATATAAATCCGAACACCCAGTTTAAATGGTTTTACTTTAATTAAATTTTGTATAAGTACTTAATGAAGCATAATAAGTAAATGATAAAAATTTCAAAATGATTGCACTGCTTTAAAGCCCTTTGACCTTTAATAAGGTGTGGATGCACCCTGATGTGCTACGCATTCTCCAACGCGCCTAGGCATGCTTCTGATCAGGTGGTCAATGTCCTCCTGTGGTATCTCATTCCAGGCAACCACCAACTCCTCTCGAAGTACTTCTAGAGTCTGAGGAGGACGTTGCAAATTGAGCAATCTCCTACCCATCATATCCCACACGTGCTCAATTGGGGATAAGTCGGGAGATCTTGGTGGCCATGGTAACAATGTGACATCATTATGTTGAAAGAAGTCTATTGTGACTCTTGCAACATGTGGTCGGGCATTATCTTGTTGGAAAGTTGGATCTGCCAGGGTGTCAAGATAGGGTAAAAGATGGGGTTCTAGAACTTCGTGGATATAACGCTGCGCGTTCAAATTACCTCTGATGAAGATTAAAGGTGACCTGGAACCATAAGCTACAGCACCCCAAACCATAACTCCAACAGTGTGATGAACATGTCTTTCAACAAAAAACTGTGGATTCCTCCTTTCACCACGTCGCCTTCTAACCCTGGCACGACCATCGTGCATGTCTAAACAAAATCGAGACTCGTCACTAAAGACAATACTGTTGCATTCCTCATCCCAGAGTGACCGTTGTCTGCACCACTCAAGGCGATTACGTCGGTGTTCTCGAGTTAAAGGGAGGACCCAGTGTGGCCAGTATGAAAACAAGCCAAAACTTCTCATTCGTCGGTAAACACTTCGCATGCCAATAGGTCTTCGGTGTTCTGCAAACCATTCATTTGCAATGGACCTGGTAGTGGAGAAACGGTCCCTTAAGGCCAATAATCTTAGGCGGCGATCTTCACGGTCTGTTGTTCTACGGCGGCGTCCAGTGCCCCTTGCTCTTTGCGTACGGCCTTCTCGAAGCCATGCCTGACAACACCTAACCACAGTGTCTACACTTCTTTGCACTCTAACTGCAATTGCCCGAAAAGAAAGTCCAGCTTCCCGAATTCGCACTATACGGCCCCTAACAAACTCACTAAGTTGACGAAATCGTACAGGTCTTCATACTCTAGGCATCGTAACCGATCGTAAAGGATGTCAAGAACCAAAATCCGCCAACGTTGATTCTTTACTGCGGCTGAAATATTCATTTTTAGAGCGTTAGTGAATTAAAAAAAAGCAGTATAAAAACCGGAATGTCCAACTGATAAGGCTTGTTATTTACAGTAAGATAAATACATTCACCAACTTTTATTAAAATAAAACCATTTAAACTGGGTGTTCGGATTTATATGTCACTTAGTATATTTAGTATCCCTAATTATCAATTTATTAGAAAGGACCGACTGGGTAGGGGTGGTGGAGTAGCGGCCTACGTAAAGACAGAAATGTTAAACTTGGATTTCGAAACTAATGTACAACTTGAGTATTTTATATTTAAACTAAAAATTAATAACAAAAAATACGGTTTTTGTGTTTTTTTATAGACCACCAAAGCTTGATTTTAATGTTATAATTACTGATTTTGATAATATATGTTCCTGTCTTTACCCTTTAGTTGATGAAATTATTTGTTTGGGAGATTTTAATTGCAACTTATTTAACCTTCAAAATCCACTGGTACCCCTATTTGAAAATTATAATCTTACGCAGATCATTAGTGAACCTACACGCATTTCTGGAACGGTTTGTACTCTGCTTGTTGCGATATTTGTCACTAACTTGTCGATAGTGGCTTCGTCTGGGGTTTTATCGGCGGATAATATTTCAGATCATAAATTGATTTACTGCAATCTTAATGTTTCATAGGAAAGTAAATCACCTAAAATAATAAAACATCGTTCTTTTGAAAATTTTAACCTAAATAATTTTCTAGCAGATACGCAAAGTTTGTCGTGGAATAATATATTATATGAGAATAATATTGATAATAAAAAAACTATAATAATTTTTACATTGCTTAGTAAGCATCCACCAATAAAAGAATCACTAATAACAAAACCAAAAGCGCCTTGGTTAACTAACAATATTAAATTATTTATGGAACAAAGAGATGCAGCACTGCAAAAATTTAAAAAATCTAAGCTTCAATCAGACTGGGTATAAACATTTAAGAAATTTTACTTTATCGTTGATAAGAAAAGAGAAGAAGGAATACATAGAACCTTTTGAAGGTAACTCCAAAAAACTGTGGTGAGTTTTAAAAAGTTTTAATATCTGTTCTACAAAAAATAATGAAATTCTCCAGTCTTTATCAGAACCTGATGATATTAATAGCTTTTTTGCTGCTTTTCTACAAAATAAATCTAACTGTTCGGAAAAAATTAAATTTTATAAAAAGAATGTCTTTAAAAATAACTTAACCTTAAACTTTAAATTAGCAGAAATAACAAATATAAACAAAATTTTAAACAACATAAACAGTAATGCAACCGGGATAGATGATATTTCGCCCTTTGTGTTAAAATATTGTAGTCCGTACATAGATAAGTATATAACACATGTAACTAATCAACAATTTATTTGTTTCCAAGGATGATGCGATATTTTAGGGAATTAAGCCGTTCCATAAAAGACGTGCTAATAACCGAAAAAATAGCAGTAAAAACACTCGTGTCTATCAAAAAAAGCTTATAAAAAATAGAATCGAAACTTGCACAAATATACAGGGTGATGCATTTGATTTTTTTCAGATCAGACCACCGTGTATGAGCAAAAATCAACATTCGAAAAAGTAACAAATAATATAATAGCTGAGGTGTGTAATTTTTCTTTGATACAAAATTTTTCTAAATGGCTGACTGAGGAGTTGCCAAAGTGGGGGGTTTTTCTAGACAAAACACCTTATATCTCAGTAGCTAATTACCAAAACCCCATATATATATATATATATATCAATTTTCTTCTTTTGAATTGGTTTATTCAAATATGTAACAAAATTTGAGGCATTTTATTTATCACAACTTTGATATATAGGTCAAAATTGGGACACCCTGTATAATGGACAATATCTTAGAAATGTGCCATCTAATGTCATGTATAACGTCCCATACAGAGATTTTCCCAAAATGTATTTGTTTATGAGTAATATTCCGTGCACACATGGATGGGCCACCCTGTATAACATCCAAAAAACATAATTTTTCATTTCGCGATAAGCGTGGTAAGTAAAAAGAGATAATAAGGTTCTTTCAAGCTTGGAGTTTGCGTTGATTTAAAATATTTCCCTCAGGTGAGCTACGTGTTAAAAACTGCCATCCCTCATGCAAAATTTACACTAGAATGCAAAATTTACGACCACTTAACATCGTTGCAGATTTCGCACCTTAGCTCAACAGGGTTACTGGGGTAGCGGAGACGAGCCTAATAATTTTTCCACAAGACGGCATCCTTCTTACGGAGCTCCATAAATAATTCCAGAGCACTCTTATATAAAGCGGATATAAGTTGTAAAGCACAGTCTACATTAACATTTATCAATGTTACACCCTACATATCCATGGGCTTACTTCCCTCGGAACATATAATCTGGATCTTTTTTTGAAATAATCGCGGTAACGCCACATAAATATATTTACGGGGTAGAAAAATCTTAGCCCATCGAAATATATATCTCAGTGTTTTATCATGGATGTCCCCAAAAAATTTACCATTAAAATATAGAAATATCTCATACACTCGGGTGTCGAGTCGATACGTGCGACGTCGTCTCCCGATGGACAAGCGTCGTCGTCGGTGGTCATACGTCGCAGCCGGCAATCACTGCTGCACTGCTGAAGACTGCGTACACTGTGCATTGTGAAGATCAATATCGTGATTCACGCGGTATTGGTCATCGCAACGATCATGTGCGCTTTTGTTATACATGTTCGAAACTAACATTTTCCTCAAAAGGGCTAACTTGTACCAAACTTAATTATTTACGTGCTGGTGACAGCTTAGCGTGGAAAATACAGAATCAACTCACCTGACGTCATCTTTTATGTCTATTACTGTATGTTTGTACTGTGTAAGCTTCTGTTCTCCTACCAATAATTGGTTGGTCTGTTGGTGGGACGATTAAATAAATAAATAAATTTTGAAGAGAATTCCAACCGATATGAAATTGGAACAAAAAACGATACAATATTTGAAGAGTAAGCCAACCAATAGTCAACAATTGGTCCATATAAATTTTGTATGCATGTCAAATTTGTATCTCTCTTAAATTACTGTAATATTGTTTATTTTCCATTATTAGATTATTTTACTAAAAATATTGTACAGGCGATTCAAAACAATTATGTGCGCTTTATATTTAGATTGCGTAAATTTGAACACGATTCGGGTTAATATCAGGTACTGAGTGGATGAAAATGAATGAATTAGTAGGATATCGTAACTTAAATTTCACGCTTAAGCTATTGCTAACATCGAGACTTCGTTACTTTAGAGAGAAAAATCCTTTAATAGGGCGACACATACAAACGCGTTATAAATAAAAACATTGATATGCTACAACATCGTTCAACCTTGTTGAAACGTGGTTTTAAATATACTAGGTGACATACAAATCCGAACACCCAATTTAAATGGTTTTATTTTAATAAAAGTTGGTGAATGTATTTATCTTACTGTAAATAACAAGCCTTATCAGTTGGACATTCCGGTTTTTATACTGCTTTTTTTTAATTCACTAACGCTCTAAAAATGAATATTTCAGCCGCAGTAAAGAATCAACGTTGGCGGATTTTGGTTCTTGACATCCTTTACGATCGGTTACGATGCCTAGAGTACGGAGACCTGTACGATTTCGTCAACTTAGTGAGTTTGATAGTGGCCGTATAGTGGGACTTCGGGAAGCTGGACTTTCTTTTCGGGCAATTGCAGTTAGAGTGCAAAGAAGTGTAGACACTGTGGTTAGGTGTTGTTAGGCATGGCTTCGAGAAGGCCGTACGCAAAGAGCAAGGGGCACTGGACGCCGCCGTAGAACAACAGACCGTGAAGATCGCCGCCTAAGATTATTGGCCTTAAGGGACCGTTTCTCCACTACCAGGTCCATTGCAAATGAATGGTTTGCAGAACACGGAAGACCTATTGGCATGCGAAGTGTTTACCGACGAATGAGAAGTTTTGGCTTGTTTTCATACCGGCCACACTGGGTCCTCCCTTTAACTCGAGAACACCGACGTAATCGCCTTGAGTGGTGCAGACAACGATCACTCTGGGATCAGGAATGGAACAGTATTGTCTTTAGTGACGAGTCTCGATTTTGTTTAGGCATGCACGATAGTCGTGCCAGGGTTAGAAGGCGACGTGGTAAAAGGAGGAATCCACAGTTTTTTGTTGAAAGACATGCTCATCACACTGTTGGAGTTATGGTTTGGGGTGCTATAGCTTATGGTTCCAGGTCACCTTTAATCTTCATCAGAGGTAACATGAACGCGCAGCGTTATATCCACGAAGTTCTAGAACCCCATCTTTTACCCTATCTTGACACCCTGGCAGATACAACTTTCCAACAAGATAATGCCCGACCACATGTTGCAAGAGTCACAATAGACTTCTTTCAACATAATGATGTCACATTGTTGCCACGGCCACCAAGATCTCCCGACTTATCCCCAATTGAGCACGTGTGGGATATGATGGGTAGGAGATTGCTCAATTTGCAACGTCCTCCTCAGACTCTAGAAGCACTTCGAGAGGAGTTGGTGGTTGCCTGGAATGAGATACCACAGGAAGACATTGACCACCTGATCAGAAGCATGCCTAGGCGCGTTGGAGAATGCGTAGCACATCAGGGTGCATCCACACATTATTAAAGGTCAAAGGGCTTTAAAGCAGTGCAATCATTTTGCAATTTTTATCATTTAGTTATTATGCTTCATTAAGTACTTATACAAAATTTTATTAAAATAAAACCATTTAAACTGGGTGTTCGGATTTATATGTCACTTATCACTTAGTATATAATGTTGCCGTAAGATGTAATGGAATTCCTGACGCATATAAAAAATATTCGCTTCGTGCTCCGTGAAAAAGTTGAACTTTTGTTAATTTCAGCAATCGTTTGATCATGAATACAGGGTTATCCAAATTAAGTGTCCACCATTGGTAACTTTGTTATTAGTAAAAATACAAAGTTGTTTAAATTAGCAAACTAGTAGCATTTTTAACGCTGGTAAAAATGAGAAATAAAAAAAAACAATTGAGAGTCGTTATTTTGATTTTTTTCAGTAAAATAACATTTTTTTAAATGGAAACCCCTGTATATTATATTTTTTTCTGTTAAAGCATCAAATTTTAAACAAAAAAGTTCATAATGACTTTTCCGCTAAAGTCAAAAATAAAGTCAAAATAACGATAAATATTTTTAATTATTTGCAGTATTATAATATTAAGACGGCTATGAAAACAACATGGCGTTCGCGATTTGACAGCATTAAGATAAGCGACAAATTGTTAAACTGGACATACTCGCAACTAGAAGGCTTTGGAAAACAATGATAAAGTCAAATAATGTCAAACATTAGTGTAAATACTTGTTTATAAGCTTTATTGTGTCATTAATTTAAAGAAAAATGTTCTCCCATGAAGAAAAGTGTGATATGTTAGAATGCTATTTAGTGTGCAGAAAATCCTCCTTGAGAGCAAGAGAATACTACAGTGAATTATATCCCGCTCGCATTCAACCGTATGAACGATATTTTCTGAGACTTTATCGAAAATTTAGGGGCAACGAAAATGTGTTTGCTAAAACAAGGGCAAAAAAAGAATTCATAATAAGCGAGGCCACGGAAATTGCAGTTATTGGATATTTTGAAGCTTATCGTGAGAATTCAATAGCAGATATTCTCAAGGACTCAAATTTCAGTTATGGTACTGTTCAAAGGATTTTAAAAAAATACAAATTTATTCCGTATAAGTACCGACCAGTTCAAACGCTTTTGGCAGGGGATCCAGAGAGAAGACTTGTTTTTTGCCATTGGTATCTTAGCTTCTGTCGCCAAAATGTAAATAACTTTCGTTACCTTTTATGGACAGATGAATCAAATTTTTCAAATTCTGGAATGTTTAATAGAAAAAACCACCATTATTGGTCAAGAGAAAATCTTTTGTTAGTACATCCAAGAGGACCACAAGTCCGTTTCAGTTTCAACGTTTGGTGCGGTATAATTGGTTCAAAAATTGTTGGCCCGTTCTTTTATGAGGGAACCCTAACTGGTGAAAGATATGTGGAATTTATGTCAGAAATTCTGACTAATTTCTTAGACGAATTGGATCTTATAAGTAGACATCATCTGCATTTTCAGCAAGATGGCGCACCTGCCCACAACTCCAGAGGTACTTATCATTTTCTAAGTACTACTTTTAATGATCAGTGGATAGGAACAAATGGCCCAATACAGTGGCCTTCCAGATCACCAGATCTAAACCCACTTGATTACTTCTTGTGGGGTTACTTAAAGAACCAAATTTACAAGCCAATGTACGATAACCTTGACGCGTTAAAGACTGCAGTTAGGGAAAAGATAACCCAGATAGATGGTAGGACCATACTTAAGACAGTTCGAGCAGTTGAAAAACGTGCCCAAAAATGTATTGAAGAACAAGGTGGTGTTTTCGAGCATCTTCTTTAAAAAAAATTGTTATTGTATTTTGTAAGATTATAAGTTGATGTTGAAAATAAAGTTTGTCGATACAATTTAATTGTTTCAGATTGGAGGCCATAACTTCAACAATTTGTAACCTAGAAGAAAAGTTATTGTAAGCTTTTTTGTTTAAAATTTGATGCTTTAACAGAAAAAAATATAGTATACAGGGGTTTCCATTTAAAAAAATGTTATTTTACTGAAAAAAATCAAAATAACGACTCTCAATTGTTTTTTTTTATTTCTCATTTTTACCAGCGTTAAAAATGCTACTAGTTTGCTAATTCAAACAACTTTGTATTTTCACTAATAACAAAGTTACTAATGGTGGACACTTAATTTGGATAACCCTGTATAACATATATATTTTCGTAAATATCATTGAAGCGCCGTATCTTTTTTAATAAGCATTGGCTTGTGATTTATGGACTGATCGGTTAAGTGTAAGAGTGGCAAATGCTAAAATTCGCTAATCAGTTCTCTGTAATTTTGTAATTCTCTTAAGGACGTCTATTTTTTTTTTGCTTCACAGGTATTCTGGTATTCTTGATAGACAGGAAAATTAATCCTCAGGTCAGCCAGAGGCAAAGTTAGTTGAACAACTACAGGTACCGAGGATTGCTGCCTTCTGGCATTCCCTTAAATAGTTAAGGTCCAGCTTCAAGGGGTTTGTGTAGAAGTTTTTATGGATTATTATTACTAAGAGAAATGCATATCAATGCGAAATAAAAACATGCATTTAATCAACGTCCGCAGGCCGTAATGTGTACCGAAATCGCAATTTTATCAATCGTCGCCGTCGCATGCTCCAGATCTGAACCCCCTTGACATAATTACTCCGCAGCGCCAGTAGTTATCGTACTAATTGTGTGTTGTTTTGCCTTATCATACTGACGGGTGATTGTTTTACACCTACACGTATTTACTTAAATAAACATGTTAATCACGACTGAAACTTCTTAAGAGAATTCACAATACGCGGAACACAAATAAATGTAGTGTCGCATTGAAATTTTTTTTGTCGAAACGGCTTCAAGTAGATTGATTCCATTCTGTTTACGCCTTCGTTGGAGTTTCACAACAAAGAGGTGCGTGAGATCGTTTCAAAAGGCGAAATCGAATCTTGATTAAGATTCATTTAGGAACGATTTTATTATGTAATAATAATAATAATAATAATAATAATAATAATGCCTTTATTAGCTGCAGTGAGACGAAGTTTAGCCAGATGGCTACTCTTACACTCAATCCCACAACAGGAAAAAAGAATACTTAAACACATAAACAAAATAATAACATACAAAAAAAAATACAATTCATAAGAATGACAGCATTGATTGCACGAGACAAATGCAGATAGTATTGCGAGAGTATTAAATTTGAAACAAAAATAGTAGAAAATAGTCAAACAAAAAAAAAATCACATGAACACAAGAAAAACTGAACTAAATGGACTCCAGCAGCTGACTTTTTATTAATTTCTTAAAAGAAACAACCTGTTTGGATCGATAGCCACTGTTGACTGCATTGTAATGCTTGACAGCATTATAGGTGTAACTTCTTTCAAAGACCGATGTATTGTGAGGAGGCTTGTTAAAATTAGCATTAAATCTAAGAGCTCTGGTAACAAAACTACCTCGGTGAACTAATTTGCTAGCGAGGTAAGCTGGTCTCTTAGATAATAGAACTTTATGCGTGAAGACGGTCAAAAGATATAAAAATAACATATCAATTCGCAACCAGTTGAGTTCCTTGATTTTATCTGAGACGCGACTAAACTTGCGTAATCCAAAAATAAACCTACAACAGCTGTTATGAATTTTCTGGAGTTTCCTTTTGTGGACGTAGTCTAAACATGGGTAATAGATAACAAGAGAGTAAGAAATGACAGACAACACAAGACTATCAGCGAGCTTTTTTCGGGTTTTAAAATTCAAGATGTATCGATTAGAATAGAGGAGTTTCAAACGCATATACGTTACTCTAGATAAGAAAGAGACATGCCGATCGAATCTCATATTTAAGTCAAGGGTAAAAAACACAAATCCTCTGCTTCATTTCACGGTAAGAGTTCTTCGAACAGTACAACATTGCAGTAGTTTTATTAGGATTGATCTTCAAGCAGTGTTTGTTACAGTAATCACCGATGTTAGCCAAATCTAAATTAACTTTAAAAGAAACTTCATCAACCTTTGACGGATCGAAACCAAACACTAACTGAGTATCATCTGCATAAGTTTGCATACTACAGTGGACTAAACAGTCTTGCTGATCGATCGTATAAATCAGATATAGTAAGGGACCTAATACTGAGCCCTGAGGAACTTCTGAAAGAAATGGCTCAGAGGAGGAAATTCCCTGATCAGTTTTCACTGTTTGTTGACGATTTAGCAAGTATGACTCAAAGAACCTTAGAAGTGTATCTGACATTCTATAATGGGATAACTTACTCAGTAGTATCTGGTGATTGACCATATCAAAGGCTTTCGAGAAATCTAACAGTACCAAGACGGTGTTGATGTGATTATCTAAATTGTGAATGATGGAATCAGTGAGATGTAATAACGAAGTAGTGCTGTAACCAGCTCTGAAACCTGAATGATGTAGAGGAAATAAGTGATTTTGTTCGAAAAACTCCACTAGTTGTGAGTAGACAGCTCTTTCGAGTATTTTTGATAGAAAGCATAATAAGGAATATTGTTCTGGATGATTAGTTTTAGCTATTGGAATAATAATACCATTTTTCCAACTGGCAGGAAAGTAACCTGTTTCGAGACAGACATTAATAATGTTGTTATATTGTCTATGTCTATCAGGTACCGTCATTTGGGGTGGAATTGATCGAAAATTAGTTGTTTTCTCATATTTTTCTCGGGTTATTAGGAACAATCTTTTAGAAGAAGTTGTGAATATATAGAAAATGCTTATAGGAATCGAAAAGTAAAATATCACGAATTTCAATTTTAAAGTATAAGAAATATACAGGAATAAAGTCATGAACAATCTCATACACGTTTTGGGGTCAGATTGTTTACACATACTATGCTGCACAGGAAGTAATTAGATAATACTGTAGACGATCAATCTAACGGCCTTTGTTCTATGTCAAGTATTTTTGACATTATAGCTTTTTGAACTGTTGGGGGTGAAATTGTTCAGGGTGGGTGAGACTGATCATGGGATTTCTTTATCATAAATTGACCTTTCTTCACAAATTAAGACAAATCGATAATTGTTATGGAACCTTTATTAGTTATAAAAGTTGAAATACACAAATTTGAACAAAAAAATGTTTCTCTTAAAGAAAACGGAACTTGAAAGCAGAGTCACAAACTACTTCATTTCAAAAACGTCAATACCTCTTTCGAAGAAGTACTTGTCGACACCAACACTTTGTTTTATTGACGTATTTGGTAAAATGGCTAACACATCAGATATACGAGCCCCTTCCCACTTCAGTTGGCCCACTTCAAGATTTGTACCAAAATATGCCTTTATAAACTAAACGTGACGAAACTATTTACTTCTAAAACAATTTATTTCTCAAAAATATTTTAGATACACTCTAGTCGTAAAAAATACATATTTGAAATCACTTAGACCTATAACTAATAGAACATATGAACAAATACACAATGTGCGAATAAATGCGCTAAGTTAACAAAGCAACAATTGAAAGATTACCATTGGGTAACATCACCTATATTTTTTATTACGGCTGAAATCCTTTTGGGCATAGTGTTAACCAAGTTGTGGTAAAAATTTGGTGTAAAACAATCCCATATTTCTTGAAGCTTTTGTATCAGTTCGGTGATTGTACGAGCAGGATGTTGTCGTAGAATCTTTTTCATCTCGTGCCACAAAGTTTCAATAGGTGACAGATCTGGACTGCTAGAAACCCACTTCAAAAGTGGTACATTATTTTCTTCCATCCATTTTATAGCCTTTTTTGAGGTATGGCACGCTTCACCACCTTGCTGAAACACAAAATCTTGGCCGGATGTCAAACATTCTTCCATCACTGGTAAAAGCGATTCTTCTAAAATTGCCAAATATTTGTTTGTATCCACATTTCCATCAATAAAATGAGGTTTTCCTACTTTTTTTGATGACATACTGTCCCAGACCACAATGGATGCTGGAAATTTCACTTTTCTCCTCAGAAAGTTAACATGGAATGCTTCATTTTTTTTGCGAATAACTCACCAACACAAACTTCGAATCGGGCCTCATCACTCCATTGTATTGCACATATTGCACACCATTATTGAGGTGTCCATTGTCTATCTTCTTTAGCCCATCTAAGCCGATTCTTCTTTTGCAGACGAGTTAATAGTGGTTTTTCTTTGGCCTATAAACAAGTTGTGTAACTTTAGGGTTTTCACTTCACTTTTTTTTTATAAGATAACTTACCTTGCAAGTGCTAAATCCCAGTTTGTCGGCGTCTCTATGAGTTGTGGACCTCGAAATTCTCCTTCGAACAGCGTCACTCCACAGAGCACTTAATTGTAAATTATTGGCACGCCTGTTTTTCACGATTATTGTTTTTAATGCTCTTCGGTCGGCATTTGTGATATTATTTTTCTTACATATCGTGGCTTAATATTAACTGAACCAGTTACGTTTTATCTTCTAACAATATTTCTCACGCGATAAGTCTAACAAAGTTGCAATTTCTGACTTTGATTTCCCAGAATTAAAAAAACTAATTATCAGTAACCGAATTTTCTCCCCTGGTAAAGATGGGATGACGGCTGCTGTACTTAAAAACTGCGCTTCAGCACTGGCCCTACCATTAAGCTTGATATTCACATCGTCTTTTAGATCTCATACCCTACCCTCATGCTGGCTTAGTGCTTCTGTTACCCCTGTATTCAAAAAGGGCGACAAATCCTCCGCTAAAAATTATCGACCAATAAGTCTCGTTCCTATCGCCGCCAAAATAGCTGAAAGAATCATATTAGGTAAGCTCCTGTCATTTGCTTTCGAAAATGATCTTATTCCTAAGAATCAGCATGGATTTCTCCCTGGTCGATCAATAATGACCAACCTTCTCCACTCTCTCAACGATTGGACTCAGTATCTGGACACAAAGACTCCTGTTGATATAATCTACTTAGATTTTTCTAGGGCTTTCGATCGCGTACCACATAGAAGGCTTCTGTTTAAGTTGGAATGTATGGGAATAAGAGGCGAGTTGTTACTGTGGATCAAGGCTTTTCTCACCGGGAGGACTTTCTCTGTGCGCGTCAGTGATAGCCAGTCTCACCTTCATCATGTAGCAAGTGGAGTTCCTCAAGGCTCTGTCTTGGGGCCAGTGCTGTTCCTTCTGTATACAAGTCACCTACCCGCATTGATTTCCTCCACATGTTCAGCTTATGCCGACGACACCAAGATTTACAATACTGTCGTAAATTCTGCTATGCTTCAACGAGATCTTGATATTGTTTGTCAATGGTCAGTCAGTTGGCTTTTACCCTTAAATCTAACTAAGTGTTGTGTCCTTCACCTCGGGAAGACAAATCCGCGATTTACATACAAGATCTCTGACCACAACATCGAAGCAGTTTCCAGCCACACTGATCTGGGCGTTGTAGTCAACGATCGTCTTTCCTGGTCAGAGCATATTCACCACGTTACATCAAAAGCCAAGAAACTTCGATACATGCTGGAGAGGTCTTTCAAAGGATCCGATGTCAACACTTGCGCCTACATTTACAAGGCATTCGTGAGGCCAATTCTTGAATTCGCTGGCCCGGTATGGGACACTGTGCTTCTGCGCGATAGAAATCTCGTCGAATCAGTACAGCGTTGGGCTACTCGTATCCCTTTTGGAGCACGAAGACCAAGCTATGAAGATCGCCTTGAATTATTCAACCTGACCTCATTCTCTGAGCGAAGACTTCGTGGCGATCTTATAGTTACGTTCAGGATACTTCATGGTTTGATGGGCACCAACCTCATGCATCTATACCATCTGTCGCGCAGCAATCTACGCGGACACAGCTTCAAACTGCATAAGGAGTCATTTAAAACAACAGTCCGACAGTGGTTTCTTCCCAACCGCATATTCAACACCTGGAATAGTTTACCTGAAAGTGTGGTTGGTGCTACTTCAGTTAATAGCTTCAAAGTGCAGTATGATAGCTGGAGGAGTCTACAAACTTTATAGCTATGAACTGTCTTTTTTTATTTTTTTCTATTTGATGTATTTGTGTTACGTGTCCGTACACTATATTTACTGCATGAGCTTATAGTACTGTGTACTCTGCTCATCTCAATTATCATAATAATAATAATAGTAACCTTTCCTCTACCCATTTTGAAAACCTCCACTACCCAAAACTATTTTAAACGTATTCTGACATCTGTGATTAATAAAAACAATTGTCATGGCTTTTATTTTTCACAGCCACCTCTGCGTTATAGACTTATTTTGCACTGAAATGAAAATAGGTTGATATGCTGTAATTGCAACATGTGTTATTTTTATGCTGCAAATTTGATTAGGGAGTGATAAAGTTGGTGTTTTCTACTATATATTATCGAAATATTCATTGTTAATATTTTAAAACTATAACACCCTATTACATTTTTATTATTTGTGTTTGATAAGAAAAAAACTAGGATTTCAATAGTTGGGCCAACCTAAGTGGGCAGGGTCTCGTATTTACATACCCGTAACTCATACAACCCCCAAACTTCAATACCTACAAAGGTACAAAGGCAAACATGTAACAGTGTCGCCAGAATCGGCAGTATCAAACGGTCATAGTGATGACAGCTGCAGTTCGCATTCGCAGT
Organism: Acanthoscelides obtectus; assembly: GCA_963669975.1. Lineage (NCBI taxonomy): Eukaryota > Metazoa > Arthropoda > Insecta > Coleoptera > Chrysomelidae > Acanthoscelides > Acanthoscelides obtectus. Next base: position 122,017,352 of record CAVLJG010000001.1, on the reverse strand, counting down.
GGTCGATTGTGGTAACAGACGGCGTTTGTACAGTTATATTCTGATAGAATATCGACTGCTTCTTCCGGGTCTGTCCCTAACATAGCACCGCGCCTCGGTGGGAATTTATCACTGGCACCGTTTTCAGCAAAGTTCCAGATAAGGCGTCAGATCACCTTAGAAAATCGCCCGGAATGTTGGAAAAATCGACTCGCTGTTACGCTTTCCGTGCCAAAAGTTCCACTGTAATAACATCGTAAACGTTTCACGAAATGGATAAATCATTATTTTCTGCCAAACTTTGCCAGAGCGATTGTAACTGGTTTCGGAGGACGTGGAGTATTTTTCTGTATGCTTAGAAGGGGTCGCGACCCGGTGTGTCTCATATTCTTTGTTTTGCACCCATGCAGACAAAGTGAAGTTTCAATCTAGCCGTCCAAAAATTCGTCCAAGTTATGGGCTTACATCGTTTTCCAGATTGACCGGGCTAGATGGAAAACCAGTTCGAACTTGTTGGGCTAAGTTTATTTTGTTTCGCATTAAAACTAACTTTGTGGGTGCACAGTTCAGTGCTACCTTTTACCCATCAAACTTTTATTAGATCAACTCATTATAGACTGGGAGAAACCAGGTATGTGGGTATTTCTCAACAAATTTAGAAATTTCATTTTGCATTTCTTTAAAAAAATAATGAAGTTATATCCTTTTTTTTTGCAAAACTATAAATGTTTACTTTAGTGAGGTTCATTGAAAATGAAAGTCCTACATATTTTTGTGTATAACATGTAGAAAAATGACTCTTGAAAAACGATGAAATGAGGGAATGACTGATAGGATGAGGGAATTATTTTTACAACAATTTGATGCTGATATTCAGTAAAAAACATAAGTTAATTTGTTAATAGATGAACAACATCACCCTTAACTTTCAGCATTTTGGAGCTAACTTTAAGAGTACAGTTCTTTTTGTACGTATTGTTTTTAAAAAATGTTTCGATCTATATACCAATTTGTATCTTTCGTACTAATTGTGAAAGTGAAGTATTAATCTAGCCGTCCAAAAATTAGCCAAGTTATGGGCACTCATCGTTTTCCCGGTTGATCGGGATAGAGGGAAAACCAGTTTGAACTTGTTGTGCTAATTTTATTTTTTTTCGTATTAGAAGTAACTTTGTGGGTGCACAGTTCAGTGCTACCTTTTACCCATCAAACTTTCATTAGATCAACCCATTATAGACTGGGAGAAACCAGGTATGTGGGCATTTCTCAACAAATTTAGAAATTTGATTTTGCATTTCTTTAAAAAAATAATGAAGAATATCCTTTTTTTTGCAAAACTATAAAGTTTTACTTTAGTGAGGTTCATTGAAAACGAAGGTCCTCCATATTTTTGTGTATAACATGTAGAAAAATGACTCATAAAAAACTATGAAATGAGGGAATGACTGATAGGATGAGGAAATTATTTTTACAACAATTTGATGCTGATATTCAGTAAAAAACATAAGTTAATTTATTAATAGATGAACAACATCACCCTTAACTTTCAGCATTTTGGAGCTAACTTTAAGAGTACAGTTCTTTTTGTACGTATCGTTTTTAAAAAATGTTCCGATCTATATAGCAATTTGTATCTTTCGTACTAATTGTGAAAGTGAAGTATTAATCTAGCCGTCCAAAAATTAGCCAAGTTATGGGCACACATCGTTTTCCTGGTTGATCGAAATAGAGGGAAAACCAATTCGAACTTGTTGTGCTAAGTTTATTTTGTTTCGCATTAAAACTAACTTTGTGGGTGCACAGTTCAGTGCAACTTTTTACCCATTAAACTTTTATTAGATCAACTAATTATAGACTGGGAGAAACCAGGTATGTGGGTATCTCTCAACAAATTTAGAAATTTCATTTTGCATTTCTTTAAAAAAATAATGAAGAATATCCTTTTATTGCAAAACTATAAAGTTTTACTTTAGTGAGGTTCATTGAAAATGAAGGTCCCCCATATTTTTGTGTATAAAATGTAGAAAAATGACTCTTAAAAAACTATGAAATGAGGGAATGACTGATAGGATGAGGGAATTCCTTCCACAATAATTTGATGCTGATATTCAATAAAAAACATAAGTTAATTTATTAATAGATGAACAACATCACCCTTAACTTTCAGCATTTTGGAGCTAACTTCAAGAGTACAGTTCTTTTTGTACGTATCGATTTAAAAAAATGTTTCGATCTATATAGCAATTTGTATCTTTCGTACTAATTGTGAAAGTGAAGTTTCAATCTAGCCGTCCAAAAATTAGCCAAGTTATGGGCACACATCGTTTTCCTGGTTGATCGGGATAGAGGGAAAACCAGTTCGAACTTGTTGGGCTAAGTTTATTTTGTTTCGCATTAAAACTAACTTTGTGGATGCACAGTTCAGTGCTACCTTTTACCCATCAAACTTTTATTAGATCAACTCATTATAGACTGGGAGAAACCAGGTATGTGGGTATCTCTCAACAAATTTAGAAATTTAATTTTGCATTTCTTTAAAAAAATAATGAAGAATATCCTTTTTTTGCAAAACTATAAAGTTTTACTTTAGTAAGGTTCATTGAAAATGAAGGTCCTCCATATTTTTCTGTATAACATGTAGAAAAATGACTCTTAAAAAACTATGAAATGAGGGAATGACTGATAGGATGAGGGACTTATTTTTATTACAACAATTTGATTCAATAAAAAACATAAGTTGATTTATTAATAGATGAACAACATCACCCTTAACTTCCAGCATTTTGGAGCTAACTTTAAGAGTACAGTTCTTTTTGTACGTATCGTTTTTAAAAAATGTTTCGATCTACATAGCAATTTTTATCTTTCGTACTAATTGTGAAAGTGAAGTATTAATCTAGCCGTCCAAAAATTAGCCAAGTTATGGGCATACATCGTGTTCCTGGTTGATCGCGATAGAGGGAAAACCAGTTCGAACTTGTTGTGCTAAGTTTATTTTGTTTCGTATTAAAACTAACTTTGTGGGTGCACAATTCAGTGCTACCTTTTACCCATCAAACTTTTATTAGATCAACTCATTATAGACTGGGAGAAACCAGGTATGTGGGTATTTCTCAACAAATTTAGAAATTTCATTTTGTATTTCTTTAAAAAAATAATGAAGAATATCCTTTTTTTTGCAAAACTATAAAGTTTTACTTTAGTGAGGTTCATTGAAAATGAAGGTCCTCCATATTTTTCTGTATAACATGTAGAAAAATGACTCTTGAAAAACTATGAAATGAGGGAATGACTGATAGGATGAGAGAATTATTTCTACAATAATTTGATGCTGAATTTCAATAAAAGATATAAGTTAATTTATTAATAGATGAACAACATCACCCTTAACTTTCAGCATTTTATAGTTCTTTTTATATGTATCGTTTTTAAAAAATGTTTCGATCTATATAGCAATTTGTATCTTTTGGTACTAATTGCAGCTTCAAGATTTTGTAATATTTTTTCTTTTCTCCATGTTTACTTCCAAGATCTTCATAGATATTCTTGAGGTCCGTTGACAGTGCTTCTCCGAAAATGAGTCTTTTTCTTTCAACGTCAGGATATTCTTTAAAGGCAAATACACTTTGGTTGCTGGAGAGTTTGGGTTTTCAATCTCAAACAGCTCCTTTTATATTTTTCGCTAAGCTTGACTGCGTTCCTTACTTTATTTTCCAAACCTTTAATCTTCGCGTACAGAATAGTTCGCCGCTTGCGCATTCTATGTCTATTGAGAGCTGACAAATTATCTGCTCTGTGCTGTAAAGATGGTGCAGGACGTGGTGGGGGTGTTTCCTTAACTGTTCTCTGTAAATTTCTTTGTAATGTAACTCGCTTTTCCCTATAAACTTTGCTATTATTTTTCCATTGTTTTCGTTTTTGGCTAGTTTCTCTTGCACTCATAGGACTTATTGACCTAACTTCTTCTTTAAATACTTTAATCTTTCTTTTTCATGCAAAGCTTCTGAAGACTCGGCATTAATTTTCATTTGTTCTCGCCTCTTTCTGTCGTACTCCTTTTTTAATTTCTTTTCTTCTTCTTGATATACGGATATCTGATACAAATGAAAACACATGCTACTGTGTATCTAACGAAGCTACAAAGTAATCCTAAACAGTGGTTGATTCGTGATCAACGTGTGATCGGTAGCCATGGCGCTCTGTCGGCCTCTTCCTGATTGGCTTGTAGCGACGAGCCTCCAGACAAAGTCGCACGATTGCCACGCTCGACGAGTTTTCGCCAGAGTGGTTGATCACATTCGCATGGATCACAAATCAATCTGTTGGTGCAATACGTGCAATAACTGTTGTAAAGGACATTATATAACAATAAATGGCATCACAAAGGTATATTCCAATTTGATCTGCAGCAAATTATGAACGGCATATACGGAGATGCGAAAACAAGCTCAAAAAGGTGAAGAAAATTTTTGTGCAATCTTTATAGTTAAATTTTTTTTTTAAGAGATAGCATCAGTGAGGGAATTTTTTTCTATTGTCTTATTTTTCACATTAATGCGATGTCGAGGTATATGGCCCTATCGCAATTGAAAATAAGGTTTCGATAATCCTTCCATAAAGTTTCGATGAGTACATCTGAAATAACCTTGAGATATTCTTCAGGGAAATACAAAAATCTCCTTTTGTGTTTTTTTTGTGCAGATTTACCTATTAAAATCCTATCCGCAATCTATTTTCCGTGCACACACCTTCAACCGAATGTATGCCATATATGATATTACCGTTTCCAACTTTCACCAAGGTTAATAGGAACCATAACAGCTCCCTACCCTTCCCCCCTATAAGAATATCGATTTGTAGCCTCACATTTCAAGGTTAGACTTCTTGTAATGTTTCTGTTCAACATTCGGCGATTTCTGACAATTTTCTCAATAAAACATGATCATTGTGACATTAAGCCTGGCAACGCTGCATAGTAGAGGGAACTCTCAGCGTCACGTTGATGGTTCGTCACCACGCACAGGATTGTAATCAGTTACGGATACCCGTTTATGAGCGCGAACGTTTTATGCACGTCTTGACTTGATTTTTCTTGCGGAAATTTAATATTAGTCTAAAATGTCTGACACAGATACAGCTGATGAAGTGGTTGAAATCAGCTTAACGCCACCCAGAAAAAGGGCTAAAAAGCTTCATCTTAGCGCAGGTGAAAAACAAATTATTCTAAATATCTACAAGAACCAGATGCAAGAGAATAGTGGATTGGCTATAGAAAATATCGTATGTAAGGTTGCTGAAATTTCTGGAGTAGGTCGATCAAGTGTTTACAAAATCTTGAAGGAATATAGACAAAATCACTCACTATCTGAGCCAAAAACATATCCAGCGAGAAAAAAAATCATCGAAAAAATAGATGACTTTGACAAAAGTGCCATTAGAAGAAAAGTACATCACTTTTTCTTCAGGAATGAAATACCTACAATAGATAAAATACTGAAGCAAGTGAATGATGATGAGGACCTGCCAAATTTTAAAAGATCTACGTTCCATAAGCTGTTGAAAGAACTAGACTTTCGATTTTTCAAAAGAGGAAGGAATAGTTTATTGATAGAAAAGGAGGAAATTGTTATCTGGAGGAGAGAATACCTTAGAAAAATTAGGCAATTCCGCGCTGAAGGAAGAAAAATTTATTATTTAGACGAAACATGGGTGAACGCGGGGCATACGCAGGGAAAGGTTTGGGTAGACAGATCTGTGAGTTCCTCAAGGCAGGCTTTTTTAGATGGCCTTTCGACGGGATTGAAAAATCCTGCAGGTAAGTTTCGAAGTATATGAACTTTTTTGGATGCAGATAATTCATTTTCTGATCGAATCAATGATTTGGAAGCTCCGAACTCAGTTTTGCTATCTCATCCAAGTTTCTGAGTATTTCCTTCACCCAAAAACTAATCTAAGACCCTATCCTACACTAACCTAAAAAGAGTAAGTTGCTTAATTTCGTCATTTAGTGCGCTCGCTGAAAAGTAAAATAACTAATTACTTTCAGGCAAGGGAAAACGCCTGATTATTTGCCACATAGGTAGCGTAGATGGATTTGTTCCTGAAGCATTGTGGGCATTTGAATCCAAAAAAACTGGAGACTATCACGAAGAAATGGATGGTAACTCATTTGAAAATTGGTTCAAAAAAATTTTGCCGACACTTGATGATAACGCAATTATTGTGATGGATAATGCCCCGTACCACTCCAGAAAATTGGAAAAAATCCCAACAATGGCCACCAAAAAGGCAGACATTCAACAGTGGCTTGTCTCAAAGAAGATCGACTTCGACCAAACAATGGTCAAAGCTGAGCTGATAAATATAGTCAAGCGACATAAGTATAAATATGATTTAAAGATTGTTGACGAAATGGCCAAAAACCAAAATAAAACGATTCTCAGGCTGCCTCCCTATCGCTGCGAACTGAATCCTATCGAGTTGATTTGGGCCGACATCAAGCAATACGTGGCGTCAAATAACAGCACTTTTAAGTTTTCTGACCTTAAAAAACTGTTTGATGTTGCTGTCGATAGAATTACGCCAGCAAAATGGAGAACATGTATTGACCATGTCCAAGAGAAGGTTGAAACCAAAATGTGGGATATGGACAATATCATTGACACCCAAGTTGAACCCCTTATAATTGACATCAACAATTCTGATGATTCAAGCTCCTCGGAATACAGCATATAAATCGATTGATACCATCAAGACTGGCAGTTTAACGGGCTTTTTGGCAAGACAGGTAAGTTCATTATAGACTGCAATCAAAGTGTAAGTTTCTAGTTATTAATGTGGAAATTCCAAATTTATAATTACACAAAATTAGGGTTAATTTAGGAGTTCCAAAGCATAATAGTGCCATTTTGACCTTCTTCCTATTTCTCATGTAAATTTTAATAGCAATCAAACTAACAAACTTTATGGAGTCTGTAATAAACTTTTGTACTACTACTACTACGTCTGTAGTTTCTATTTGCTAAAAAAAAATTGCTCTGCATTGTGAATAGAAGGTTGATTTGTAAATATTATTGGGTATATATGTAAGTTAATAATAAAATATGAACAATTTCAATTGAGATGGTCCACAAGTTTTTTTCGTGTGCGTTTTAGTAACATTTTGCTGAAATGGTGAATACAGAATTTTTTGCACTGATTCCTAATGTCGAAATATAATTAGAAAGGCGTGGTATATTCCTGATAATTTACTATGCTTTTGATAGAAGTTACAGCAACACATATCTTGTACGACATTTTTTGATAGATCAGTCACAATAGCTTGATACGGCCCTGTAGCGTCTCCTACGGTTAAGTTCTTGATCACATGCAATACGGGTGTATATGTTTGATTTTACTTTGTTTCTTCGATGGATACAGTATATACATCCTGGAGTTAAACAATAACACCCCAACCACAATTTTATATATGCAAAAATCATTCCCTCATATAATTTTCATTGCCTTACTTTCTAATCTAGTGAGGAAATGACGGATTTGCATAAACGACACCGTAACCAATAATACATCACCTCAAATTGATTTAGCATTTTGTGAATGCATTTTACTCCTCTAAACAAGAAAAAATCATTAAAACATTCGAACAGTATAATGACTTACCTTTTAATACAGGGTGGCGCATCGAAAACGAAACAGACGCATTTACTGGCAGCTCAGTTTTTTTTTCGAAAAACGCTCAGACCCGTCAATTTTGTTTTCGAGGGGGACACAAGTATGGCAAAAAATCACGTTAGCACGTGTAGCCCCCTAAGCGGGGGTGACTCCACCCCCAAAATCTTAAATGGAAACGGGGTTGAATGATACCTTATCTTAAAGGTCTTTCAATTCCCTTTATAATGATATGAAATTAAAGTACTTCAGTTCAGTAGTTTTGAAGATTTATTGATTTAAAGCTTAAATAAAACTAATACATCATCATTAGTGGAGATCAATACATTTGGCAGCAAAGTAATTTAAAAATGAAGAATGAACTGACCCGTTAGGCAAGTGCATGTTGAAAATGGCCACCATGACTCTCCATGCAATAATAAAGATTTGAAGGCACTCATTCACCATTCTTTGTCACAGGTCTTCTTATGATGTTGGCTGAGTAGCATAGATTTTGCTTTTGAAATGACCCCACATAAAGAAATCCAAAGGTGATGAGTCTGGCGATCTTGGGGGCCATTCAATGACACCTCTTCTACCAATCTATCGACCTGTAAACGTCTGATCTAAATATTGTCGAACACGTAATGCGTAATGTGGTGGGGCACCATCCTGTTGGAACATGAAGCTATTCGCGATGTACCGCCGATCATTCTGATTTTCAATTATGGCTGTTAAAGCAGGATCTATGGTGTCTTCCAGTAATTCCAAATACATTTCACCGGTCAAATTTACAGGTAAGAAAAAAGGACCAACTAAATGATCGCCAAAAAGTTCCGAGCATTACATTGATTATTGCCACCAGATAAGTCAGAGCCTTGAGCGAAAGCAACTTCAGTGCTTTGTTGGTGATTTGATCCTCTCCAGGTGCTTTACGCACCTTTAGGTCCTTAATGTGGCCTTGGAGCTCTGCTGGTGTGCAAAACGGAAGCTTTGCAGATTCCGTTGGTGTGTTATGCTGAGATTCGTCTGAAGAGTCTGCCATAGAAGAATCTTCTGAAAAGGAGTCACCGATGTTGGTATCGCCATTCGCTCTGAAGTATCTCGTGACAGATCTTACAATTTGTCGTTCCTCGTCAAGGTCATTGTCCAGATTAGAGATGATCGATGTATCGGTACCGGCGACCTTTCCCGGTGACTTGAATGGTCGCCGTTAGTCCCGGCGACCTGATTCTCCATGAAGCAGCGACCCAGATCGCTGTTTGGAAGTATCGGTATCGGTAACCACTTTAACCACTGATCGGTAGCTGTAACGCTGTTTCGGTCGCGGTCGCTGAAAGGAAGCATATACTCATCGCGTTTACTACCCCGTAATGAAGATCCTTGTAAGTGGTGGAGAGATTATAACCACTACTACTCCAGATCATAATTGGGAGAGAACTGCCTTTCCATGACGTCAGCAAAAACCTCCACTAAATCCTCAGTCCTAAATCTATGCCTCCAGGACCATGTGGTAGTTGTTCTTGCCTTCCGTTTCTGAGCGATTTTGCCACTTTCCACAGAGGAATACTTGATTCAAGCATCCCCGCCAGAAAGCCGCTCTACTGCTCGTTGCGGAATCCATGGAGTGCATTTCTCACTTCATGGCTCTTCGAATGTCATCAGGATGACAAGACCTTTTTGCTTGCTTAATCGCAGCCCTTTTTTCAGAAATTTTCGGACCAATGTCAGCAGGGAGAGTTTATTTTTTTGACGTTCTTAGGTATTTTTACATAATAGCCTTGTCGTACGTACGGTAACAGCAGAGCACCAAAGGTCCCAGGGCTCTACGAATATAACTTTAAGCTTGACCGTGAGTTAATATTTATACGTCCACGTCTCTCTGTGCATTTTGCATGATCCGCTCTCTGTATAAATTAGCCAGTATCGATCCCGCCCAAAAATAATCTGTCGAAAGGCTAACATGGATAATATATATCCATTTATCCATTGGCTGAGCTGTCGAATATCGAAACCATTAGTCCGCTCCCCGATTTATTGCACGTTAACGGGAACTTCCTGATAAAATAATGAGTTTGATAGACGATCCTAGTTATTAGTGAAGATTTTAACAGACCCAATTTGCAAGTTACCAAGTCATGCATAAACTCAGTTATTAAGCAGATTGTCGTGCCACCTATGAGAAGTTTGCAAGCTTGTTCATTGAACAATGAATTCATGTGTGAATCTATCAAAATACTACCACAAAAAACGGAAATAGTGTCACTTTTCAAGATACGTGATACCCCTACCGGAAGTTACTTCAAAGTTAAATTAGGGTTAGGGAATGTACGAGCCCCTTCCCACCTCAAGATTTGCACCAAAATATGTCTTTATAAACTAAACATGAAACTATTTACTTATAAAACAATTTATTTTCTCAAAAACATTTTAGATACACTTTAGTCGTAAAAAATACATATTTGAAGTCACTTAGACCTATAACTAATAGAACATTTGAACAAATAAACAATGTGCAAATAAATGCGCGAAGTTAACAAAGCAACAATTGAAAGATTACCATTGGGTAACATCACCTTTATATTTTATTACGGCTGAAATTGTTTAGGGAATAGTGTTAACCAAGTTTTAGCAAAAATTTGGTGTAAAACAATCCCGTATTTCTTGAAGCTTTTGTCTCAGTTCGGTGATTGTACGAGCAGCATGTCTTTCATCTCGTGCCACAAAGTTTCAATAGGTGACAGATCTGGACTGCTAGAAACCCATTTCAAAAGTGGTACATTATTTTTTTGTGAATAATTCTACTGCGACTGTCACCAACACAAACTTCGAATCCGACCTCATCACACCATTGTATTGCACACCATTGTTTAGGTGTCCATTGTCTATGTTCTTTAGCCCATCTAAGCTGATTTTTCTTTTGCAGTGGAGTTAATAGTGGCTTTTCTTTGGCCTATAATCAAGTTGTGCAACTTTAGGGTTTTCACTTCACTTTTTTTATAAGAAAACTTACCTTGCAAGTGCTAAATCCCAGTTTGTGGGCATCTCTATGAGTTGTGGACCTCGAAATTCCCCTTCCAACAGCGTCACTCCACAGAGCACTTAGTTGTAAATAATTGGCACGCCTGTTTTTCACAATTATTCTTCTGAATGCTCTTCGGTCTGCATTTGTGATATTACTTTTTTTCACATATCCTGGCTTAATATTAACTGAACTAGATACGTTATATCTTCTAAAAATATTTCTCACACTGTACTGCGATAAGTCTAACAAAGTTGCAATTTCTGAGTTTGATTTCCCAGAATTAAAAAATTTAATTATCAGTAACCGAATTTTCTCACTAGTAACCTTTCCTCTACCCATTTTGAAAACCTCAACTATACAAAACTATTTTAAACGTATTCTGACAGCTGTGATTAATAAAAACAATTGTCATGGCTTTTATTTTTCACAGCCACCTATGCGTTATAGACTTATTTTGCATTGAAATGAAAATAGGTTGATATGCAGTAATTGGCAACATGTGTTATTTTTACGCTGCAAATTTGATTAGGGAGTGATAAAGTTGGTGTTTTCTACTATATATTATCAAAATGTTCATTGTTAATATTTTAAACCTATAACATCCTGCTACATTTTTATTAATTGTGTATGATAAGAAAAAAACTAAGATTTCAATAGTTGGGAAAACTGAAGTCGGAAGGGGCTCGTAAATAGCAGATTTGTATTCAACGCCCAAAAAACTCACGCAAAATTAACCGGACAAACAAATTTTGTTCAAATTAAATTTGAAATAACATTTGCATCAATTTCGTTAATTTTTTTTTACCTAAATTTCTGAACACCCTGTGGAAACATTCGATCGCTCAAAAATTGAAGCAAATGTTAAAAATTTATTTAAAATTTAATTTAAACAAAATTTTGTTTGTCCGGTTAATTTTGCGTGGCAATGTATTTTAAATTTGACCTTGAAAATGACCTTGAAAGTAACGCGAACACAAAACTCCTAAGATACCCCTATGGAGTTACAGTAATAAGTCTTAGATCAAATGCGGACTTGTCTTATTTGCTCCTAATACGCTTAAATGCTTGCTTGGAGCTTATATAATGAGTCAGTTAACAACCTTTTCGGTATACAAGCGTTTATAAAAGCCACATTTGTTTCTGTTTGTACTGTTACGCGTAATAACTCCGGTTGAGTAATCACGCAGCCATAGAAACCGCCGTCTCGTTATGATTTATTTTCAACCTGAGCAAGAAATAACACGTCTTCCGGAACAAACAGCTCACAAAAAGACGCCGCAGGCATCTTTTAGACGAATCAAGGAAGGGGGAATTTGTTGGATGGTATAACGAAATTGTTGCGCTAACGAGATAAATGCGAGGAATGGTTCTATACAAGGTGTTACAGAACTTTGTTATTGATCCAGTACTTAAGAATGTGGTGAAAAATTAAAACAGTGCTTTTTAAAAAGGTTCATAATATTGCTTTATACTTCATGAATAATTTTAAGTTGAGAATAAGTTGTTAAACATCATGGAGTATACGTTTGATGAATATTCTGATATGAATTTAATGTACGATGCTTTAAAACCAAATATCTCGAAAACTATTAGGTTTAGACAATTATAACAAGTAAACTTTTTTTGTTGTGGCAATACGAGAAAATATGATTTTTCGGTCAGTTGTTGTATACAGGCTAGCACAAAAAAGTTATGACAAGTTATTTACAGAAATAGTGCTGGAAGTGGCGCCCTCTAGAAGTTTGACCATAAAGAATAACCGATTCTCGTTTCTCATATACCAAAATCTAAAATACTTCTCGCAAAATATCAATTTTTGGACCAAGGAATGTTTAGGTCACGTCATATACAGGGTGTTTCAGTTTATTGTTGCATAACTTTAAGATTCGATATAACTTTTAAAATTAATGCATAGAGTCTATATAAACATGGGTCGAAAAATGCGTGGCTTTCGAAATACAGGGTGTGTAAATTTACTTTCTAAAATAGTTTTTTTTAAATATTTCGAAAAATATTTGATGCATAACAATGAAAATTGGTATGCAAGGGTTTTTTGGTACGACAAAACGAACCATGGGCATACTTTTACTGTAGCCGCTAGAGGGCGCTCTCTACTGTACCTGTAGTGTATTAAAATGACCGAAAATTTTTTCTTAGTGCAATTTTTTGCATTTTGAATAGAAAAACTGATTCTTCGTACTTTTCAACATAAAAAAGCTCTCTTGTGAATTTTCGTTATAGTTAGCCGTTTTTGAGATATTTTGATTTTCAAGGTTCGATGCATTTTTAATTATTTATGATAAAATAACGTTAGTATTTCGATATTTCGATAATTTTTAGAAGTAGGCTGTGCTTGCAAATATTTTTGAAATTGAAAGCAAAATAAGGTTGACCGTCAATTAGTTGACAGTTAGTTTTTTTGTCTGTTGAAACCTGAAACGTTTTTTTGCAATTGTGAATGCACGAAATTTAGTTTCTTTTACCTGTTTTTTTTTTGTTTTATAAAAATGCCATTTTTATTCTCCAATCAAGAGTTAGCGGATATTCATTTTGTGTATGGCTTTGTAAATGGAAACGCAGCAGAAGCAGCCAGAGAACACGCACGAGGATTTCCAAACAGACGACATCCAACTCGCTCAGTATTTGTAAGAGTGCATCGCCAAATAATTGAAAATGGTTTTGGAAATCTCCAAAGGGATCAAAACATAAATGTTCGTCAGCGCAGATTTACCCGTTTACCCTGCGTGAGTTTGATAGAGATCCGACCACAAGTGTTAGGAGAGTTTCTGGTGCCTTGGGAATTTCAGCAAGCCATGTTCACCGTGTTCTTAGCTTACCTGTGCAAGGACTACAGCCTGGGGACGGAGAACGAAGAATCACATTTTGTCAGTGGATTCTTGAAAGAACTGATAATAATAGGGAGTTTTTAAGTAACGTTTTATGGACCGATGAGTCATGCTTCACTAGACGTGTAGTGGTAAATTTTCATAATCAACATATTTGGTCGCATGAAAATCCGCATGCAGTTCGGGAAAGAAATTTTCAGCATGAATTTAGTGTGAACGTGTGGATTGGTATCTACCGTAATCGACTATTTGGATCCTACCTTTTGCCTTCAAGGTTAAATGCTGCGACCTTCTTGGAATTTTTAAAGGCTGAACATGCAAATATGTGGGATGATGTTATGTTAGATTTAAGAAGATTGGCCTGGTTCCAGCTCATTATTCGAGAATAGTTAGAAACTGACTGGACGAAAATTATCCAGAAAGATGGATCGGCCGTGGAGGACCAGTCGCCTGACCTCCACGATCCCCTGACCTAAATCCATTAGATTTCTTTGTGTGGGGATTTCTAAAAGAAAAAGTGTACCAGACTTCCGTAACCACAAGCCATATGCTAATAGACAGAATCAGGAATGCATGTGTTGAAATAAGGCCTTATTTGAATAATGCTATGTGCTATGTTCGATCATTCGTAGATGTGAATTGTGTATTGAACAATTGGGTTTACATTTCGAGCAACTACTTTAGATTTTGTCTGTTTGTCCTAACTATCCAATAGCATTATAGTTGTAAATAATTAATTTAATTTGTTAAAAATAATATTGGAAAATTAAACAAATTAGTATTCTGTTCTTTTGTGTTTATTTGGAGTTAGGAATTATTGCTGTGTTTAAAAACACAATCTAAACGATTATCTTAATTACTTGTAATGCCCAAATCGAAAATGTAAAAAAAATACTATTTTCCCATATAATTAAAAATGCATCGAACCTTAAAAATCGAAATATCTCAAAAACGGCTAACTATAACGAAAACTCACAAGAGAGCTTGTTGATGTTGAAAAGTGCGAAGAATCAGATTTTTTTTTTGGAAAAGCAAAAAATTGCACTAAGAAAATTTTTTCGGTCATTTTAATACACTACAGGTACTGTAGAGAGCGCCCTCTAGCAGATACAGTAAAACTATGCCCATGGTTCGTTTTGTCGTACCAAAAAACCCTTGTATACCAATTTTCACTGTTATACATCAAATATTGTTCGAAATATTTAAAAAAAAACTATTTTAAAAAGTAAATTTAAACACCCTGTATTTCGGCAGCCACACATTTTTCGACCCATGTTTATATAGACTTTATGCATTAATTTTAAAAGTTCTATCGAATCTTAAAGTTATGCAACAATAAACTGAAACACCCTGTATTTTAGTCCGTCGTATCTCCTGTTTCGACATTTCCCAAACAATCTTCGAATACCGGTGCCAGAAGTTAATTGATTTTTTCTAACAGCAAACTGTTTTAGTATAACCGTAATGTAGTAAATTCTTAAGAGATATTTTCCATGTTCGCAATGAAAAACTGTACGCCACTGATTCTCCAGCTATATCGCCTCATACAGAAGGAGGAAGAAATTGTAAAGCACGAATTAGGCCTTAAGCCACTTTATTAGAACGCCTCAGGCGTTTGCCGAAGAAAACGGAAGTCGGCGTGCGCCTTCCGGGATGGAAAGGATTATTAGTTCCATTTCAGGACAGATTGCTGGATCAGGATATTTGGAAAATGCGGAAAAGTTTATAAAAATTACTAACTGTATCACCGAGAGTGAGGCTACAATGGACCTACGCAACTCAAAGAGGAGGGTAAAGTCGTAGAGGTATTGAGGCCAAAAGTACCGAGAAAGCCGGGCTATCTACTAGACATGAGCCGGAAATACAGGGCGCTCGAAAAATAGACGTAGATATCTCAGAGCGTGAGTCCTAGTTAAAAAATATGAAGAAAAGTTTCTAGGTTTAAATATACTAAGTGACATATAAATCCGAACACTCAGTTTAAATGGTTTTATTTTAATAAAAGTTGGTGAATGTATTTATCTTACTGTAAATAACAAGTGAACAAATTTTTAGCCTTATCAGTTGGACATTCCGGTTTTTATACTGCTTTTTTTTAATTCACTAACGCTCTAAAAATGAATACTTCAGCCGCAGTAAAGAATCAACGTTGGCGGATTTTGGTTCTTGACATCCTTTACGATCGGTTACGATGCCTAGAGTACGGAGACCTGTACGATTTCATCAACTTAGTGAGTTTGATAGGGGCCGTATAGTGGGACTTCGGGAAGCTGGACTTTCTTTTCGGGCAATTACAGTTAGAGTGCAAAGAAGTGTAGACACTGTGGTTAGGTGTTGTCAGGCATGGCTTCGAGAAGGCCGTACGCAAAGAGCAAGGGGCACTGGACGCCGCCGTAGAACAACAGACCGTGAAGATCGCCGCCTAAGATTATTGGCCTTAAGGGACCGTTTCCCCACTACCAGGTCCATTGCAAATGAATGGTTTGCAGAACACGGAAGACCTATTGGCATGCGAAGTGTTTACCGACGGATGAGAAGTTTTGGTTTGTTTTCATACCGGCCACACTGGGTCCTCCCTTTAACTCGAGAACACCGACGTAATCGCCTTGAGTGGTACATACAACGCTCACTCTGGGATCAGGACTGGAACAGTATTGTCTTTAGTGACGAGTCTCGATTTTGTTTAGGCATGCACGATGGTCGTGCCAGGATTATAAGGCCACGTCGGAAAGGAGGAATCTACAGTTATTTGTTGAAAGACATGTTCATCACACTGTTGGAGTTATGGTTTGGGGTGCTATAGCTTATGGTTCCAGGTCACCTTTAATCTTCATCAGAGGTAACATGAACGCGCAGCGTTATATCCACGAAGTTCTAGAACCCCATCTTTTACCCTATCTTGACACCCTGGCAGATCCAACTTTCCAACAAGATAATGCCCGATCACATGTTGCAAGAGTCACAATAGACTTCTTTCAACATAATGATGTCACATTGTTACCACGGCCACCAAGATCTCCTGACTTATCCCCAATTGAGCACGTGTGGGATTGATGGGTAGGAGATTGCTCAATTTGCAACGTCCTCCTCAGACTCTAGAAGCACTTCGAGAGGAGTTGGTGGTTGCCTGGAATGAGATACCACAGGAGGACATTGACCACCTGATCAGAAGCATGCCTAGGCGCGTTGGAGAATGCGTAGCACATCAGGGTGCATCCACACATTATTAAAGGTCAAAGCGCTTTAAAGCAGTGCAATCATTTTGAAATTTTTATCATTTACTTATTATGCTTCATTAAGTACTTATACAAAATTTTATTAAAATAAAACCATTTAAACTGGGTGTTCGGATTTATATGTCACTTAGTATAATAATAATAAATTTTAAGAACAAATCTTTTTTCATTAATAACTTAAAAAAATATATTCTCCATTATGTTGAAATTTGGGAATATTATTTGCTGTATTAAGAGGCTGATTTAGCCTTAAATAAACTAAAATTATTAGGTCCAGTGGCGTCTTATCGAATATTATAGGCAAAAACATGTACGCCACTGCCTTTCTTGTTACTTTAATATTTGTTGTTTGATTAAGCATCTAAAAATACAACTTCTTTGCCTATTGCATTTTTTTCGTATCTATCTGCTTTTTTGAGAAAAAAATAGAAGCTGATCTATTGCATGTCACTGGACAAATTGGGTTTATTAATTTTTACTATAAAAATCAAAGTGCCTTGCAAACATTTCTAGGAAAGAGTCCTATTGCAACTTATATAATAGTTACGATGACATAAAGTACACTTCTGTTGGCCCAACTATTGAAATGTTAGTTTTTTTCTTATCAAACACAAATAATAAAAATGTAGCAGGCTGTTAAAGGTTTGGAATATTAACAATGAATATTTTGATAATATATAGTAGAAAACACCAACTTTATCACTCCCTAATCAAATTTGCAGCATAAAAATAACACATGTTGCAATTACAGCATATCAACTTATTTTCATTTCAATGCAAAATAAGTCTATAACGCATAGGTGGCTGTGAAAAATAAAAGCCATGACAATTGTTTTTATTAATCACAGCTGTCAGAATACGTTTAAAATAGTTTTGGGTAGTTAAGGTTTTCAAAATGGGTAGAGGAAAGGTTATTAGTGAGAAAATTTGGTAACTGATAATTAAATTTTTTAATTTTGGTAAATCAAACTCAGAAATTGCAACTTTGTTAGACTTATCGCGGTACAGTGTGAGAAATAGTGTTAGAAGATATAAGGTAGCTGGTTCAGTTAATATTAAGCCACGATATGTGAAAAAAAGTAATATCACAAATGCTGACCGAAGAGCATTAAGAAGAATAATCGTGAAAAACAGGCGTGCCAATTATTTACAATTAAGTGCTCTGTCGAGTGACGCTGTTGGAAGGAGAATTTCGAGGTCCACAACTCATAGAGAGGCCCACAAACTGGGATTTAGCACTTGCAAGGTAAGTTTTCCTATAAAAAAGTGAAGTAAAAACCCTAAAGTTGCACAACTTGTTTATAGGCCAAAGAAAAGCCTCTATTAACTCCACTGCAAAAGAAAAATCGGCTTAGATGGGCTAAAGAACATAGACAATGGGCATCTCAACAATGGTGTGCAATACAATGGAGTGATGAGGGCCGATTCGAAGTTTGTGTTGGTGGTAGTCGCAGTAGAGTTATTCGCAAAAAATGAAGCATTCCATGTTGACTGTCTGAAGAGAAAAGTGAAATTTCCAGCATCCATTACGGTCTGGGGCAGTATGTCATCAAAAGGAGTAGGAAAACTTCATTTTATTGTTGGAAATGTGGATACAAACTAGTATTTGGCAATTTTAGAAGAATCGTTTTTACGAGTGATGGAAGAATGTTTGACATCCGGCCAAGATTTTGTGTTTCAGCAAGATGGTGCAGCGTGCCATACCTCAAAAAAGGCTATAAAATGGATGGAAGAAAATAATGTACCACTCCTGAAATGAGTTTCTAGCAGTCCAGATCTGTCACCTATTGAAACTTTTTGCGACGAGATGAAAAAGGTTCTACGACAACATCCTGATCGTAGAATCACCGAACGAGATAAAAGCTTCAAGAAATAAGGGATTGTTTTACACCAAATTTTTGCTAAAACTTGGTTAACACTATCCCCCAAAGAATTTGAGCCGTAATAAAAAATAAAGCTGATGTTAGCCAATGGTAATCTTTCAATTGTTGCTTTGTTGACTTCGCGCATTTATTCGCACATTGTTTATTTGTTCAGATGTTCTATTAGTTATAGGTCTAAGTGATTTCAAATATGTATTTTTTACGACTAGAGTGTATCTAAAATATTTTTGAGAAAATAAATTGTTTTATAAGTAAATAGTTTCGTCATGTTTAGTTTATAAAGGCATATTTTGGTACAAATCTTGAAGTGGGCCAACTGAAGTGGGAAGGGGCTCGTATATACTTTTGTCCATTACTGTATGTGCGAGGTTAATTGCGTGTATGAAGGTATTTCCTGTAGTTTTACTGAGACTCCGAAAAAACCTCGAAAAGGCCTATATTACCCAAAATACTAATAAAAATACGAGCAGCACATCCAATACATCACTTTCAGAAAGCCTCGTATAAGCATTTTATCTATTACGGAACATAGATACATGCCTAGGCTTACGTACGTATACATTATTCAGGATATTTCAATTTCGCCTTCAAAATGATACATTTCCTTTGTATATACTGATACAGACAGCTTAACCGAAAAAGTTTCATAAGCTTAAAAGCTAGCAAGAGCGTAGACGGTAAAAAGATGCCAGACAATTCTTTCACAAATTGCACGGATATGCTAGGATATCCTGGACCCTGTTTTGCGCTGAAATATTTCGCTTTTCCGATGCCGTTTGGCGTGAAACTTTATCGGACCTTTTAAGACATTTCTACATTTTTGGCTAAGTTTGGATCTAATTTCTTATACACGGTGCTAAGTATGAGATGCGTCGTTCATAAAGGGCCTTTGATAGCTGGACTTGAATTTCTTGAGGTAAATTTTGGTATTATTTTTGGGGCCACAACTTAATAATAAAAAGAAATTCTAGACAAATCAGTTTGAAAAAATAAAAATTCAAGGGATTTCCGTAAAAAATGTTCTTTGGAATATACAATTACAATATCACAAATTATTATTAGAAGCATTGGAGAGAATTGGTTTCAGAGGAAATGCGTACTCACTGATCGAAAGTTATTTTTCAAATCGCCCACAATCTGTGCAGATATCAGGATCATTTAGTAAAGAAATGTATATTAAGTGTGGTGTCCCACAAGGAACTGTCTTGGGTCCGCTGTTATTCAATATATATTTAAATGATATTTTCCAAATTAATTGTGTTGGCAAAATAACTAGTTTTGCAGATGACACTGCAATATTATATGAAGGCACTGACTGGTCTGATCTGAAAAATGTAATTGAAAGTGATTTTATCAAAATTATTCGGTGGTTTAACAGTAGAAAATTAAGCATTAACTACTCTAAAACACATTTTTTACCATTTGGATCTTATGCTAGACATCTGCCAAATTACACAAATTTCTCCTTCAATATTAATGATCAAAAAATGCAAATTAGTAGAGTGCCCAACATAAAATACCTTGGAGTGTTCTTGGATCCTCACTTACGATGGGACATCCATGTCAATTATATTTTAAAGAAAGTTAGATTTGTATCCTACAAAATTAAATACCTTGGGAATATATTGACAGAAAAATATCTTCGAACATTATACCATGCACTGATTGAGCCTCATCTCACATATGGTATATTAGCATGGGGAGCTGCATGTTCCTCACATATCTATAATTTAGATGTTTTTCAAAAAAGTATTCTAAAAATGATATTTAAAAAACCCAAACTTTATCCCACTGAAAAATTATACGCAGATGTTCGAATGTATGATATAAGACAGCTTTATTTCTTACACAGTATCACTCACTACCATAAATTTGTAAACACCGACCAAAAAATTAAACATAATCATTATACCAGGTACAAAATTCTTGGCACAGTAGTTCCTCAACCGCATAAATCTATAATGCAGCGATCATATCTCTATTTAGCGCCTAAATTTTATGAAATTATACCTAAAGACTTAAAAGATTTACGTTTCGGAAATTGTTTCAAAAGAAATTTAAAAAAATGGCTACATTTTATATCTAGGACTGAAATTCATAAACTCATAAATACGAACATCAACTAAATACATAATCTACTGTAGCTAATTTTTGTCTTTTTTTGTCATTTGCATTCTACAGTTTCAACTTAAATTTATTGGTCCATGTACAGGCGATGCCTTCTATTGGGCCTGTTTTGATTTTATATTTATTTACTCATATTTTTTGTTATCTTTGTACATTGAGTGAATAAATATTATTATTATTATTATTATACAGGGTGTTTCAGAACTAAGGGATCAAACTTGTAGGGGTTATTCAGTGTAAAAGTAGAAAACATTTGAGTATAGGGACCCATATCCGGCGCTTGTGTGCTGTTATCTTTAAAAAGGATAACAGAGATTGTTTTTTGTAGCTGCACTATCCACAAACAGATTTGGTTCATTACATCGAAAGCAAAATTTAAAAAAACAGAAAAATGCATACTTTCCAAACCCAAATGCACCAAAAAATTATTAATCTGAATTAAAGATGGAATAAAAAAGAAATGAATGATTACGTAAATTATATGTTTGGAGGGTTGAGTAATAATGTTTTAACTTTTTGTCGAAAGACAGGTAATGAAAATTCTTTATATACTTTAGGAAGGTCATTATAAATAATAGCAACATTGTAAGACAAACTGCGTTTAAAAAGTGTAGACGTATGCAGGGGTATTCTAATATTATTTTCTCTGAGAGTTCTACAGTGAACATCATTATTAAATGAAATTTTTCCCTTCAAGTAATAAGATTTAGACGTGAGCAGCAATTTGTGAACAAAAACTGAATAGTGATACTTGACCATGTCATTAATTTTTAACCAGTTTAGAACGAGATATTTCGCTGATACATGATCAAATTTACGTAAGCCAAAAACGAATCGTATGCAATTGTTTTGAATAACTTGAATAACGTTTTTACTGAAATTGTCTAAACAAGTATAGTATACGATATTACAATAATTTAGTATAGATATGACCAATGCTTCACATAGTTTTTTACGCAACTTAAAATTTAGTAAATACCTGTTTGCTATAAGAGTGCGCAGCCGTAGGTAGGTTTTTTGAGATAGGCTTTTAACATGTTCAATAAACCTTAATTTTGTGTCAAAAACAACACCAAGAATTTTTGCAGAATCAGAAAATTGCAAAATTTGGTTATTTATCTGAATATTATTCATTGTATGTTTTTCTTTGTACGCAAAATAATAACACTTTATATTTTTGTGGATTAATAAGTAGATTGTCATCTAAAGAGTATTTAATTAATTTACTAACATCGTTTCGTAAAATTTGAGTAGTATTATTGACATTATCTGGGTTGAAATAATGAAGCAATTGCGTATCGTCTGCAAATGACTGGATATGACAATTATCAATACTTTTGCTTAAGTCGAACGTGTATATGAGGAACAGAAGCGGCCCCAATACAGAGCCCTGAGGTACGCCTGAGGGAATTATTGTCACTTGAGACATTTCTTGATTGAGAAAAATACACCTAGTTCGTTGATCAAGGTAACTGTCGAACAATGAAAGCGATACGCTGTCAAGACCTATGTAATTTAATTTAGCAAGTAATAATTTATGATTGATGCCGTCAAAGGCTTTCGAATAGTCTATAGAGATTAAGGCTAGTGCCATTTTTTTATCTAAGGCACTTAAAATATTGTCTTGCAGATTAAGTAGGGCAGATGTTGTACTATAATTTTTTCTAAATCGGATTGAATGTCGCGAAGTATAAAGAATTTTTCTAGGTAAGCGGTCAATTGGAACTTTATAATTTTTTCTAAAATTTTGGATAAAATTGGTAATAAACTGATAGGCCTGAGATCATTATACTCAGTGGGTTTCATTTTTTTAGGAATTGGAATAATTAGAGCTTGTTTCCATGTGTTTGGAAAGTAGCCTTTTTCCAAACAGTCGTTAAAGATGTGGACGATGTGATGGAGAATAACTGGATCATTGACAGGGATATACCATCAATTCCCTTCGCATCAGATTTTAGGCTCCCTATTGCCTGTAATACGTCATTTGAACTAATCTTATTCAATGAAAAAATATGTTCAAAGCTTAATTTATTTTTGAAATAGTTTTCGCAAACTAGTGAATCAACAGGTTTATAGCTATAAACAGACATAAAATAATCATTAATTTTGGTAGGGTCATTAAAACTTGCCGGAAGGGTTGGTTTACTACGAAAATTTATATCAAGTTGTTTGAGAGACTTCCACAATTTGTTTGAATCATTTTCATTTGCCACGATAACGCTTGTAATGTGCATTACCTTCTCATCAATATTAGATTTCGTGAATAATTCATCTATGCGCGATGTAGAAAGATCAGGGTGGCATTTCGGTCAGTTCGGTTAGTAGTAAAAAAAGTTTCGAAGCTCACTTGGATGGAAAGCAGATTCGGTTCGGTCAGTTCATCGACTTTCTGTCGTCTCTTTAAATCTGATTGGCCCGTTTTCTTTTGATCGCGATTGCAAGTGGTCCGCGAATACCTGCTGTTGTCAGGTGCACGTTCCGGTACCAGAATCCATATGCTCCGTGATTTCTTATCAACAGCAAAGCGTACAGATTCTAAAACCGGGGACGTACAAAAATTCCATCTAGAAATTGCAGATGCAGATTCCCTTGAAAATTTTGAATGACAAGAGGTAGTCAAAGGTCTTTCGTAGTCCTTTATTCTCACGTTTGATTTTTTTAATCGGTCGATTCATTTTCTAGAAAATGAAAAAACTCTTCATTTATACTAAGTGACATATAAATCCGAACACCCAGTTTAAATGGTTTTATTTTAATAAAATTTTGTATAAGTACTTAATGAAGCATAATAAGTAAATGATAAAAATTTCAAAATGATTGCACTGCTTTAAAGCCCTTTGACCTTTAATAATGTGTGGGTGCACCCTGATGTGCTACGCATTCTCCAACGCGCCTAGGCATGCTACTGATCAGGTGGTCAATGTCCTCTTGTGGTATCTCATTCCAGGCAACCACCAACTCCTCTCGAAGTGCTTCTAGAGTCTGAGGAGGACGTTGCAAATTGAGCAATCTCCTACCCATCATATCCCACACGTGCTCAATTGGGGATAACTCGGGAGATCTTTGTGGCCATGGTAACAATGTGACATCATTATGTTGAAAGAAGTCTATTGTGACTCTTGCAACATGTGGTCGGGCATTATCTTGTTGGAAAGTTGGATCTGCCAGGGTGTCAAGATAGGGTAAAAGATGGGGTTCTAGAACTTCGTGGATATAACGCTGCGCGTTCATGTTACCTCTGATGAAGATTAAAGGTGACCTGGAACCATAAGCTATAGCAGCCCAAACCATAACTCCAACAGTGTGATGAACATGTCTTTCAACAAAAAACTGTGGATTCCTCCTTTCACCACGTCGCCTTCTAACCCTGGCACGACCATCGTGCATGCCTAAATAAAATCGAGACTCGTCACTAAAGACAATACTGTTCCATTCCTGATCCCAGAGTGACCGTTGTCTGCACCACTCAAGGCGACTACGTCGGTGTTCTCGAGTTAAAGGGAGGACCCAGTGTGGCCGGTATGAAAACAAGCCAAAACTTCTCATTCGTCGGTAAACACTTCGCATGCCAATAGGTCTTCCGTGTTCTGCAAACCATTCATTTGCAATGGACCTGGTAGTGGAGAAACGGTCCCTTAAGGCCAATAATCTTAGGCGGCGATCTTCACGGTCTGTTGTTCTACGGCGGCGTCCAGTGCCCCTTGCTCTTTGCGTACGGCCTTCTCGAAGCCATGCCTGACAACACCTAACCACAGTGTCTACACTTCTTTGCACTCTAACTGCAATTGCCCGAAAAGAAAGTCCAGCTTCCCGAAGTCCCACTATACGGCCCCTATCAAACTCACTAAGTTGACGAAATCGTACAGGTCTCCGTACTCTAGGCATCGTAACCGATCGTAAAGTATGTCAAGAACCAAAATCCGCCAACGTTGATTCTTTACTGCGGCTGAAATACTCATTTTTAGAGCGTTAGTGAATTAAAAAAAGCAGTATAAAAACCGGAATGTCCAACTGATAAGGCTGAAAATTTGTTCACTTGTTATTTACAGTAAGATAAATACATTCACCAACTTTTATTGAAATAAAACCATTTAAACTGGGTGTTCGGATTTATATGTCACTTAGTATATCTTAATTTGTTCAGAGAGAAAACAAGTACACACGAAAATATCACTTTTTATTTCAATAGGTGTTGTTATTGGCCAAACAAACTAGTCTACATCTACTCTTCAAGGATGATCCAGTTTACGCTCATCTTTTCATTTAAGTGTTGCATTTTTTGATAAAAAATTGATAACATTTAGAGTCATCTATACAGGGTTATCCAAATTAAGTGTCCACCATTAGTAACTTTGTTATTAGCGAAAATACAAAGTTGTTTGAATTAGCAAACTAGTAGCATTTTCAACGCTGGTAAAAATGAGAAATAAAAAAAAACAATTGAGAGTCGTTATTTTGTTTTTTTTCAGTAAAATAACATTTTTTTAAATGGAAACCCCTGTATATTTAATTTTTTTCTGTTAAAGCATCAAATTTTAAACAAAAAAGCTTACAATAACTTTTCTCCTAGGTTACAAATTGTTGAAGTTATGGCCTCCAATCTGAAACAATTAAATTGTATCGACAAACTTTATTTTCAACATCAACTTATAATCTTACAAAATACAATAACAATTTTTTTTAAAGAAGATGCTCGAAAACACCACCTTGTTCTTCAATACATTTTTGGGCACGTTTTTCAACTGCTCGAACTGTCTTAAGTATGGTCCTACCATCTATCTGGGTTATCTTTTCCCTAACTGCAGTCTTTAACGCGTCAAGGTTATCGTACCTTCGCTTGTAAATTTGGTTCTTTAAGTAACCCCACAAGAAGTAATCAAGTGGGTTTAGATCTGGTGATCTGGGAGGCCACTGTATTGGGCCATTTGTTCCTATCCACTGATCATTAAAAGAAGTACTTAGAAAATGATAAGTACCTCTGGAGTTGTGGGCAGGTGCGCCATCTTGCTGAAAATGCAGATGATGTCTACTTATAAGATCCAATTCGTCTAAGAAATTAGTCAGAATTTCTGACATAAATTCCACATATCTTTCACCAGTTAGGGTTCCCTCATAAAAGAACGGGCCAACAATTTTTGAACCAATTATACCGCACCAAACGTTGAAACTGAAACGGACTTGTGGGCCTCTTGGATGTACTAACAAAAGATTTTCTCTTGACCAATAATGGTGGTTTTTTCTATTAAACATTCCAGAATTTGAAAAATTTGATTCATCTGTCCATAAAAGGTAACGAAAGTTATTTATATTTTGGCGACAGAAGCTAAGATACCAATGGCAAAAAACAAGTCTTTTCTCTGGATCCCCTGCCAAAAGCGTTTGAACTGGTCGGTACTTATACGGAATAAATTTGTATTTTTTTAAAATCCTTTGAACAGTACCATAACTGAAATTAGAGTCCTTGAGAATATCTGCTATTGAATTCTCACGATAAGCTTCAAAATATCCAATAACTGCAATTTCCGTGGCCTCGCTTATTATGAATTCTTTTTTTGCCCTTGTTTTAGCAAACACATTTTCGTTGCCCCTAAATTTTCGATAAAGTCTCAGAAAATATCGTTCATACGGTTGAATGCGAGCGGGATATAATTCACTGTCTTGCTCTCAAGGAGGATTTTCTGCACACTAAATAGCATTCTAACATATCACACTTTTCTTCATGGGAGAACATTTTTCTTTAAATTAATGACACAATAAAGCTTATAAACAAGTATTTACACTAATGTTTGACATTATTTGATTTTATCATTGTTTTCCAAAGCCTTCTAGTTGCGAGTATGTCCAGTTTAACAATTTGTCGCTTATCTTAATGCTGTCAAATCGCGAACGCCATGTTGTTTTCATAGCCGTCTTAATATTATAATACTGCAAATAATTAAAAATATTTATCGTTATTTTGACTTTATTTTTGACTTTAGCGGAAAAGTCATTATGAACTTTTTTGTTTAAAATTTGATGCTTTAACAGAAAAAAATATAATATACAGGGGTTTCCATTTAAAAAAATGTTATTTTACTGAAAAAAATCAAAATAACGACTCTCAATTGTTTTTTTTTATTTCTCATTTTCACCAGCGTTAAAAATGCTACTAGTTTGCTAATTCAAACAACTTTGTATTTTCACTAATAACAAAGTTACTAATGGTGGACACTTAATTTGGATAACCCTGTATACACACCATCAAATAATCAGATGAACAGGACTTAGAATACTCGTACTGCTACGAACGAGCAATTGAAAAAACAGCATGCGATCTTAAACCTCTGTTGATAGACTGTTCTACATTCTCACAACTTATCACGAAGTTCTCAATATACTGAGCCTGCACGAGTTAAACAGTATAAAATTCCGGAAGAAGAATTGCCTTGGGTCTAAATATCGACTATCGATAACCGGCACTCACCATTCTGTACTCACCTCTATAAAACTTGCAAAATAGGAAACACCACTACTTCCTTTCTCTCATCTAGTTTAACTAAATTATGCTTTCAAGTTGCCAATGTCTGGAACGCCGCACTTCCCGTTTTCCTAAATTGAGTTTTTTGCTCTTTGCCGAGAATTAAAGACCTAAAGCGATGGGTATCTTTTTGCGCTTTCTTTATTTCGCTGGATAATTTTTCAATTTGAGAGAAATGCTTACTTAAATCTCTTTTAGAAACTGAATGGAAGGCGCTTCAAATGAACTGAAAATATTTGTGCATTTGTAAACAGCGCCTCTTAAAATCTATAAGCTACTTCATTAGTAAATAGGTGATTTTAAGCGAATCCTCAATACACATTTGGTTTCTTAGGCATACGAGCCCTAACACAAAATAGTTATATTATCCAATTTTATCTTAAAGTTTGTTTATTTTCAAAATATTTTTTTCTTTTATGAGACATCGAAATATTTTGTATTAACAAAATTATCACTGGACAACAAATTTTAGTTTTTTAATTGTATCTTGTGGGAAAAATGCACTTCTTTGTTAATTTTGGGGCGCTGAATCCAAAAATGACAATGAAATAAAAAAATTAGTTTCGGTTTAGAAAAAAAAACTTTTTATTTTTAAGGATATATTAAAAAAAGTAACAAGATTCATATACTTATAAGAATCACTATATGCGCTGTCTTTTTGCTGTTCTTTTATGGATCGTTTCTGGAGCATCTCTACCAAGAGTCCAACAGTAGTCTGCAAGCATGGAAGGATTCCACTTTCCCTGGTACCTTTTTTCCATTGTTGAAATATCCTGATGAAAACTTTCGCCGTGCTCATCACTTACGGCTCCGCAATTGTCAGGAAAAAAGTCCAGGTGTGAGTGTAGGAAATGTATCTTAAGAGACATATTACAGCCCATCCTTTGATACGACGACAGCATATTTTTGACAAGGGTTTTATAGTTGTCAGCTTTTCTATTTCCCAAGAAATTACTGACCACCAGACGGAAATCATTCCAAGCAGTTTTTTCAACACCTGTTAAAGTGTTTTCAAACTGTGTATCTTTCAAAATATTTCGAATCTGTGGCCCAACAAAAATACCTTCTTTAACCTTTGCCTCACTTAGTCTTGGAAATTTCTGACGCAGGTATTGAAAAGCTGACCCATCTATATCTAATGCCCTGACAAAGTTTTTCATTAGGCCCAACTTGATATGCAGTGGTGGTAATAAATTTTTTTTCGAATCTACTAATGGCATATGCTGTACATTTTTTTGACCTGGCTCTAGGAATTGACGAACAGGCCAGTTTTGTCTGGTGTAATGAAGTGCCTTTGCCCGACTGTTCCATTCACACAAAAAACAGCAAAACTTTGTGTAGCCTCGCTGCAGCCCAAGTAAAAGTGCAACAACTTTCAAATCGCCACAAATATGCCATTGGTGCTCATCGTATTTTATGCATGTCAATAGGTTCTTCATATTGTCATATGATTCTTTCATGTGAACTGCATACCTTACAGGAAGAGATGGTAAAATATTTCCAATATGCAATAACACTTCCTTTAAACTCAATGTTGAACTGTCTATAAACAATCTCCATTCTTCTGGGTTATAGTTTATATTTAAAGCCGCCAGTAAGCCGTTAATGTTACTGCAGAAAACCAAGTTATTCTCCATATTGAAAAATGGTTCTGTCTTTGTGGCGTTTATGAAAAACACATACCGAAACATCGTCTTCTAACAAGTTCCACTGCTGCAGTCTTGATCCAAGTAACTCTGCCGTACATTTTGGAAGTTCTAAATCTCTTTCAAGATCATTTAATTCTGACTGTGTTATTTTGTGCGGTTGGTGGCATGACGTGCTCGGTATAAAATCAGGATCTCTTGACGTTGATGGCATATCTTCTTCCTGACGAATCACTCGATCGATCGATTTTCGTCACTGTGAGGCACAGGTCTCATCGCAGATGGTATGTTTGGGTAGTTAATAACCGATTTTTCTTTCTTGGACATACCTGTGGCTTGTCCAACACAAGGTACCATGCAAAAGTAACAATCATTAATATGATTTGTAGGCTCTCTCCAAACCATTGGGACAACAAGGCGCATAGACCGTTTTTTGCCATTTAACCAGCTCCTCAGACTAGAAGCACATGTATTACAGCAGATGTGGGATGCCCACTGTTTGTCTTGATCACCTAGTTTACAACCGAAATAAAGCTGATATGCCTTTGTTATTAGTGGAGTAATAGACCGTCTCTGAGACGCAAAAGTCACATCACCACACACGTAACAAAACTGATCAGCATTGTTTACACACTTTCGAGACATCTTGAATGAACGCTGTCAGCCAACTGAGGAAAAAATGGCTAATATGAAACAATATAATGTACCCGTATGTATAACGTAACACAATCATGCCGATTACATCATCTTTCCTTGCCGAATATAAAAATGTAGCACGTGCATTCTTGTGAATTACAGTATATTAACACTGTCACAGCAGGAACACATATAATTACCGTATCTCTAAAACTTGAACTAATATTGAAAAAATAAGTTTCATTCCGGTTTTAGCACATTAAAAATAGTAATATTTTGTTGATTTTATTTAGGATATTTTTTGGCTGTTGATCAGTGATTATCAACTAATATGATACTAAAGTATAAAACTAAACTGATATTGATAACGACAATATTTAGCTGACACATGTTCGGATGAACATATTGCTGGTTACCTCTTCCTTTGCCTTAATAACAGTATTAATTCTGGCTTGCAGAGTCTTAACAAGGTTTTCGCCGTCTTCCGCCTTAAAAGAATCCCATATATTTTGTAATTTTATTTTTAAATCAGAAATGTTTCGTTGTGGATCATTTCTTAACTGCTGTTTCATTTTGTGCCATATAGTTTCGATAATATTTAAATCAGGAATATACGAGGGATGTCCTTTAAGTTTTGCATATGGAAATAAAACAACACGATAGGTTTCTATATGCAAAACTTAAAAGACATCCCTCGTATCGCCTTTTCACAGAATTGATACTTAAATCAAAACGTCAAATTATAAACCCTTTTTTGTTTCCATGGCCTGCTATTATTTACTTTTTAATATCGTGTCATCAATATTAGTTTGATTTTATATTATAATATCATGTTACTTGAAAACAGTTTTGTTAACATGATGTGCAAACAATTACAAAAGAAAAACAATTAATTTTAAATTTACAAAAATAAACAAACTTTTAGATAAAATTAGATAATGTCCGAACATTTTTGTGTTAGGGCTCGTTACATGGGCTTGTCCAAAACGGACGCAGGAAAGTAAACGCATATTAAAACAAGAAAGATATTCAAATCAAGTTGGGTACTTTATTTTGCAGGTTCATTTATACCATTTATGTATGACAAATAATATCGCTCAAATGTTCACCACGACTGGATTTACAGACGTCCACGCGATGGTCGAAATTTTCAATGACATTTTGCAACATGGTCGGTTCTATGGCATTTATCTCGGCAATGATGTTGTTTTTGAGTTCTTGGAGGGTGGCTGGTTTGTTGACGTAGACTTTGCTTTTCAAATATCCCCATAAAATGGAGTCCAAGGAAGTCAAATCGCACGATTTTGGTGGCCATGGCACATTTCCTCTGCGCGAAATCACGCGATCACCGAAGAAGGACTGCAATCGATGGATATTGACGTTGGTTGTGTGGCATGTTGCACCGTCTTGTTGGAAATAAACATCGTCCATATCCATTCCTTCAAGTTGCGGCAAAGAATAGTCCTCTATCATCACGTGATATCGCTCAGAATTGACGGTAACGGCGTCCCCGGCCGCATTTTCGAAAAAGTAAGGTCCGATGATGCCTTTTGACCACAATGCACACCACACAGTCACTTTTTGAGGATGCATCGGCTGCTCTTGATGCTCACGGGGATTTTCGTTCGCCCAGATGCGGCAGTTTTGCTTGTTTACCGTCCCATTCAAAGTGAAATGCGCTCACTGAACATGATTTTTGATGAAAAATTGGCATCAATTTGGCGGTGTTCAAGGAGCCAATCTGAGAACGTTCGGCGCGAAAAATGGTCGGCCTGACGCAGCTCTTGCGTCAATTGGATCTTGTAGGCGTGTACATTCAAATCCTTGTGGAGAATGCGGAGCACACTGGTTCTCGAAATGCCCAATTCTTGGGATCGACGCGTTGTTGATTGCTTCGGATCGTCTCTCACACTCTCCTTCACAACAGCAATATTTTCCGGTGTGCGAACGCTCCTTGGCCGGCCAGAGCCTGGCAGATTTGCCACAGAACCTGTTGCCTCGAATTTACGCACCAGACGACCGATGGTTGTTTCGTTTGGGCGGTTGTTGCGACCGAAATGTTCACGAAGCGCGCGAATCGTGTTTTTTATTTTTGCACCATTTTTGTAGTGCTCTTGAATAACTTTGATGCGGTCTTCAATCGAATACGACTCCATAGGGATCAATGGTAAAGATTCAACTAACAAAATGACATGTCGCTGACAGAAAACAAAGATGTTGTCTATGTCAAATTGACGTGTACTTTCCTGCTTCCCTAGTGGACATTTACAAACAGTTTTTTATTCTTACTCTTACTAATCACATCATCATCATCAAGTTTTTCGTGCTTACTTCCCACTTCAATTGTTATCGAGACTCATTTCGAAAATGAGATATTATGTTTTTTGGATTTTATATGACGAAAAACAATGTCATTCATTTCCACTGGCTTGTCTCTCGACCTGTTTGTCGGCCTTAGGGTCTACTGATGGGGATAAAGGACAAATAAAAGCCATGCTTATTATACAATTCATTTTAAAGTAATTTATTTATTACATAACGTGATTACATCATCTGTAGTGTACGTGGCGTGATTTAAGTGTGTTTTGTACGAAAAGCATGATACCTAAGTAGTTATCAGATTCTAGGCTTCAAGTGGTTTCTCTGTGCTTTATATACAATCGCCTTATCGAAAGACTGATACAGAAACCTATATAGTTGATCGATATATTAAAGCAGAGGTCTGAAGTGCAAGTAGGAGGATTTTCTAGTCAATTCGTGGAATGACCGAATGTTTCAGAATAAATGTTTTTGAGCTCATTTGTCATGTCTAATAACGATCGGCATACCTAATTCTTGAAGATCAGAAAGTATCTTCGAATCCGCTCCGATAAATACTGTAATTTAGATTTTTGTATAATCTTATGCAACAAGGGTCCCGAATCTGTATGTTTTCAGGCCCGAAAGCTGGGTCAAAAATTGACAATTTTTTCAACCAATTTCAATCCATTTTTTCACTAGGTTTTTAGGTTATTCTGAACAAAAAGGTTTTAATAAACTTTTCTATAAAATTGATAGTTCTAAAGATGTAAGCAATATAAGCATCTTTGACTCCCAAAACCAGCATGAAAAAAAACTAATTTTTAATATTGCCGAAGTTTCTAAATATTCTTTCAACACCCAAAGCATTTTAGGGGGGTTCTGCTATTGTGAACTTTTTTCAATTGTTATTGTATAACGTAAGTTTTGGCACAAAATTCATTGGCTATAACTTTAACAAGCACAAAACAATATCAAGTTGCCTTTGGAAATAAAAGTTTGTAAAAAAACAATTTTCGGAAATTGTTTAAGGAATCGTTCACGCGACTCCATGTGCATGCGAAGATACTTCCTAGACTAAATCCAAAGAAAAATGTTCCTGTCGCATCGCAAAAATAAAAATATATCTGACTTTGACCGTAATCCTTTTTATTTCTAGAATTTGCTCTTCAGACCTCAAACACCATGCTCTTAGAACATAATAGAAATCTAGATTACAAATTTTATGCAGAAAATCTATCAGTATGTGTATCTCCATGTCTGTACAGGGTGTTCCAAAAATTATTGTGTAGCGATTCAAAATCAGAATTAAAGTTACGTCGTCCAGATCGTCGAATCTGGAGTATGAGGCTCCCTGGGAATGCTACAAGGGGAACGATCTCAAAATCTGGCGGCTGATGAGATTTGTTAAATAAATATGTGAATGTATCAATTTTTCGGAAAAGTAAAGGTTCCCTTAGGGTTAGTTACTGAAATGAGGTATTACAATAACTGAAATAAAGTTAGCGCGGTTCTCTAACTGTATAGTCCTGGACGCTGATAAATGAGTCGCTCCTTGAGTCATGATCGGGACAAAAAGTGCGAACGTCTCGTCGTCGACCATCAGTTCTTACGATGAAGTTAATTTTGCGAAGATGTGAACATATTTCGCAGAAAATGAATCTATTCATAAACTTGTTTGATAAATGTCAATAGCTGTCAGTATTTTTGATAATTGAACGAACCCCCAGGTGTTACACACCGCGCTTATTTTACTGGTCCAAAATTCAAACCGCGTATGCCAGTTGAAGAAAGATTACTGACATTACTGTTGCATCGATTTTGTCAAAGTACAAACTGAAGAAAGATAGAAGCGACTTTGCATCATAGTTTTATGATTTTATTAATATTTTCAATAAAGTAATAAATCCCAGAGTAACAGGTAGAAACATCTATCTAAGGTGCTCCAGAAATTAGACGGAGATATTTTTTAGGGTGATTTCTTGATAAAAAATATGAGAAAAAGTTTTCAAAATACAGGGTGATATTTTTTTTAATAATATCTGATAAAATATTCACTTGATTCTGTTGAAATTTGGCAACATTATTGACAAAAAAAACTGTACGCAACTGGTTTTTTGTAATTTTAATATTTGTTGTTTGATTAAGCATCTAAAGATACATCTTATTTGCCTCTTGTATTTTTTCCGTATCTCCCTTCGTTTTCGAGAAAAAAATAAAAACCGTTTTATTCCATGTCACTAGACAAATTGGTTTATTAATTTTTGCTAAAAAAAATCACACGTGCCGTGGAAAACGAAAATAAAAAACTAGCCTCTTAATACGACAAACATTATTGCCAACTTTTAACAGATTCAAGTAAATATTTTTTAAAACTGCATTTCCGGAGCCATGCTTATAGAAAGTTTTTTTTTATATTTTTTAACACCCTCTAAAATATCTCCGTCGATTTTTCGAACACCCTGTATATCCACGTAAAGTACTAATAACTTGTTATTGTATAGCATCATCGTTTCACTGAAATAAGAGTTTCACAGGGAGTATCTACAATTTGAACACTGTGACTTTCAAATTGCACGATATTATATCCTAAAATAGTGCAAAGGTTTGCTGCTGTGCTACAAAACATACATTGAGGTGAATCAAAACTCGGCGACCTTCCCAAAGCAAAATATAAATGACGAGGAAATGTTCAAAATAGTTTGGAGCTATACATCGCACTGAAAAGAATTTTTTTTCAAAGTGATAACGAATATGTCATTTGAGGAAGTTTTTATTGTATAGTCAAGTACCAAAATGGAAGACAGTTGGGCTATGCATTGCACACCACTGCTAGAGTGCAAATTGCAGGTTATGATATTTGTGATTTAACAGACAATATAACAACGGCGCTTGACATCGCATACTTCTTGACTCCACTGAAGCATTTGATACAATTGATCATTCATTTCTTGTGTCTCAATGCAGTTATTATGGATTTTCTAAATAACCTCGTTCATGTAATTAAACCTGCCTTTAAAATCGGTTTCAAAAAGTTCGTCTAAATCAACAGCACTTTACCGCACAAAAAGCTTGTTTTGGTGTACCACAGGGATCTGTGTTAGGGCCCCTGTTATTTTCATTATATATTTCAAATTTAGAAACAGAGGTAAAATCACGCAGCATACAATTTTTTGCAAATATTCTATTCATTTAGGAGTAATGACTTGGAAACATCAAATAATAAAATTAATCATGATCTTGCCAAAATTGAAAAGTTTAGTAGTAGTAATCTTCGTTTGAATCCCTTAAAGATAAATATGCTGGTATACGCAAATAAAACTTAAAGAAGTGTTTTAAAAAAGGTCATGATCAAAAATTTAAAAGGTAATAAAGTAGTACCTGTGGATCATTCGAAGAACTTAGGTATCACAATGAATGATGACTTAAAATTTGTTGAACACGTAAAGTATCTAATTTATAAATGCCAGCAATTGTGTGAATCTTTCTTGTTTTCAAAAATATCATATTGCTTAGTGGTTTACTATCCCTATTTAGATATTAGAAGAAGAAATCGTATTTAAAAAAACTAATTCATTACCTAGATTCAAGAAAAAAGTGAAAGAAATTATACTTGATCAGCAGCGAAAGCTCTTGTAACCCATAAGTGTTATAGTCTAATCATATTAGACGAAAATAACCTTGTTTTGCGAAATAAGTATTTTAAACATGGACGCATAAAATGGGTACAACAATTTTTGTGGGAAAACTTTTTACTCGACAACAAAGAATGAGAAAACGTGTTTTTTTGGGATTCAATCGGGTGTGTGTGCCAGAACGAAAAAACTCTTCAAATAAGACTTTTTACTATTAGTGGAGTACCTATTTTATGGGTCCATGTTTTGAATACCCCCTTCACCAACTTGCATCAATAAAAGCAGACTTTACGATTATTTCGGGGAAATTTGTTAATATGATTAGTCTATTGCCTAACCTTACGGTTTCTTTATGCCTTCACATTGATTATACTTTATTTTGTCGTTATTGTATACAGGTATTAATTTTCAACAAATTTTCAGTTTATATACATCTCATAGCAAGCCACCATAAACGTTAAAGCATTGCTTTGTTCTCAAGAAAACGGAACCATTCAACACTCACGCCCTCTATTATCAGTACGGGTAAATTCCCTGTTTGTAAACTATATACATTTGTAATCAATGAAAATGTTACATATGCTTGCATTTATATTTCTTCAGTATTATCACTCAAACATCGGTCAAAATGTAATACTAAAAATACGGGTTCAATAGCAAAACTGAAAAAAAATTACCTTATGTCAAGTTCACTTGTAGTATGCACCTGACTACAGACTGAGACTTTGAAGACAAACAAATCGTAGGCTCTCTCCTTTTACTTAATCTCAGAGGTGAGAGATCGGACCATGTTCTAGCTGTTCCTAAAATATCGAGAGAGTTCGTGAAAGTGTAGTGGAGCGCCCTGAGACATCTACAAGACATCGTTCTCAAGAACTGGGTATTCGTCGCACTATTTTAAAAAAAACTTGCATTTGCGACCATACAAAATTCAGTTAACCCAAGAATTGCAGCCTAGTGACCACGAAAATCGTTACAGTCATGCAATATTGCAGATTAATACCCAAAATAACGATTTTTAGGGACAAGGTCTATCGACATAAGACAGCACAAAGTGCCATCGATTACCGGAATCAACTACTGTGAAAGTGAAACAGCAATTGCAATTTCCACTATACTGCCAGTATCGACGACATCTAGCGGTCACAGTGGTGACTTGGCTGTCACATGCGAACTGAGATGCAGTTCCAGCAGACAATTCTGACAATAGATGGCTCTCTTATTCGTTAAACGTTACTGAACATTCAATGGTTTTTTCCAGTGTGAGTCTCTCTTCCATTTTGGTACCTCACTGTAGATGATCTCGTTTCGATCCACCCCTATTTATAAATGGCTTATACCTACATACATTGTACTCTAAAACTTGTATGGAAATGTGATTACTTCATTTTAAATTCCGTTAACATTGCAAAAAATAACCGTGTTTACGTTTACGTACATAATACTAAAAAGTGTCATAACACGATGAATGAATTCGTTTAAAGTTTGCTTATTTAAAATAAGGTTCTATACTGTATCCTTACGTTTTACTGTTTAGAATGTGATCCTTAGATCTAAATCTATGTTAGGCTTAGTGTTACATATAGGGTTTTGAAAATGGTCTTAATTACAGCTACAAAAATAATGTATATCGACATAAACGCTTATGGTCACAGTTTTGGAAATTGTAATATTTGATATATTTTTTTTCACTGATATTTGTAAAGATGAAATACTGTAGAGCGAAACAGAATTGATGTCTTGCATATATTCACAAATTGAAGTTTACTTTTAACTCGTTATGTTACATTTCCATAACTATACCTTAGATAAAATATATAAATATCTGGTAGTATAAAAGACATAGCGGGTTGAAAGCTGTCTTATCTATAAAAGGTATGATATTTCTACAGGCGTACCTCGCTTTGTCTAAATGCTATCCGAACAAGGTTAGTGATATACCACAAATTTTTATAGTTATCTACCTATAGTGAGACTTCATAGAGATGAAACGTATGAAATTTGATATAAAAAGCATATGTGACAGTTCTTGAACACTGGACCATTCTATAACACCACTAATGTCTAAATAGATGGTTCAAATACAGGGTATCGGCAAAGTTTGGGTTTTCCTTTACACGACGCGACGTGTAGATCTTGAAAACATAAGCAATTTTTCTTAGTACCATATACACCAATGTCTTAAGGGAACCGAGATAAAGGGCTCTGCAACATCAAAAATATCTGAATACCGTCCTTTAGCCGCGACCCGCGACATCACCGAGTGGTACAAGGTCACTGGCTCAACCCGACGACTGAACTGGGTCGGGGTCAGTGTGTCAGGTCAGTATGCAACCTTCAACCGACGGTTACGGTCACGCGTAATGGGGTGAATAACTTTCGCAACACTCATGTTTGGTCAGTAGAAAATCCGCACGCTGTCCGTCGGGCACATTTTCAACAAACATTTTCGGTGAATGTTTGGGCTGGCATGGTGAACGGTATTGCTCATTGGACCATTTATTCTCCCAAATCGATTGGACGAGATGCAATACCTAGACTTTTTACGCAACATTTTGCCTTCCTTGTTTACCTGCGTCTGCTCGGTAGCGCATCAGCTGATTTCATTTTCTGTTGGAGCGGTATGATTTCGGGCAGAGACGTACTTAGCCCTTCTCGTCAACTGGAGAGTGAGTACTTTTTCCTTTATTTTTTTTTACTTGGCCGCCCTCGTTTCACTATACATTACCTTTGTTATTTCAAGGGTAGTTGTTTCTGAAAAGGAAAACCCCAACTTTGCAGAGACCCTGTATATATAAGTTCACAAACAAAAGAAGATAAATGACTGTTGTATACATAGCAAGCGTTAAAGTCGGTGGCCTGGAACCTTGAAAAACTTATTCATAAAGTGTACTTTTCCACTTGTCCGTAGATAAACAGATCTACCACTGCCTACAGATATTTGTTGCTTGAGATATCAGCAAAAAATCATGTCAAAAATGCACATTCGTGGCGAACTGGCTGCGGACAAACTTTTATAATTCAACGCCTTTTCCTGTTAAGAATCTTTGATGTAAAACACATCAAGCCATGACTCTGCTGTGGTAGAGAAAGAGCTTAGGACCTGGACCCTTTTCTATTTGTCACTGTGTCTCAGAGGCGACCGTAGAGCCTTTACTCTTGCTTAAAGTACCGCAGGTTAGTATGTCTTTTAGGTCTGGTTGACCAGAAACCAGGTAAAGTCAGCAAGAGGAGTACCTGGATCTACTCTAAAATGATTTTGCCGTCGCAAACATTCCAGGCCGCGCCTCGCACTCTGATCAAAATTAAATTGTAAATTCAGAAGAGCCAAAATTATTTCAGTATACAACATCGATCAAAATTATTTTTTGGAGCTACAAAATAATTCGAGTGGTCAAAGCAATAATGCTTTACTTCTTTTCTGTGCTCTATTTCTTCCTTCCTTTCTTTTCTTCTTTCCCTTTTCCCCTTAAGCATGCTTGGTATCTGACGAATGACGAATAGTATAGTATATGATCTTGCCAAATGAATTGGTCACAACTAGGAGAAAGAAGGTAAGGAGGAGCTGGAGGGGGAAATAAGAGAGCATAAATATTGACGTCTTAGAAACTATGGACTGCCAAAAGTTGAAATGGGACGGCCATGTCGAAAGATCTATGATCATTGATGGTAAAAACGATTTTCACAGTGGATCACTATCAGCCGCAGAGAAAGAGATAGACCAAGAAGATCGTGGAGGCAAGAAGTAAACTATGCAGTGAAAGATAAGCTAGAATTCTGGAAACGGGAACAGCTGACATTAACTTGATATATACAAGGGCCACTCTATATATTTTGAGATACACGAACAGTAAAAACTATTTTTCGAACCCTAGTTTATTTATATTTAAAGTATTTTCCTCCAGCATTAATGCATTTCTGTAACCTGACCTTCCACAAATGAAATGCGTCTAACCAGTCAATTTTTTGTAAGCCTTCAACAGACTGATTGATTGCTTGATCTATTTCCTTTTCGGACGAAAATTTTTGACCACGCAGATTTTTTTTTAAATTCTTGCAGAGCCTGGAGTCACACTTTGCCAAATCTGGGGAATAAGGCGGATGTTCTAGCATTTGGATGTGGCGCTGGCGTAAAAAGTTTATAGTGAGAGGAATTGTCGTGTTGCAAGATTGCACCTCTGCAACAAACTTTTTTTGAATGAAGATTATCATGCACACTTTTGCGAATCCTACCCCAAAAGTTGCCTCTATAGTCGCATATGTGCAGCGAGAATCTTCTTAAATTAGCCGCTGAACTTTAGCAATGTTTTCTGGAGTAACACTAGAACATAGCCTATCACTACGTTCTTCATCAGCCAATGAAACACGCCCTGTTCTAAATTCGGCATATCAGCGAAAACACACTTTCCCGGGTCGGAGCTTCATTACCAAATACCTGTTGTAACTGTTCGAGACATTGATTACATTTGATTACTGCGGCGATTTACTAATAAAAGACTGCTCTGTCTAATAGTGGTTTTAACTAGTATAGTTAATGCGCATCCCAAAATATACAGCGTGTCCCTCGTACGAATTGCCTCTTATATTTCAAAGGATCTATACGCACTCAAGTGCGATCGCATTTGTGCCATAAATCCGTTTAATAGTTTCATCTTAATCAGACGTCTCAGGCCTAACTTTATTGTGTGATATACCCGAATGAGAACGGTAGTAATAAAATTCAAAGCAGCTAAGAAGATTAGTCGGGCAGTAAAAGTCCCTGTAATTACTTCTCGCTTTGGAAGGAAAACGGCAAATCTACACTATCCGCGATGCAGGAGAATCGCAAATTAGCAAAACGGACCCACTGCAGTGTGCCAGAAACAGCGGCAGTTCGCTCGTTTTTAAATTTTACCTTACCAAATGTCTAAAAGCAATCTCCGCGGTCACAGCTTTAAAATGCAAAAGAAACAATTTAGAATCACGTTTTCAACACTTGAAACAGTTTACCAGAAAGTGTGGTTGATAGCTAGTCAGTTTATAGCTTCAAAGTGTATTATGATATGCGGAACAGTATACAAACTGTACTGTTTGTTTCTATTTTATGTATTTGCGTTGTTTATAGTAGTGTACCCTGCTCATTTGTTTTTTTTAATAATAATAATTTTCGATACTGAGCGCCGTCTGTCACGACACAAAATTTTGTTTACAAGTCGGTATCAAATTTTGGGAAAAAATGCGTTACTGAATTTAGTTCCGAATTTTTTTTTCTAATTACAATCTTGTCACGTTAAGAAATTGTAACAAATTTTGTACGAAATCATGGGCAGTCGGGAGAAAAAGCTGTAACTGTCAATTTATAACTGTCATTTATTACGTCAAAAACGTACTAACCACACTGCTGTCTAACAATGTTCTTAATTTTGTACAAAATTTGATGTACTAAATTCAGTACAAAATTTACTTAACTTTCTTTTACCGATACTTGCAGATAACTATAGGCAATTCCTTAGCTTTTGACGGTTTCGTATCCATATCATATGAAATTAGCGAACAGAACCGTGGGGGGAGCTTAACTTTCTTGTTTATCCATATTATAATTGGCTTTGACTGTTGGATCTCGTTAAATAAATAAATAAATAGATAAATAAATAAATAAACAAATAAATAAATAAATAAATAAATAAATAAATAAATAAATAAGTAAATGAATAAATGAATAAATGAATAAATGAATAAATGAATAAATGAATAAATGAATAAATGAATAAATGAATAAATGAATAAATGAATAAACGAATAAACGAATAACGAATAAACGAATAAACGAATAAACGAATAAACGAATAAACGAATAAACGAATAAACGAATAAACGAATAAACGAATAAACGAATAAACGAATAAACGAATAAACGAATAAACGAATAAACGAATAACGAATAAACGAATAAACGAATAAACGAATAAACGAATAAACGAATAAACGAATAAACGAATAAACGAATAAACGAATAAACGAATAAACGAATAAACGAATAAACGAATAAACGAATAAACGAATAAACGAATAAACGAATAAACGAATAAACGAATAAACGAATAAACGAATAAACGAATAAACGAATAAACGATAAATTAATAAATGAATAAACGAATAAACGAATAAACGAATAAACGAATAAACGAATAACTAATAAACGAATAAACTAATAAACGAATAAACGAATAAACGAATAAACGAATAAACGAATAAACGAATAAACGAATAAACGAATAAACGAATAAACGAATAAACGAATAAACGAATAAACGAATAAACGAATAAACGAATAAACGAATAAACGAATAACGAATAAACGAATAAACGAATAAACGAATAAACGAATAAACGAATAACGAATAAACGAATAAACGAATAAACGAATAAACGAATAAACGAATAAACGAATAAACGAATAAACGAATAAACGAATAAACGAATAAACGAATAAACGAATAAACGAATAAACGAATAAACGAATAAACGAATAAACGAATAAACGAATAAACGAATAAACGAATAAACGAATAACGAATAAACGAATAAACGAATAAACGAATAAACGAATAAACGAATAAACGAATAAACGAATAAACGAATAAACGAATAAACGAATAAACGAATAAACGAATAAACGAATAAACGAATAAACGAATAAACGAATAAACGAATAAACGAATAAACGAATAAACGAATAAACGAATAAACGAATAAACGAATAAACGAATAAACGAATAAACGAATAAATGAATAAATGAATAACTGAATAGATAAATAAATGAATAAGGGATATTTTACTGCGCAATTCAATCCTAAGCGCAGCAGCTCTTCGCTCTTGAACAGACAGGATTTCCCAGTATGTCTGACCTCAAACTTGGAATAACATATTTTCGCGACGAGCGCAACAAAGATAGGATAAACCTGTTTGAACTGGTCGCAACTGCGGGCTTGATTGGCTTATCGTAACCGTGATCGCAGCATTGTCAAATGGTTGGAGACTGTAGTCTAATGATTGTATAATTTTAATTTTCTAAGTGCGCATTCTGCCTCCCTCTCCTGGTGAGATGTGGTGGGATTTTGCTTGACCCTGTCCCCGTCTGAGATTTTCCATCATTATTCTATTTAAGACTAGCATTTAAGATTACAGCAGTTCTTATATTCCATTTTTTAGGTTAAATCAGCTCCCACTACATTTCGAGTTTGTTTATAACTGTAGAGCATAGCCAGAAACATTTTCTATGAAATATGGACATTTCTAAAATAAGTAAGGCTTATTTTTCAGATTATAACATCAATCATAATCACTATTTTTAGTTTGCACGTATAGAATATATGAAAATTGTCATTCTGCCCGCCACTGTTTTAAAATATATTTTTTTCGAAATAAAATATACTCATTAAATGAAAATAAGTAGTATTCGGTAAGAGTTCAACGATTTCGATGCTGCAAATGTCTTACATAACGAGAATGCTTATCTTTATCAATTTTTTTTTTATCTGAAATACTCCCGCTTTCAAATTAGCAAATATGTATCTTATTATTTATACATTGGGCTAATGATTCCTATATTCTTTATGAAATAACGTATATCTGGCATCCCAGGATTATCCTCTTCACATTCTATACGAGTCTAGTCATATAAGCAAATTTTCCAGAAATAATTGTAAAGTCTGGTTTAATCGGTGTAAGTTGTTCAAAGGGGTATTTAAAAAAATGGAAGTATAAAATGGGTACACCAATTTTTGAGGGAAAAC
Organism: Acanthoscelides obtectus; assembly: GCA_963669975.1. Taxonomy (NCBI): domain Eukaryota; kingdom Metazoa; phylum Arthropoda; class Insecta; order Coleoptera; family Chrysomelidae; genus Acanthoscelides; species Acanthoscelides obtectus. Next base: position 121,974,101 of record CAVLJG010000001.1, on the reverse strand, counting down.
TGTTTGTTCGACAACAAAGAATTAGAACATGTGTTTTTTGAGATTCAATCGAAAACGTTGCCAGGAACGAAAAAACTCTTCATATACAAAATGAGGCGACACGTAAAAAGATCTCTAAATACACTGAACACAGCACCCCTAACTCCATGTCCCTGCAGCGCTTGGACGAGCGTAGGATGAGATACCGTGTCAAATGCCTTTGCTAAATCCAAAAACAAAGCGATGCACTTATCACATTTATTTAAATGATACATTATTTTAGAGGCTAATTCGTAAACCGTATGTGATGTGCTTAAACCTTGCCTAAAACCAAACTGATTCTCAGCTAACAGCTTATTTGAGTCCAAGATTGCAACCAATTCAAATATCTTTGCTAAATTTGAGATTATACTTATTGGTCTATAGTTACTTATATATTCTTTATCTCCTGCTTTGTGAATAGGTGTTACAACCGATGTTTTAAATTGTTTAGGTACTGTGCCCGTTTTGAAAATCAGATTAATTATATGAACTAAGGGATCCAAGAGATTTACATCTAGTTGTTTGATTATTTTAGTTGTTAATTTATCTAATCCTGGAGACCAACTATTTTTTAAACTCATTATATGTTCAATAATTCCATTACTGTTGGTCGGTTTTAAATACATTGAATAAGAAGGGCTATTTATAAATTGAAAAGGTGTGGGAGGGTTCCCAATTTTATCTGACATTTCTCTGCCAACATTTATAAGAAAGTGATTTGCAAAGTCAGCAATTTGTTTTTTATCAATAATCATGACATTTTTTTCATCCTTCAGATAAGTTATAGGACATTCTGCTTTAATTTGTTACCTCTTTAACTAATTTATAAACTTTTTTGATATCGTGTGAGCTTTGAGTAAATTTACTTTTATAGTACTCATTTTTTGTAAATCTTATTATTTTCTATATTCTTTGTATTCCGATATCTCTGCTGGAGATGGGTTTAGCTTAAGGGCTCTTTTCAGCTTATCTCGGTTTTTCATAGATTTAATTATTGCACTTGTAATCCACGGTTTAAGCTTTTTATAATTATTCAGGGTGTTTTTAACAAATTCTGACTTTTCCATAATATTACTTAATTTTTTAAAAAGGTAATTGGTTGCTTCTTCTGCTTGATCAAAAACCAAACTGTAGTTGAAGTCCACCTCAGATGCTAAGTGCTTCAATTTATTCATATAAATATATTTAAAGACATTTCGGCAGTTAGATGCTGTAGCGTTTACAGTGAAGTCATCTGAAACATGAAGCATAAGGGGTAGGTGGTCAGTTATGTCATGTTCTATGATATAGCTATCTATTTTTCTGGAGGCTGCTTCGATTTTGTCGCGCACGAAACTCCAATTTTGAGATAATTTTAAATGTCTGCGAGAAACCATCATCTCATTACCAACGAGTGCCAACACCGCAGTTTGTCTCGGTTGTCGGCCATAACTTTTTTGCTATTAGTCGGATCTTTTTACGCGTAGTCTCATTTTGTAGGTCTCACAAATATCTAAAAATCTTATATGAAGAGTTTTTTCGTTCCTGCCAACACTTTCGATTGAATCCCAAGAAACTCGTTCTCATTCTTAGTTCTCGAATAAAAAGTTTTCCCTACAAAAATTGGTACACTCATTGTATGCGTCCATCTTTTGAATACTCCCTTGAACAACTTGCAGCGAAAAAGCCAGACCTTACAATTATTTCGCAAACCATTCGTATTTTTGTCTAATATGATCCAACATAATTAGATTGATAAGAGATTAGCTTACTCAGACACCGATAGTTTATTATAACGCTAGACCTTCTCTGTATCATTTTACACATATACGTACTCGACTGAATTAGAACAGCTTGACATGACTGAAATAACTCTTCTGTCTGGTAGAGAATATTTAGTTTCACAAGCTTCATAACAATCATTAGCTCTCTATGCCTGCGCAAAATAACAAATACGTCGTAATGCTCGGTGCACGTCTGTGGTAATGTGATTGCATTTATATTCGTGAACGTAAATATGAAAACAGGATGCCATTGTACCTCATTATCCTTTTTTTTTTTTTATTCAAAGAAATAACCGCATCAACCTTTACAGGTTATTAGCGGTGGATGTGATTAAATCTTATGTAGAACATTAATTTTTCTTAAATACATAAGTAGTTGGTTAATGTCACATTTGTCCCCTATAATATCCGCTAGAGTTCCGTTAATATTATGTTGAAGTCTTTCACTTTCCAGTAGTGGGCACTCCACTAAGATATGTTTAACGGTGAGTGTTTCTTCACAAATGTCACAGGTTGGTGGTTGTTCTCTATTGAAAAGGTGCCGATGAGTGAGCTGGGTGTGTCCGAGTCGTAGTCTGGTTATAACTATTTGATGTCTTCGATTCTGGGTAATACAGCGCCATGGCCCCATAGATGATTTGAGCTCTAAGAGCTTAGAATTTTTATTTCTCCATTCACTGTTCCATTCTTGATATATTTTATAAGTGAAGTAAGTTTTTGTATCCGAGAATGGTATTTTTGTTGTTGCTGATAGTTCTCCTTGCGCTGCGATTTTTGCTTTTTGGTCTGCCTCCTCATTACCCCGGATGCCAACGTGGGATGGAGCCCAAATGAAGTTAACTTTTTTGCCTTCCGTATGTAATCGATGTAAATGCTCCTTGATACTGATCACCAACGGGTTACTCACGTAAACTCGTCCAATCATTGTGAGTGAGCTCAGTGAATCGGATATTATTACCCAGTTTGTAGCTGCCTTCTCTGTGATATGTTGGAGAGCTTCCATTATAGCATGAAGTTCACCCGTGCAAATTGTAGCTTCATCTGGTAATCTCGTAGCAATAATAGTGGTCGGTGTGATGACTGCTGCGCCTGTTTTGTAGTTTACTTTAGCTGCATCTGTGTAAATTTTTTGGTGTTCCAAATGTTCCTGCATAAGCTGATTGAAGCGCTGTCTTATTAGTTCGTGAGGTACATCGTGCTTGTTAAGCTTTGTCATCCTGGTATTGATGTCAGGTAAGTTGATCAGCCAAGGTGGGACAGAGGATGCTGAAGTGCGATAGGTAGGGGGGAACGATATGTTTAGTGATCTGAGACGCAAACTTGTTCTCTGGCAGAAAGAGCCCCTTCTTGTTATATTCATGCCATTCTGTGACATAGTAGCTACTAGTCGACTATGGATAGGAATTGCTGGATTAGAGTGAACTCTGGTTGCATATGAAAGACTCAAGATCTGACGTCTGAGGTAGAGCGGTGCCTCGCCAGCTTCACAGTATAGGCTGTCACATGGTGTGGTCCTAAAAACACCAAGTATAAGGCGCAGAGCATTATTGTGCAGGACATTTAGTTGTTTAAGGGTCGAATTTGTTGCCGATGCGTATGCTATACATCCATAATCAATTTTTGATCGGATTAGAGACCTGTAGAGGTATAAAAGTGTAGTTCCATCAGCCCCCCATCGTTTGTTTGCTAAACATTTCAGTAAGTTGATTGCTTTTTGGCAGGATTTAACCAGTTCTCGGATGTGTGGTTTCCAGTTCAAGTGTTGATCAAATATAATGCCAAGAAATTTTATTTCTGTTGTGTAATGGAGTTGAATATTATTGTACTTTAGATTTGGCTTGCACCTTACTGGTTTCTTCGAAAATATTATACAGTTAGTTTTCTCTGGCGAAAAGGTAAATCCTGATTGTTTGGACCATTCCAATAATTTATCTAGTTGTATCTGTAGTAAATTCTTAGCTGTATCGAGATGTCTTTCTTTTAGATACAAGATCATGTCGTCGGCGTATAATCTCACTTGTATTGGCTTATTAATCGCATCCAAAAGGTCATTTATAGCGATAAGAAACAGCGTGGGGCTAATGATTGAGCCCTGGGGTATTCCATTTTCTTGGTTTCTTTGTGTAGACAAGACTCCATTGGCTCTTACTCGGAAGACTCTGTCACGTAAGAAGTTCAAAATGAATGCCAGTATATTTCCGTTGTAGCCCCATTTTTTCAGCGTTGTTGTGATTTTGTGCCTCCACGCAGTATCAAAGGCGCGGTCTATATCAAAATATATAGCTAGTGAGTATTGTCTATTGTCAAACGCTTCATGTATATGATTTTCCAGGTCAATTATATTGTCTAACGTGGATCTGTTGGTTCTGAATCCAGATTGTTCGCCAGCGAGTAACTGTTTTTGATCTAAGCTCCAAATGAGCCTACGGTTTATAATTTTTTCTAAGAGTTTGCACATTGCGCAAGTTAATGAAATGGGTCTGTATGACTGTGGGTCGAGTGATGATTTATTAGGTTTGAGAATAGGTATAACAATGGCCTGCCTCCATAAGCTAGGAAATACATGTTGTATCCAGAGTATATTGTATATTTGTAGGAGATGGTTTTTGGCGTTTGCTGGAAGATATTTCAGAAAGATAGGGGGTATATCATCTGGGCCTGAGGACGTATCTTTCAGGTCATTTAGTGCTTCTTCAAATTCGGCTGTTGTTAAAAGGGAATTTACAGGATTAGTATTATCTTGGGTTATGTTTATGTGAGTAGCTTCTTCCTGTTGTTTATATGCGAGGAAATCTTGACAGTAGCTCTCATTACTAGATTTCTGATAATAAACTTTAGATAGGCTTTCTGCAATTTTGTCGTTTTCTGTGTAAAGTGCTTGCCCGTCTTTAATGGCTTTTATACGACTGTATGACTTGTCTCCTGATATGTTTTGGACTTTCTTCCATACTTTAGAGAGGGGGGTGGAGCTATTAATGCTGCTAACGTAATTTTGCCAGGACTCTTTTTGGTGTTTATTTATAGATAAGCGTGCTCGAGCTCTTTTCAGTTTAAAGTCTTTCAGGTTTTCAGGAGTATTGTGTTTCTTAAGTCTATTGAATGCGTGTTTACTATCTTTTATCGCCATTTCGCAGTCTTTGTTCCACCAAGGAACTGGATTGTGATTATTATTCATATGTTTTGTTTTTCCTATGCTCAAATGTGCCGCTTCTATTATTAGGTTATTAAAGTTTTCTATTGTTAAATCTATGTCAACGCTTATCACTGCTTTTTGAAGGTTTTCTTCAATATAGTCTGAGAAATGCTGCCAATTTGCAAGTTTCAGGTTCCATTTTGGTACTTCTGTAGGGGTGTCAGTTATCTGTTTCGTATTCGTCACGATTACTGGATAATGATCGCTGCTGTAAAGGTCATCCGTTGTGTCCCATTCCAGCTGTGTGATAAGGTTGGGTGAGCATAGAGTTATGTCAATTGCGGAAAAGTTGCCATTAGCTGCATTAAATCGAGTTGCATTTCCGTTGTTGAGTATAGACAGGTTGGATCCATCTATGACGTCGCTTATTATTTTGCCACGAATATCATTTTTGTGTGATCCCCAGGCGAAGTTATGTGCATTGAAATCACCTAACAGTATTCTTGGAGATGGAATTTGATCTAACAGTGCTTCCAGTTCTGCCGCTTCTAGGTGATAGTCTGGAGGGATATACAAATTACATATGTTGATCTTTTTTGGAGCTTCTAACGAGACTGCTATTACTTCCAAATTACTTTTGAGGTTGAGCTGCATCACCGGTATTTCTTTTTTCACATAAATAGACACTCCTCCACTAGCTGTGTCTTGTGCGCGATTTTTGAAGAAACCTTGGTAATGCTTAGGAGTATGTGATTGGTTTCCTCGGAAGTGGGTCTCCTGTATACACATAATATCTGGGTTTTTGGAGGATATCAGAAGCTTTAGCATATTCAGGTGGCAGAAGTATCCATTTACGTTCCACTGGATAATAGTGTTGAATGATAGCATATTAAAATGTGGAGTCCACTGAAGAGGTTTCGTCATAAGAATCGTTAGATTTATTCTCTAAATGGCGTTCTAGTTTTTTCCTCAGTCTGGTTACGCGGTTTTTTATTGTTTTGTCTTTTATATGAGGATAAATTGTTAAGAGCATTTCAATGAGTGATTTTATATCTGCTGTGTACTCGTGAACAATGCTTATTGTGTCTTTTGCACCATGGGTATTCTCAAGGAGGCTTTTCAGCTGATTATAGTCGAGGATGTAGTTCTCATCGCTGCTATTTATGAGCAATTTTACTGATTCCATATTGTCGTCTAGAATATATGAGTGCGTAGGGTCTGATTTTGGCTTTTTCTTTGGATTTTGTCTGGGTATAACAAGTTCTGGCATTAAGTTGGGATCTGTGAAGGGTGTTGCTTCCGAAGTTGGAGTTGTTATTTCGGAAATGCTTCTCTTGTTGTTTGCACTAGTTGTATTTATCGAATTTACGGAGGTTACTGTTGACATCGAAGATTCTGCCTGCGCCAAATTAAGTGCGGTAGCGCTGGTCTCTGATGGGTCATTTATTGGCTGAGCAGTTGCTGAGGTTGTAGTTGGGCTTGGGGTTTCATTAAGCGTTTGTGTTGTGGATGAAGAGTTGGAGGACGCTGGACATCGAGAAGCAATGTGACCTGACATTTTGCATTTGAAGCAGCTTTGACTATCAAGAGATAAGAATACTCGATACGTAAGGTCATCGTGGCTGATTTCTAGAGAATTGGGAATTTCAGATTCTAGCGGTTCAATATATACCTGTCTTCGGAAACTTAAAATATGATTATATTCAGGAAGAGGTGCGCCGATCTTCAGAAATGAAATAGGCGAAACTGTTTTGATGCCTATACGTTGTATGCTATCTTTGATTTTTGCGTGCGGTATTGTGGGGCAGACATTTGAGATGACTAATCTATCTGCAGGTGCTACTAGTCGCCGTGCATGTGCAACTTGTCCTTGCAATTCGATTTTTCCAGGATTATTGAGAAATTTGTCGACTATTTGCTTGTTGGAGAAATAAATGCATATACGGTTATTTGAAATCCTGGAGCAGAATATTATATTTTTTGGATCTACTATGGGGCCCAGCTCCAAGAGGTAATCTTGTATCCTGGTACCCTCGATGGAATTGAAAACGATGGCTTGATCTTTATTGGGATGCTTGTAAGTGACTGGCTGATTTAGTACAGTAGAATAAGATGGAGCATTGGTGATATTTGTTGATGTTGTAGGAATACTTTGGAGAGACATCTTTCTTGGTTCAATTGCCTTCTTTCAGATGTGCTGTGACCATATCTGAGTACGGTACTGTGTTTTGTAACACGACGATGAAGGAGTCTTTTTGTGCGACGTGAATTCCACAAACGCAGGAGGAAATCTCAGCACTGTGGCTAGCACACACTGCTGTATTGCTTCAACAGCGGAATATCGATGAAAATTCGATGGTTTCTTACTCACAGTAGGCTGCTGGCTTCTATCTTGATGGTATGGATATGTCACTATGCACAAATTACGTTGTTTTACTGGTAGAAATTAAACTTTTTCAAGAGCCCGATTAAACTGCTGCGACTCGGTAAAGAGGCAGGGCCGGATTCCCTCATTATCCTTGATTACTTGCAATTTGTCTTTTCGGATAACGTATATATAATATATCTATATACGCTATAAATGTGGGCGAAATATGTCAAGTGTACTAAGGCCTTTTAAACAATTATCTACAATCTCAATTTAGCATCATGGAAAAATGTCTTGATACTATTCGTCATTATTCGTCAGAGCGGTCCGGTGGACCTTTGCTCTTAGTTAAAGTCTCGTCGGTCTGTTAGTCTGTCAGGTCTGGCTACCCAGATACCAAACATTTTAAGGGGAAAAGGGAAAGAAGGAAAGAAAGGAAGGAAGAAATAGAGCAAAGAAAAGAAGTAAATCATTTGATATAGCTTAAGCATTATTGCTTTGACTACTCGAAATATTTAGTAATTGTGCGTGAGGTTCTGTTTTGCAGTACTTGCAGTCTTTACATGCGCGTCTTGGCAAGAAAACACCAAGCCGCGCATGCGTAGGTAATTGCGGGTCTTTGACCATTTTATACAACCGAATCTTGTTGATCAGACTCAATTTTGAATTTATGCACATCGGAGGATAAAGCTGCCGAAAGGTAATTTGGAATTTTGTTTTCAAAATATCAGTATGTTTCTGCCAGGTCAACCCCTTGTCAATGATGACTCCAAGATACCTGCCAGATGATAAATGCAGGTTGTCTATTGTACACAGCCATTCAATGCCTGCGGCAAGATCGCCTGCAATGCCTGGCTCCACATTCTGCGTGTTCAAAGTGGATTGAACAGAGGGGGCAGCCGAAGATGTTGAGACGGCTGCTTCCGCGTAAGACTTGCTGCGTCTTTGCGCTATGACTTCCAGATTTCGCCTGGAGGTGAATCTGCATGTGGGACTGTCCAATCCATCTCCGAAGAGATCTACGGAAATCTAATCGGTTTAAGCCTGTAGAGTGGTAGTTGCAAGCCCCATCGCTCTGCGACAAATCCGAAAAAGTATCTTTTTTAGATCACACCTTGTTTCTTCCGAACAACAGGCCACCCGACATATATTATGTTAGGCAATGTTCGTGTATGTGATTCTCCCTGGAAAATGTTTCGTTAGCAGGCAATCAAGAATATCCTACACAATATAATAATAATAAAAAATGTTTATTGCCCAACAGTTAAAGAAACCATTTGCAGGACAATCCTAAGATAAATCAAAATAACAAGAACAGAAAACACATAAAAGCAAGAGATTTCATCTAGAGAAAAAACAAAAAAGAAAAAGAAGCAAAAAAAACATATTTCACTCAGGTGAGTAACATATCATAAGTTATCCAAGCAATTTCTAGCTATTCCCAGACTGCTGTTCAAACTGTCAGCACGTATATCACAATAATTTGATATTGCATTGAAAGTTTCACACATGACATATATGTATGTGTTTCCTTCAAAAACAAATTTGTGCGAGAGCTGTCACAATAAAATGCTTTAGCTGTATGAGTTTGAATAGATGGAACATTAAAGTTTATTTGAGCCACAATCCTATTAGCATCAATTTGATTATGCAGTAGTTTATGCAAGAACATAATTGATGCACACTTCCTTCTCGGTTCTAAAGACTGCACTTGAAACCTTGACAACAACAAACTTTCAGATATACCACGCTCAGGATATACAGGGTGTCCCAGAAGTCGACGTCAAGCCGAAACCGGGTGATAGGCAAAGTCATAACAGCTATCAGAAAAATATTTAAAAACATTTTATGCATGTGTTTTGAAAATTATAGGTCTTTGAAAAAAATATAGAAATTTCACACCCTACGGCAGTCTGTCAACTCCTGTTACTACAAATATTAACTTTTTTTGGATTTTATTTTTACAATGTAATGATGAATAATGCATCTTCAAACTGGTGTCTCAACCTTACTGCCAACTTTTCTCGTTCAGGAAAAATTGCCGCACAATGTTAGAAAGACACAGGAAAGATCCACGTTTCTTTAACAAAATTTTATGGTCAGATGAGACAACATTTAAGAAAGATGGATACATGAACCTGCATAACTTACACGAGTGGCACGTAGCAAACCCACATTTGATGAGAGAAGATAAATCTCAATATCGCTTCAAGATAAACCATTGGACAGGAATTTTAAATGGTAAAATAATCGGTCCGTTTGAGTTCCAGGAGACTTTGACTGCTGAGGTTTATTTAAGTTTTTTGCAAAATCATTTAGAAAATTTATTGGAGGACGTGCCATTGAGTATTTACAGGGACATGTAGTTTCAGCATGATGGCTGCCCAGCGCACTATGCACTCTCAGTGCGAGAGTATCTCGATCAAAACTTTCCAGGCAGATGGATAGGGCGGTCTGGTACAATACCGTGGCCAGCCCGATCATCTGATTTGAATCCTTTAGATTTTTTTACTGGGGAACTGTAAAAGAAAAAGTGTATTTCAAGCCGATTCAAAGTGTAGCTGAGCTACGGCAAAGACTATTGGAAGCAGCTGAGTTTGTTAATAACCGTGGATTCGCTCGTTTAATAACCCGATCTTTTTTAAGAAGATGTCGAGCGTGTATTGCGGCTGAAGGAAAACAGTTTGAGCATTTGCTGTAAAGGTAAATCATCATCAGCAGCATTTTGACGCCCACTGTTGTGCAAACAGTTATCCTTAAGGGTCCTTGTGCGTTTTCATAATCGCTGTTTAATTAGGAAATTTTGAAAAATTTTCATCAGTTTTTCTTCAAATAAAAATTGTGCATAAGTTAACGAGTAATCTTCTAAGTGTTATACCATTTTGGACTCGTTATTAAATGCGCCAACTTTTAAGGTTACTTGCCAAACTCTCGTAATACATTTTTTTCCAGTACAGCCAGTTAAAGTTGAGCAAAGTTTTACTTTGGAATACTTGGTTGGGAAATAAGTGGCAATTTTTCCTGAACGAGAAAAGTTGGCAGTAAGGTTGAGACACCAGTTTGAAGATGCATCATTCATCATTACATTGTAAAAATAAAATCCAAAAAAAGTTAATATTTGTAGTAACAGGAGTTGACAGACTGCCGTAAGATGTGAAATTTCTATATCTATAATTTTCAAAACACATACATACAAATTTTTTAAATATTTTTCTGATAGCTGTTATGACTTTGCCTATCACCCGATTTCGGCTGGACGTCGACTTCTGGGACACCCTGTATACCGTCAAAATTTTAGAAACTTTATCTAAACCAATACCCAAAAGAATCAACGTAGCAGTTGTAAATTGGGTTTCAAATTAACAATGCATATTCCAGTTTCTATCTAATATATGCAGAATACAAAACCAACAGTGACCCTGGGCGGTTAAAGCTTCTACAGTTTCTCATAATAAAACAGTACGCCCTCTAAGCTTCACTCACCTTTTGAGCTATGTGGAGTGAAAAAATAGTTTATTCAAAAGTATGCCATGGTCCACCCTATCGAACGCTTTAGCAAAATCGGTATATACTACATCTAGTTGACCTTGCCGATCGACACACTCACTAGTGAAGTGAGTAAAGATTGTTAAATTAGTTACTGTGGATCTCTTAGTAAGAAAACCATGCTGAAAAAGGGACAGAGATCTATGAACTGCGGAATAAATTCTATGATGCAATATTACCTCCAGCAATTTGGAGAAATTCGACAATATTGCCACCGCTCTATAGTTTTTAATATCAGTATTATCACCTGATTTGAAAATAGGTGTCGCGCTAGAAAGTTTCTAAATATCAGGGAATGTGTTGGTTTCTATAGTCACATTGTATATTTTTAACAACGGCTTAACAAAGACATGAATACAATCTTTGACTATGAACGAGGGATGTTGTCTGGGCCGACCGTTACTCTAGTCTTGAGTTTTTTAGATGCAGCAATAATCTTATTTTCATGAATGTCATTGAAAAATATGTTAACCTGACTAGTAGGATTCCTGCCTTCAACAAAATCATTATGAGTAGATAGATCAACAAATACACTATTAAAAAAATCTGCAAATGCATTGACAGCACAGTGAGGATCGTTCAGTGAGAATTCATTCAACTTCATTTCATCAGGAATCCTAGTAGTTCGATTTTTTGTATGCATGAAACTCCAAAAATGCTTAGGATCTTGAGAGATGGAAATCTTACGTGTATAATTTTCATAGGCCACAGATATTTGACGCTTTACCTCAGATCTAAGACGATTGTACTGTTCACAATCAAAGGAGTTCCGAGGTGGCTTGTAGCCTTTTTCGTCCATGGTTCCTTGTTTCATTGGTTTTTAGTAGATCTCGGGCTTTTACCTGATGGGGTTTCAAAAACAGAGTAAATTCAAGGAAACCTTTTCGGATGAGATGTTTCGCTCCAGTCAAGTGACAGTACCCAGTCCCTGAAGTACCACGAATCTCGACAAGATTTTTCAGGTCACACCTTGTTTCTCAACAATAATAGGCCGCATGATGTCCTTTATGGCAGCCAATGCATGTGTTTGTAATTATCTCTGGAAAATGTTTCACTAGCGGGAGTTAAATAACCAAGGACACTCCAGAAGACTTCAGCAATCAAACGAGCTTCGAGGCAAGGTAATCGAAGGATCTTTGAGATGACCTAAGTAGCTTTGAGGAACATGCAGAATTTTCCTGTAGCCTTTTTATTCTACGATTCTTTATTCCACTGGTTTTTCAGTTAATCTTACGTTTTTATCTGATGACGCTTCAAAAAGCCCCAACGACATTCAAACAAACCTGAGCGCAGGAAATCCTTCGCTCCAGTAAAGCGACAGTGGTTAATCCCTGCTATACAACGAATCTGGAAATGCTTTTTCAGGCGACACCTTGTTTCTCAACAATAACTGGCCGCACGACGTCCATTATGGCAGCCGATGTTCGTGTATGTAATTATCCCTGAAAATGTTCCGACGGCGAGCGGAAATAACCCCAAAATGTCCTTTGAATGTTCGTCGTGTCTCCAGAGTAGCGATAATTTGATACGTTCCGTGTCCCGAATTCCACAGCGAGCCGGCATCTGCAGGGATCTGCCGTCGATAATTTTTGCGGCAGCGGGATGAATCCTCGGGATCGACACTGACTAGGACTATAGGGAACTCAGGAATGATATTAGGGGCCAATGAGACAGCGGTTGCTGGATAATCAAGAAGATTTGGAGGGAGGACAATGGAAGGTAGAGTAATTTAGATTTGGTGTGGATGAATTCAATAGAGGGCTTTGAGTTTTGACAATCACAAATACCGTATACGTTCAGGCAGCGGGGTCTACATGATAGTTAGTAGGTGGTAGGCGAACTCGAGTGTGGAGGTACCACCTGGCGGATGATTAAGATGCGATACTTTATCTTATTAAGTACATTTTACTTATTGTGAACTCTTTTATTGTAAAATGTGTCACACCTACTAGCTGTTGTTGACCAAAACTGCTTTAATTTTGCGAGATGGAATATAAAGTCCGGTGGTCAAAAACTGTCACCGAAGGTTCATATGCTTATCCTAAGATGTGTACGTGTGGTTCATCTATAAAAGGTGACTTAAAAAAAATAACGAGGAAGACTATACATAGAAAATGTTTTAGAATATATTTGAGGAATCTGCAACCTGCTCCACGGTGAACGAGTTCATTCCCCTTCCCTCACTTCTTTACTTCCCCCTTTCCAGGTTCTTCCACGATATTTTTGCTGGTGGTTTGGGTTGGGTAGTTGTTGGTGTGTCGTACCTTGGGCGATGGAAAAAGACGTTCTTATATACTCGGATACTGACAGTTTGTTGTAGTGTTAGCTATATAGACAATACAACTGAAGACGACAAACACCCAAATTTTGTGTGAAATATCTCAATTGCAGGGCGATACATAATTAACTTGCAAAGTTTACTTTCAAAATGCACGTATTTCATTAGGTATTTAGATAAATGACAATACAATAAACTTCAGAACAGAATTTTTTCACATGCAACCTCAATTTTTTTATTAATCTATCACATTAAGCATCATTCAAAATGGGTATAGCTGTCCATTTCATCCATTAGTAGTATCTGACATTTTTGGAAATATTAGTTTTTTCAATATTTCTCAAATTACTCTGTTCACTGTGACAGGACCTGTGGAGAACTATTATAGTAATAGAAAATGATTTATCTAAGAAGGAGACATCGTAATTTTTGGTGCTTAATCCAATGCGATTGTAAATGTGGGTGATTTCGATTTCAAAAATAGGTTTTTAAGGGCTTTTCGAAATTACCTCTCATTGTCCCTTTTTATTTGTTTATCTAAATATACTAAGTGACATATAAATCCGAACACGCAGTTTAAATGGTTTTATTTTAATAAAAGTTGGTGAATGTATTTATCTTACTGTAAATAACAAGTGAAAAAATTTTCAGCCTTATGAGTTGGACATTCCGGTTTTTATACTGCTTTTTTTTAATTCACTAACGCTCTAAAAATGAATATCTCAGCCGCAGTAAAGAATCAACGTTGGCGGATTTTGGTTCTTGACATCCTTTACGATCGGTTACGATGCCTAGAGTACGGAGACCTGTACGATTTCGTCAACTTAGTGAGTTTGATAGGGGCCGTATAGTGGGACTTCGGGAAGCTGGACTTTCTTTTCAGGCAATTGCAGTTAGAGTGCAAAGAAGTGTAGACAATGTGGTTAGGTCTTGTCAGGCATGGCTTCGAGAAGGCCGTACGCAAAGAGCAAGGGGCACTGGACGCCGCCGTAGAACAACAGACCGTGAAGATCGCCGCCTAAGATTATTGGCCTTAAGGGACCGTTTCTCCACTACCAGGTCCATTGCAAATGAATGGTTTTGCAGAACACGGAAGACCTATTGGCATGCGAAGTGTAATCGCCTTGAGTGGTGCAGACAACGGTCACTCTGGGATCAGGAATGGAACAGTATTGTCTTTAGTGACGAGTCTCGATTTTGTTTAGGCATGCACGATGGTCGTGCCAGGGTTAGAAGGCGACGTGGTGAACGGAGGAATCCATAGTTTTTTGTTGAAAGACATGTTCATCACACTGTTGGAGTTATGGTTTGGGGTGCTATAGCTTATGGTTCCAGGTCACCTTTAATCATCATCAGAGGTAACATGAACGCGCAGCGTTATATCCACGAAGTTCTAGAACCCCATCTTTTACCCTATCTTGACACCCTGGCAGATCCAACTTTCCAAGAAGATAATGCCCGACCACATGCTGCAAGAGTCACAATAGACTTCTTGCAACATAATGATGTCACATTGTTACCATGGCCACCAAGATCTCCCGACTTATCCCCAATTGAGCACGTGTGGGATATGATGGGTAGGAGATTGCTCAATTTGCAACGTCCTCCTCAGACTCTAGAAGCACTTCGAGAGGAGTTGGTGGTTGCCTGGAATGAGATACCACAGAAGGACATTGACCACCTGATCAGAAACATGCCTAGGCGCCTTGGAGAATGCGTAGCACATCAGGGTGCATCCACACATTATTAAAGGTCAAAGGGCTGTAAAGCAGTGCAATCATCTTGAAATTTTTATCATTTACTTATTATGCTTCATTAAGTACTTATACAAAATTTTATTAAAATAAAACCATTTAAACTAGGTGTTCGGATTTATATGTCACTTAGTTTATAATAAGGTCTATTGAATTTTGTTGAATCTAGCATTAATGCTACAATGATAGTGTAACATACTATATCAGAAAATAATTCATGTCTTTATTTAAACACTGTTCATCATTGTTTGAAAAAATATAAATTCAAGGAAAATTAATAATAATTATTCACCGACCTGCATTTGAGGTTTTTAACACAAAATCTGCAGACTCGAAAATGGCCTGATTAGGAATGTGATAACATACATGAAAGGTCTGTGGAACTGTAGGTGGAATACAAAAAATAAATCATATACAGAGCGTTCCATTTAAAATAAACAAATTGGTATCTACCTTCAGTATAATCGAAATATGTATATTTTCATCTCATATATTCAGATATCAACAGTGTATTTTATTGCCGTTTATTGAAAGAAAAACGCTGAATCGTAAAAACGAATTTTGTGTTTTTATTTTGAAGTTACATACCTTATTGTACTGTTGCAGTAGGTGGCGTCGTGATCAGGAAGGTGAGCAATAGGCTGAGTCCGCTGACAGCAAAAATGAGCGTTGAGCGACTTGGCGGTGGAGAAAACCTTACAGGCGATGAATTGCAACCATTCTCATTGCAGCAATACGTCATTGAATTCCAGTTCTCTGGAACAAATCAAAAACGCCGTTATTGTTTTGTTGTCATAATGTCGGAATGGAATAAAATTTCACCCGTGCGATTAAAAATGAAGTTTGTTGGCTTAATTGTCTCAAAACCGATCTCATTTGACAAGAAATTGTGTAATGCATCTCAGAAAAGCTCCTGATTTCCACTTGTTCTTCAAATGGGTCAAGTTGACCATCTTTTGACGTAAAAGCGACTAATGAAAATTCCAGGATGGCAATCGGGCGTCTCTTGAAACATTTTTTGAATTGGGATGGCGGTCACGTTAGATCCTATTTTGAAGCAACTTATCAGTACTCCAGAGCGCTAGAGTATCAAATTTTGTTTTTCTTCTTCAAAATTGCGGTTGACACATAAATTGAATCGCTTGTGACTGAACAGCTACTATCAAAACAGTATGTTTTTTTTTAAAGAACGTTAGTTATTTCATTATATCCGAACTGATCCTTCCAATAAGAATATTGGTATAACGTAGTGAAGCATTTTGATGAACAGCTGTTGAGTAAAAGGTAACTCGTTGGGTAAAAGCGCTTAACTGTGGCAGCCTATTAGTCCGCATTTCGCAAGATATTAGTTATATTTATAAAGTCCTAATAAGGAGCATCAAAATGAAGTTCACATGATCTTCCTTCCCACTTGAAAAAATATTCCGTGCTGGTGCACAACCATCAGCTTGAAGTTTTCAACAGCAACATTCAATCTAAAATACAAGATGCAGGCTTTGGTGCGGTGAGTTGGTGCGTTGTCATGGTGGAGGTACCAAGTGTCCTTTCTTGACTTTGGCCGCAGGTTTTTTATTGTCTCTTTGGATTTAGGCTCTGTTCTTAGCTGTGACAGTCTTCTCTGTGTCCAAAACAACACGCTCCACAAGCTCGCTCGATTTAAAAAAACACAGCTATAATTTTTTCCCACAGTCACGGGTGTGTCATCATCAAACACCCAAACCGTGTTTTGAACCTTGGTCGACGCATCGTAATATTAGTGCCAAGTCTTGTTAGCTGTTACGATGCTGTTCATATACAGAGATTGTCCCTTATTTCAGCATCTTCGTACAGCGAAGTCTTCTGCTCTCCCGTCAGAGAATGCGTACCCAGAGAGAACAAAGTTTGTAAATGGTGATGCAGAATTGAAAGAATTGCTGATGCATGAAGGTGTAAGGTCTCCCCTATCTGTTGGAATGTCACTCTATGGTGTTCGTCAAGCATTTTCCTCACAGCGGTAATCTTTTCCTCTGTTATTGACGCACGATTCCTTCCTTCCCTCTCAGCGTCCTTCAGAATAAAATTTCGCTTTGGAATTCCCTGTACCACCTGAATATAGTCGTACGATGAGGACAATCATTCTTTAACGCAAGCGTCATTTATTTTAAGCATTAGTCTATGCCTAGATATACAGTCAAACTGCCCTTACCTTACAACGTGACCGCGATGTCATAGACCGTACTTTACAGTCCATATGAACAATGATATGATGTTAAGTCCTGCGGACATTCGTCAGAAAATCTCTGACAAAAGAGTCGCTATTAAGCAGGCAAAAAGGTCTTGTCATCCTGATGACATTCGTAAGGCTACAGATCTTGTCCTTAAAGCGAGAAACGCACTGCACGAACTCCGCAACGAGCAATGGAGCTACTTTCTGGCGGGAATGCTTGATTCAAGTATTCCTCTCTGGAGGGTCGCAAAGTCACTCAGAAACGGAAAGCGAGAACAACTCACGCACATCCACGGTCCTTTACATTATCTGGTTTCTGGGTACTGACAGATTCGACTAACGTACATTAGACAGTGACTAATGGGTAAAGGTATTACGGACCGCCCAGACAAACAACTGACGAATAGTAGTATGATGTTTATTCATATTGCAGAATTTTTATAGTACCCTTTGTATAGTATCACTCCAACTTTCAGGTTGCTAGTCCGAGCCGTACGAAGGAAAAGGGAATCTTTTGAAAAGTACTTTATGCACAAGATTGACATGGATAGAATTGAACGTATACAGAATTCCTGCCTACGATTTATTTATGGTATACGTAAGTTTGAAAGAGTTTCACATAAGTTGCTTGATGCAAACTGGTTGAATATGCGATGTCGATGTGAGTTGCATGCATGTAATCTTTTTCACAAAATTATGTTTTTTAAGCAACCACCATATTTATCCATTAGAATAACTTTTCGCACCGGTGTTCATAACTTAAATTTGCGGTACCGGGGCTACATGTCACCTCCTCCTCATCAAACTTCTCTGTTTTGTAGATCTTTCTCGTACAACATTTACCGGCTTTACGTTCAAATTCCTAATGACTTTAAAATTCTGCATCCAAACCAGTATAAAATCAAATATAACAAATTTATTTTTGAAAAACACTTCAGCGCACATTAATGTAAATGAGGCACAAGCGACCAAACTAACGAAAAAGAATTTTTTTTATAACTATTATTCTAAATCTATTATTCTAGGCTTTCTAAGTTAGATCTTTCTTTTTATATACGAGTGTGTACGTATATATTTCGGCAACGTGGCACACGCCCACAATATTCGTTCCATCTTTCTACACAGACATTGACAACCTTCGGCCTTCTGTCAAAGGGTGCATCTCACTCATTATTCCATGACCACCATTTTGTGCAATCATCAAGTGGCTTCACGATGTAATGCTTTCATGTTCTAAAAACTTTTAATCTGTTTTTAACTTGTTCTTGGCACACATTTGTGTGTATTTTATATAATTTTGACCATTGTACCATCTATCCAGCTTTCACCATGTTACTGGGTGTTTCCCTCATCCTGAACGTTAACAACAATTAGCAACATCCTCACATACCACTGTAAGTTAAGTCAATTTAAATTCATTTTACACTATTGTTGCTACTGTTATCAATGTAATTGCAGCTCCTGATGATGATGGCAAAGTCCATTGAAAGCTAGAGAGAATAAAAAAAGTATAAAGAGTCATCTTTGCTTGAATTTTGTCGAAGTACCCAACAAAAGGCGGAAGGTTTAATTTTTCACCTAACTAGTCTAGACGACAATGACCACGTCTCAAGTTATATATATATATATATGTGTGTGTGTATATGTGTATATACAGGGTGTCCCAGAAGTCGACGTCAAGCCGAAACCGGGTGATAGGCAAAGTCATAACAGCTATCAGAAAAAAATTGCCACTTATTTTCCAACCAAGTATTCCAAAGTAAAACTTTGCTCAACTTTAACTGGCTGTACTGGAAAAAAATGAACTACGAGAGTTTGGCAAGTAAGAAGAGCTTGAACACGCTGTACGTGGTATGGATGGAGCACGTTTTTTTGCAAGATTCTATGGGCTGTACTTTTGGGCACACCTGTTCTTAGTTCTATTGCATGCAAGTACGCGGGTCTTCTTCGACAGCTCATAGCACCACGTATTCGTAAGGAAGGAAAGATCTTCCCTCATCGTGTGATTGGTTTGGTAGTTGGCCCTCTGAGAACAGTAAGCGGTGCACGTTTGTGAACACTCGATGATCTGGATGACGAGCTGCATTCGGGTACCTCTCACAGTAAAGTCTCGCTGCAGCACTAGCGTTGCATCTGCATTCCCCATAAATGAGGTGCATGTTAGCATATTCTTGTACGGTGTACACGGACATAGCGGCACTGCACAATCACACTATCAAAGATAGTCTAAGGAAAGCAAATATTGTTTTGAAGAGCAATTAAGTAGTCCAAATCCAAATCACAAGCGATCAACAGTCCAGTTCACGAATCCAAAATTAGTAACAGTACGAAATCAACAAGCACGAACATGTAAAGATGCGCAGTAAACGAAGGAGTACTGATCGGTATCAAAGTGTGCAATAGCAAGTAAGTGATGTGCTTCATCCATACCACATACAGCGTGTTCAACCTCTCCTGCCCCGGGATCATGAGCCCCGAGTTGCTTTTTGTCGCACAATGTTAGAAAGACACAGGAAAGATCCACAGTTCTTTGAAAAAATTTTATGGTCGGATGAGACCACATTTAAGAAAGATGGGTACATGAACCTGCATAACTTACACGAGTGGCCCGTAGCAAACCCACATTTGATGAGAGAAGATAAATCTCAATATCGCTTCAAGATAAACCATTGGACAGGAATTTTAAATGGTAAAATAATCGGTCCGTTTGAGTTCCCAGAGACTTAGGCTGCTGAAGTTTATTTGGATTTTTTGAAAAATCATGTACAAAATTTATTGGTGGACGTGCCACTGAGTATTTACAGGGACATGTGGTTTCAGCATGATGGCTGCCCAGCGCACTATGCACTCTCAGTGAGAGAGTATCTCGATCAAAACTTTCCAGGCAGATGGATAAGGCGGTCTGGTACAATACCGTGGCCAGCCCGATCACCTGATTTGAATCCTTTAGATTTTTTTACTGGGGAACTGTAAAAGAAAAAGTGTATTTCAAGCACGATTTAAAATGTAGCTGAGCTACGGCAAAGACTATTGGAAGCAGCTGAGTTTGTTAATAACCGTGGATTCGCTCGTTTAATAACCCGATCTTTTTTAAGAAGATGTCGAGCGTGTATTGCGGCTGAAGGAAAACAGTTTAAGCATTTGCTGTAAAGGTAAATCATCATCAGCAGCATTTTGATGCCCACTGTTGTGCAAACAGTTATCCTTAAGGGTCCTTGTGCGTTTTCATAATCGCTGTTTAATTAGGAAATTTTGAAAAATTTTCATCAGTTTTTTTTTAAAATAAAAATTCTGCATAAGTTAACGAGTAATCTTCTAAGTGTTATACCATTTTGGAATCGTTATTAAATGCGCCAATTTTAAGGTTACTTGCCAAACTCTCGTAGTACATTTTTTTCCAGTACAGCCAGTTAAAGTTGAGCAAAGTTTTACTTTAGAATACTTGGTTGGGAAATAAGTGGCAATTTTTCCTGAACGAGAAAAGTTGGCAGTAAGGTTGAGACACCAGTTTGAAGATGCATTATTCATCGTTACATTGTAAAAATAAAATCCAAAAAAAAATAATATTTGTAGTAATAGGAGTTGACAGACTGCCATAGGGTGTGACATTTCTATATCTTTTTCAAACACCTATAATTTTCAAAACACATACATAAAATTTTTTAAAATATTTTTCTGATAGCTGTTATGACTTGCCTATCACCCGGTTTCGGCTTGACGTCGACATCTGGGACACCCTGTATATGAATGTGTAATAGGTAACGGGCTGAACTTGTATCATTTTTAAATGACTTCAGCCCTTTTTTGTAACATATCTTATATAAATGTATTTTGCTACTATTTTCACCTAACTGTATGTTGCAAATAAACATTATTATTATTATTATTATTATTATTATTTTTTTTTTTTTTTTTTTTTTTTTAAACAGCGGCATCGACTTCTAGGTCATTAGCCGCTTCCCTCCTGCCTCATTAGGTCATTTTTATATAATTTTTTTTTTCCAAACCTAACATCTCAGGGGTAGATCTGAGATGGAAATAGAAAGACATAGGACAAACATATATGGTATAAATAACAGTAAGTATAGTATACAGACAAGTTCAATATTTACTCCGCATGTGACTGAGGATCTTTAATAGCCAAGCTGCCTCTTCGGTTGTCTAATGATGTGAGATCCACGTGCATACCATTTTATTTTTCAGAGCTGTCCAGTATGGTACAAGGATAATAAGGTAAGTACAGATAGGTATGGGATGTAGGTGAGAATGCGTCGTAAAATGTTGATGTGGAAGTGGCTGGAGGCGTAACGAAATAGGAGTATCTATATCTTGGTGTATGTATCCGAGCGCAGCAGGAAATCCATAACTTTTGGCCATTCCGTTTTGAGCAGGGTTTGTATATTGGAAGACATCTGTAGTTCCCTGCGGAGATCACTGTAGAGTCGACATTCCACCAGAATATGTTGAACAGTGAGGTCTGTTTGACATGCTAGACATTGTGGTCTGTGATCGCCGGCCAACAGGTACGCATGGGTCAACTTACAATGGCCAATTCGTAGTCGGCATAAGACTGTCTGCTGCCGACGATTCAGTTGCTTCGGATAAGTCCATTTTTCGATACTTGTTTGGACGGATCTCATGTGTCCGTCATATAGGTCCCATTTGTGCTGCCATGCTTGTTTTGTGGTGTCTTTTAAGTGTTTTACATAGTCAGATAGCGGAGTAGGAATGCCTTCATCCGGTGCCATGGTGGCTGCTTGCTTTGCCGCTGCATCAGCCAATTCATTGCCGATAATATTCACATGACTAGGTACCCATATGAAACGGACTTTTTTATGGTCATTTTCTAGTGAGCTGGTTAAGTTCAAGATTCGACTTATTCTTTCATCCTTGGTGAAGTTATTTCCTATGGAGCTGATCACACTCAGAGAGTCTGATACTATCGAACACGCTAAGCTAGATGACAATGCAAAGAATAGAAGTGCCTGCCAGATGGCATAACATTCTGCAGTGAAAATACTTGAAATCGGATCCAGACTCCACATGTGGCAAACACTGTTAACTACTATTGATGCTCCCACTCCGGTACTGCTCTTAGATCCATCCGAGTATATGAAGAGATGATCGTGGAGGTGATCTGTAATTTGTTTGAAACGAGCGAGATACACCTGGGGTGCTGTCTCATTTTTAAGAAATACAGAAAGGCGAATATCAATATGTGGCTTTGACCTAGTCCAAGGTGGAGTGTCGTATGGGGCTCTCTGCAACACATCCCTTATTGATATGTTGTTCGCTTGTTGGAATTCAAGGCTACGGATTCTGGCTGGACGTGTATACGTTGGACGATTTGTATGTTCGTTATCGCTTTCCAATATACTCAGATTAATATGTCTGGTAAGAGATTTTATTTTAGTCATATAGATGGCAGTTTGCATTTCACCTCTTAATTGTAAGGGTATTGCTGCAGCATCACAGAGGACGGCACTTGAAGGACTCGTACGAAAAGCCCCTGTAGCCGCTCTTAGGGCTGCCAATTGAATCCTTTCAAGTGCCTTGATCTTGGATGGTCTTGCAGAATTGTAAACAACTCTGGCATAGTCAATTCGAGACTCGATTAGGCTCTTGTAAACCTTTATGAGAGCTTCGCGGTCTGAACCCCATCGGGTATTTCCTATGCATTTGATCAGGTTGAGAGATTTTCTACAACGAGTTGTGAGATGTTCAATTTGATCCTTCCAGTAGAGCTTGTGGTCAAAAATAATGCCCAGGAACTTAACAGAGTTTTCAGCTTTTATAGTTTGTCCTCTCAGTGTGAGAGAGACTTGCGGATGTGCTGTGCGAAGTCTGCAAAAATGGATGCACGTCGATTTTGTTGCTGAAAAGGAATACCCTCTATCCCTTGCTATAGAGTCTAGTCTGTTTATTTCATCCTGCAGATGGTCAAAGTTTCCATCAAGTGCGGCGGTGGAGAATATGCAGAGATCGTCTACATATAAGAGGGGTTGAATGTTCGGAGGAGTGCTATCAACCAGGAAGTTAATGGCTACGATGAATAGTGAAACACTTAGAACGGATCCTTGTGGAACGCCATTTTCCAACCTCCTTGTCGAGGACCTGGAGTCTCCGACCTGGACTCGGAATGAGCGATGAGACAAGAAATTTTGGATAAGTTTTGGGAGATTGCCATGAAGACCCCATTCGTGGAGCTGTTTCAGAATACCGAAGCGCCAGGTCATGTCGAACGCTTTTTCCAGGTCAAACATGACTGCCGTTAGGTGACGCCTTTTAATGAATGCATCCTGGACTGCGTTTTCAAGATTTACGAGTGCATCTACCGTGGAGTGGTACTGCCTGTAGCCGACCTGATTGTTTGAGATCAGCTGGTTATGTTCTAGGTACCATACTAGTCTAAGACTTATCATTCTTTCAAAGAGTTTTCCCAGGCAGCAGGTTAGCGATACAGGTCGATAGCTGTTAGGTGAAGTAGGGTCTTTACCGTCTTTGAGAATGGGTACTATAATGGCAACCTTCCAGGCATCAGGGTATATACCTCGCACCCACGCATTATTGAATATCTGTAGTAACTGAGTTTTGACAGACCTTGGAAGGTTTCGAATCATGCAGTAAGGTATCATATCTATACCCGGTGCAGAGTCTTTACAGTTCTCTAAGGCAGACTCGAGTTCTTCATATGAGAATGGTACATTGTATAGATGTAGTTCTGATGTGTCAAAATTGATTCCCTGTGCTTCGGAATTTAGTTTGAGCTGCTGAAAGTTGGGATCATAATTTGCATTGCTGCTGGCGTGTTCAAACTGGTCTGCAAACGTGTCGCATATGCAAGAAACATCCTCGATTACCGAATTAGCTACCTTCAAAGCGCTTGGGGGTCTAAACGGATTCCTGCCTGCAATAACATTGATCTTTTGCCACATCTGTTTGATAGGTGTTTCAGAAGTTATAGACGAGACATAAGTTTCCCATGATTTCTTTTGGCTCTCATTTATGAGTCTTCGTGCTTTAGCACGTAGTTTTTTGAAAGAGATCATGTTGGCCATGGTTGAGTTGCGCTTGAATCTATTCAGAGCGGTTTTCTTCTCGTTGACTGCATTCTGAATGTTTTCATTCCACCACGGCACAGCTTTATTAGATGAGGTCCCGGATGTCATGGGAATGCTAATCTTTGCTGCATCTGTTATAGCGTGTGTGATATCGTCCACTGCTGTATTAATGTCTTTAGTTAGAGGAGGGATACGAAGGTGCTCAGAAAATGTGTTCCAATCAGCTTTCGCAGTCAACCATCTTTTATGTGACGGATAGAAAAGTTTGGGGACATCCGTTGTTATGATGATTGGAAAGTGATCACTAAAATTGAGATCATCTAAGACCTTCCAGGATAATCTAGTAGCCAGTTGTGGAGAGCATAGTGAGAGATCTATAGCAGAGGATCCAGCTGTTCTGATATCGAAGTGCGTAGGAGACCCTGAGTTCAATAGAACTAAGTTCGATGAATCAATGTATTGCTCTATAGTTCGTCCCCGGATATCTCTGCGCATAGATCCCCAAAAAGGTGAGTGCGCATTAAAATCGCCCATCAAAATAATTGGTCTTGGAAGCTCTGATAGAAGCCTGTACAACTGATCAATATGCCAATCGCCATCAGGTAAGTATAAGCTACACAATGTAGCAGCAAATGGCGTTGTGATGCGAACTGCGACAGCTTGAAGTTCCGTATCCAGTCTCTGTTCCTGCGCTATGATATTCTGCTTTACGAGTAAGGCCACACCACCTCGTGCTCTGCGGTCTGGTATGACATCCTTGCGGTAAGTATTGTAGTTTCTAAGAGAGAAAGATGTCTCTGGACGGAAATGGGTTTCCTGTAATGCAATACAGAAAGGATCGTTCTCCCTAACCATCACACGAAGTTCATTCAGATGAGACACACAACCATTGCAATTCCATTGCATTATGTTTTGCATATTGTACTAAAAAGTTTAACTCCTACAATTAAAATATGGAGAAACTATCCCAAATACGGGATGTAAAGTTAGAAAATAATGTAAAAGTAAATATTAAATAAATATATAAATACTTGGACAAGTAAACAAATATCAAAATTAAGGTGAATAAATTAACATAGAATTAAATATTAAAAATTTAACTATCTATTATCACAGGTTCATCACAGTTAGGTTCGCTTCCAATCTGGTTGTCTCCAGATTGTGGGTTTGAAGCATTAGGTTGTCCACAAGACGCAGTACTAGTTCTTGCGTTGATTTGATCTGGCTTGGTTTGAGCTGGAGCAGCCCTCTTTCGGGGTCTACCCTTCGGCCAGCCGCGCTTGCCTTTTCTGGATTCTGGGTCGTCGGTCTGAGATGACGTTAGACTTGCATCAGAGAGATCTGACCCATCAACAGGTGAGGATGCCTTTCTTTTTGATTGATTAGAGGCATCTGATTGGCTGTGGTTTCTAAGAGACAAGCTATGTGATACTTTTGGCTGAGGTGTAACGAATTGAGGTTGCTCAATTTCATGGAAATCTTTGCCTTTCAGTGCTTGAGAAATCGAAGATTGGATGATATTAGTCAGACGTGGGATGATCTTTTCGATAATATCATCATCCTGGCTCTTTTGCGTGGCTTGTGCATACGACACGTTTGGTTGTGGAGTATGCACCACCACCTTTTTCTTGGCCTCAATATAACTTATTTTGTCAGTAGCGATCAGTTTCTGAATAGCCAATTCTGTTTTGTATCTTGGGCATTCCTTCGATGAAGCCACGTGAGGCCCGTGACAATTTAGGCACTGTACCGGGCGATCACATGGTCTTCCCATGTGTAACTCCTTTCCACATATGCATACCTGTTCATTTTGGCAAGACAATGACGTATGGCCGTACCGTTGGCATCTGAAGCAGCGTACTGGTGGGGGAATATACTGCCGAACATCAAGTTTATACATAGCGCATTTAAGTTTCGATGGTAATCTGGGGGAGTTGAATGTGATTATGTGATTTGGAGTATCACGCAGTTCATTGTCCCTCTTGACTCTAATTCTCTGTACATGTATTACTCCTTCTGATTTCAGTTCCTCGAGAATTTCAATTTCAGGGCAATTTAAGAGATCTTTGCAGTACACCACCCTTTGCTAGAATTTAGCGTTGGGTGGGCTTCTACTGTGACAGGAATATCTGTAAAATGCTGTATTCTTATGAGTCTGTGAGACTGGGCATCTGTTTTTGTTTCCACCAATATGCCAGCTTTAATCTTTTAACAGAGTTAGGGTCTCCTATTATACCATTTATGGTCTTAGAAATAAGGAATGGACTAACTGTTGCAAAATTATCATTATCAACTCTCTTGATGACAAGGAACCGGGGGACGGGCCCATCCGTCTCCTTGACATTATTGTTCGGTCCAGTGGAAGCTCTACATGTAGCTCCACCTTCGCCATCGTTGCCTACATTTAGGGGGGCAGGCACACCCTTGGTTTTTGTTTTGTTTGCCATGCGAATGCAGATCTTCACTTCCTCGGCTCCCCACCCTCCGTGGAGCCTCAACGGGAGATTGTGCTCATTGTCGCCTTCCGCTAGAACACAACCCCAGGGATACCGTGAATGTCGAAACAAAGGAAGTATAGTCCCCACAGATAGCTCCACCATACATCGAGGATAGCAAACCATCCTCGTCTGGCTTCTACTACCTGTGGAGGCTCGCCCAGCCAGCCCTCTGACGGGATGGCACAGCCGATTGACCAACGCTGGGCTAGGCGTGGCCGCCCTTCTAGACTGACCGCCGGACCAAAGTGGCGTGTTGCCCCCCTGACTGGTAGGGCTCAACCACCAGGATTCCATTGGCCAGCTTACGGGTCGCCGGGCACGGCACAAACACCCGGGAGGCTAAGAGGAAGCCCCACGCGCCGCCTCAACGCATGGAGTAAGGAAAGGACAAGGAAAGTCGTGAGGGCAGCGGACAGCTGCACAGGATATAATAAAAGGAGAAGGATGGGAGAAAGGGGGAAGGAAAAGCCCAGGGTTGGCAGAATGAATAAGACTACCAAACCCCGAACTCCCTGCCTGGGGCCGTGGGGGCGACGCTCCCCATGTATCTTCCCTTGAACCGGATCAAAGATCCAGCTTCAAAAGTAGATACCCCCTGCGGGGAATTATTATTATTATTATTATTATTATTATTATTATTATTATTATTATTATTATTATTATTATTATATTATTATTATTATTATTATTATTATTATTATTATTATTATTATTATTATTATTATTATTATTATTATTATTATTATATTATTATTATTATTTATATTAT